>BLBF01000018.1:22495215-22543273 GCA_015471245.1 Laticauda colubrina
CTTTTGAATGAGCATAATAAAAGAGCTTGTACCCAGCCATTCTGGGCACACTCATCCCGAGGAACTTCGTCTCCTGTCGTTTCTCTCTCCTTCGCTCCCTGTCATGAGACGCCCATCTGATGCGGGATAGCAGATACCGCAGAAATGCTGCAGAAAAGTTCTTCCATGCCGTGCTATAGTGATGTCTGTAGTGATGTCTAGAAAATTCTTATTGTGTAAATTGATCCAACTATGTATGACAATGGTAAACTACTGTTGGATTTGTCTGGAGCAAAAATGCTACATTTGGGTAAACTGACCATTCTTGAATAAGAGACCTTCAATCATGACCACTTTGATGTACCACAGAAGGACACATTAATTATAATTTAATGCTGGTAGTAATGCAATAGTGCTTGGACTTATACACTGCTTCATAGTTTTCACAGCCCTCTCTAAGCGGTTTACATAGTCAGCATATTGCCCCTGACAATCTGGGTCCTCATTTTACCAACCTGGGAAAGATGGACGGCTGAGTCAACCTTGAGCCAGTCAGGATCCAAGCTGTGGACAAAGTTAGCCTGTAATAGTGCATTCTCACCGAATGAACCACATTAGAACCACATGGCTCTAATGCCTCAGCTGATCCTTTGTAGCAATCGTTCATGGGATAAGAAATGCAGCTTGTGGCCATTTCTTGTGCCACTTTCATAAACAGATTGCCCTGGGGTGAGCGGGGAAAAAGTGGTACAGACATGCTCAACAAGGAAGCATTATAACAACTTTGCAAAAAGTGTGACAAGCTATTGCCAAGGTGCATCATGTTTGGTTGCCTGTATCATCTCCTGGAGCAAAGATTGGAGACATGCTCACCTGATTCCCTCTCTTGCAGGCATAGGAGAATCCTTTCATGTTCTCTCCACATTCCTAACATTCCCATTATTTGCCACAGAGAGTTAAAATAAAGTAAAACCTGCAAAGAACCCTTTCTCAAGTTCCACTCCAAAAATCTCAAGCATGACCCACTTCTGAGCTTCTAGGAGTTCAAGAGCATTTTCCGTTTTGGAGCAACACAAAAGCAGCAAACTTAAAAGATCACAGGATAAATCTCAGACCTGTCATCAGGTATTTGAAGATCAGTGAGCAGATTCAGAAAATAAAGTGCCTTCAGAGGCCCTTTATACTATTTTCTGTTGTTTCAGTTATGTCTCCGCATTTTAAATAAATAGCTCACAAGGAATTGTATTTCTGATAACAAGCAATATTCCATTACTGGGAATAAGACATGGAGACGAATATGTGGACTTGCTTAAAAAAAGCTTTTCCAAACTGAATACAATGTAACAGCAGAGTTGTTAACTGGAAAATTTGGTCCTTTCCTAGCTAACATTATGCAGAGAAATCGTGTCGTCAATAGGTAGGTGTGTTCCGGGCAGAGGGGAACCTTCAGGGCCTTCTACGCCTTCAGAGAAGGCCTTAAAAAAATCTGGATCAAAAAATATAAGTATTAAATTATTATATATAATCTATCTAATTTAATTTAATACAATACATTTAATACATGTTCTAAAGTTAAGTTTACTGTCAAGTTCACATCAGCAATGAAAGGGTTACTGTCCTGAAACATATTATCCAATCAGAATCGTCCGTCTCTATCAAAGTCCGGTTAGCTGGCTCATTAATTGGTTAGGACTTCATGAATCCAGGGAAAAGCCAAGCTATGTGTTTTGGTTTGGAGAGTTATGGGAAAACTGACCAATCACGGTTTGATTTTAAGTGGGTGGGACAAAAACAAAAGATCATAGGCCTTCGTGAAGTCCGAAAGGCGGGCAGAGTGGTGAGAGCGGTGAGTGACAATTAAATGGCGGAAGACGAGAACGAAGCTGTGGCTAGCTTGTTAGCATCGCCTTTTTCAAGGCGGCCTTTCACAGAAAAACTCCAAATAATAAAAAACGGAAGACCAACTCCAGAACAGACACTGCCATCACCCACTTCACAAAGAAAGACCGACGAATGGATTTCGTTTTCATGTAAGGTAGGCCTATGTTACAAGCCACCTTGATTATTATTTCAAGTGATTAATTCGGGCCAAGTGGACATTCAGTAATTTGTATTTATTGCGGAGGTTGTTTGTAAAAAATCCAGCACAATTTGCGCCTTTAATTCCTTTGCCTTTAATTCAATATGTAAACTTATCAAACTTATCAGAAGTATGTGGTTGGACTTTTGTTTTTTAGAGGGTTTTTATTCCCCCCCCCCATGGCTCCCCCCTTTCTGTCCCTTTCCGAGAATTAAGGAGGTGTAGTAGAACCTATGAAAAATGTGACTTTTGACATAAGTATTCATTGCGCCGTGCGTAATTGCACACATCCTTAATTAAAGGATTGCAGTTGTTGAACGCTTTCAATTCATCGTACTGTTTCTTTTTTTCCACGATGATTTATTTTCTTGGCAGTGAGGGCTGAGGTGAAGGCCCAGCTGTCGTGCTCATGATTCACCACTGGTTCTGGGTAGTAACTAGGCAGTGTCTGCAACAACAATCCAATAAGGTTAGATCCTTGGTTTCGTTTGGCTATCACAACAGAAGGAACAGACTGCAGAACTGTTGGACATTCCTAACAGACAGGAAGCAGCAGGTGAAGCTAGGCAGAATCACATCCGATTCCTGTACAATCAGCACAGGGGGCCCCCAAGGCTGTGTGCTATCTCTACTTCTCTTCTCCCTATATACCAATGACTGAATCTCAAATGATCCATCTGTTAAAATAATGAAGTTTGCTGATGACACAACAGTGATTGGTCTCATTTGAGATAACAATGAATCTGCATACAGACAGGAGGTTATGCAACTTGGCTCGTGGTGTAACTGGAACAATCTGGAACTGAAGCACACTCAAAACCGTAGAAATGGTGGTAGACTTTAGAAGAAACCCACCCATACTACCACCTCTTACAATACTAGACAACACAGTATCAACAGTAGAGAGCTTGAAATTTCTAGGTTCTACTATATCACATGACCTAAAATGGACATTTAACATCAAAAACATCATCAAAAAAGCACAACAAAGAATTTTCTTTCTGCGTCAACTCAGGAAGCTCAAACTGCCCAAGGAGCTGCTGGTACAGTTCTACAGAGGAATTATTGAGTCTGTCATCTGCACCTCTGTAACTGTCTGGTTTGATTCTGCAACCCAATAAGACAGACACAGACTTCAGAGGATAATTAGGAGTGCAGAAAAAACAATTTCTACCCACCTGCCTTCAATTGAGGACCTGTATACTACATGAGTCAACAAGAGAGCTGTGAAAATATTTACAGATCCCTCACATCTCAGACATAAACTCTTCCAACTCCTTCCCTCAAAACGACGCTATAGAGCACTGCACAACAGAACAACTAGACACAAGAACAGTTTTTTCCCGAAAGCCATCACTCTGCTAGACAAATAATTCCCTCAACACTGTTCAACTATTTACAAAGTGTACACTACTATTATTGTTAATCTTCTCATCACTCCTTATCACCCATCCCTTCCCACTTGTGACTGTAGGACTGTAACTTTGTTTTCTCTGTATGATTTATATTGACTGGTTCCTGGTATGATTTGATTGTTGATTGTACCCTATGACTATCATTAAATGTTGTATGTCATGATTCTTAATACTTAATGAATGTACCTTTTCTTTATGTATACTGAGAGTATTTACACCAAGACAAATTCCTTGTGTGTACAGTCACACTTGGCCAATAAAGTATTCTTTTCTATTCTATTCATCTGAAAACTGCCATTCCCAGAAAACCCACCAGTCCCTGGAAACTCACCACCATGAAAACAATGAGTGGAAAATTAGTGATGCTATTTTAAAGACTGGTGTAGTTCAGGAGCAATTTAGGTATCACTTGTTCAAGGATTGAAAGAGCTCTATATCAAGAAAATTCTATGCCAATTTTGATCCATCCATAAAATACCATCTTAGAATTGACCAGAAAGGATGGGAGCATAACTATTGGGCCTTCTGAGGACATCAGTAAGATCCCAGGGAAGACTATTTCCAAAGGTGGAGAGATAACGGGGAGAGAGAGAGAGTTCAGCCTTAGTCTAATCTCTCTCAAATGACCATCTGATTGGTTAAGGATTGGTCTATCTGACATCAATGAAATGACCCACTTCCCATAATATGTGTAACACAATCAGCCATTGACTCAAGGGATTCTTCTTTCCAATAATTCCAGCAGGTCAACTGATCACTTTTTCCCACTCATTTGTGGGAATACAGAGTCTCTGCTTATTCCTTCCAGAAAGTGTCTGGAATCTCATGAGCCAGCAGCAAAGCTTCATGAATCACGAGTCCCTTCAGACAGTGTCAGTCCTAAGCCCAAAGAAAACATAGTGAGATCCAATCAAGTCCAGTTCTTTATTTGCTTTCATCTAATAGGCACATTCTTGCCAGACTAAAGCTATATCTTACTAACTAACCTATTAGAAATACTCTTGGAGATTCTAGGGTGTGGCTACCCCCACACTTTTTCCTCCCTCCTCCATGCAGTTCAGGACTGTGCAATCACTTGTTTTAGGATCCTCTCTGGAATATGTTGGTCCATCCCTGAACTATTAGTAGCATCCCCCCCCCCCCCGTCTCTTCCTTCAGTTCCATCACAGATATGCATGATGAGGCATATTAAGGAAAAGCAAAAATAAAAAGTATCAGGGAAATAGCTGTCCTCCATGCCCTGATTCACACTAAAATACATAAACCTCATGAAGGCTATGGCAACCTGGGAGCCAGAGAAGTGGAAAGAGGAGAAGAGAGAGGAGAGGGAGGGGAGGAGAGGAGGAGGAGGGAGGGGGAAAGAGATGGAAATAACCAAGACACCTTCTAGCTTCTCTCATGAGGAGCTGCTGTACAGAGCATATGTGAGCGATCTCCTGGTGTCTCTTTTCTTCTGAGACATTTCATGAGAAATTTCAGTCATAAAGTCAGCCCTTAAGGGGCATCTTCAATTCATCGTGTCCTTATTGGAAGTCCATTATCTATTAATACTAAGCATATAAGGATAGCTTCCAAATATTGCCCTATTCATATACTTTGGAGCATGTGGCAATAGTTTCAGAGCATGTAGCCAAAGAAACTATGCTAATAGCTATTCCACTATTTTTGTAAACACTAGCAGCATACAATGCACCAGGCTGGGATAGTGATATGCATGGTTTAGTTACTTGTGCAGCTTAAGGGCATTGGGACAGTATGTTCAATAGCTGCAAGGATTATATATGGGGATTATATATATTGTAAGTCTTCTTTTATTGCAGTTCCTTTAAGACAGTATTGATTCCTGGTGACTGCTGGGACTAGTCCCTACAGTTTTCTTGGCAATGTTTTGAAAGTGATTTGCCATTCTCTCTTTCCTAGGGCTGAATGGAAGTGATTGGCCTAAGGTCACCCAGCTGACTTTGTATTTAAGGCCAGACTAGAATGTAATTTGGCAAATGATACCTCTAGTCATCTGTCAGAAGTCATCTCCACTCCAGACCTAGAGAATAGTGGATACTTCACGATGGTGGTGATATCAGGTGACATTCTTAAAAAAACGTTGTGATATACTGAAAAGAATATTCAACACTTTTCAATATTTCCCAAAGTAAGAATTCTAATTTGTAACAGTATTGATATACTGTTACAAATTAGAATTCTTACTTTTTATGGCAAGAAGACACTATAGGATAAAATGTGGAAAATTATTTGGTGTCTCTGCATAGTGCAAATTGAAGGAAAAAATAACTGGATAAAAACGGATGAAATTTAACTGATGTATCACTTCAGACAATAATGCTGCCAGATTCTGCAGTAAGAACATTGAACTCTTATGAGGGTTGCTGTCTTGTTTGTTTGTTTGGCACCTAGCTCCTTAAAACATTTCTAATGCCTAGCATATAAAATTAGCTATTAGGAAAATAATCACGAAAACTTGGAATTAAAGAATCCCATTGTGTTAAAACAAACACAATGTTCCCAATTTACTATATTAATTGAAAATTGAAACAGATGTTGGTGGAAAGAGATGGGAACTGGAGATGCAATCATATGAAAAATTTGTTCACAGCTTTGTTCTAGGTTTAAAAGATTTGGAGGCTGTGCTAGAAATATAAATTGCAAACCTAAAACTGATATTGCCATTATCATCATTATTGCAGAATTAGGCAAATAGATCGATGACATACAAAATGCAGAGATGCATAGGTAAGTCTACTTTTAGTTCATTCCAACTTCACAAATAGCCATCAATATACTTCATCATATTTCCATATTTTTAAAACTTGCATTTTGCAATAATAACTTTTATTTTAATTTTTGTTATTGAACATTTAAGTTTATAGAATTAAGATTAAATAAATGTAGATTATGTAGATGTAGATTATCTCAACATGCTCAATTCTAAATAAACTTTTCACTAAATACATACAGTATGAGTTTTACTACTTAGAGAAAAGTTAGGATCAGAAATGTTAGCATTTCTAGCTGCCATCCTTTGGATTTTTGCAGCAAATAACTCCAGTCATTCTAAGGAAAGAGATGTAGAGCCAGTTTTGTGTAGTGCTTAATGGACCAGGCTGAAGATTGGGAGATTAGGAGTTTTAGTCCCATTTTAGGCACTGCTGGAAGAAATATTCATCTGTTTCAGTTCCAAGCTGGGAGAAAGACACAAGGAACATGGAGGCTGATTGGAAAGATGGTTTAATGGTGAAGCAGAACCACCAAGTATATGAGTCCTGGGCAGCTGGCCACATGGAATTGAGAGGAGGGGGTTATACATTTTCTTGGACTTTGAACTTGAGCTTCCTGTGAAAGGACATGTATTCTATTGACTGTTGTCAGACTCCCATGGGGCTATGCAGGGGTCATAGCTGGCTCTGTAGGTTGTCTGAGAAGTTTAGTTGAAGTTTCTGAGGGTCATGCAATGTCCTTAGGACATTGTGCAATGTAGTTGAGCTCTGTGTTTTAGTGGGGTAATCCTATTATGTCCTGAAAGGTCATGTCTTAATCCTTTCACCCTGGAGCTGAAGGTCTTTTGTTTTGTAGATAGGATGGCTCATTCTGTCTTAATGGGCAAAAAAAAAATCTGCTGGGGCAATTAAGAAAGGTGGGGGCTGCTTTCAAAAAGCGTGTTTCTCATCCAGGGAAATATAATATTCTGCCTTTTCAATATTTCTCAAAATATTCCATTCTCCTAAGTCACCAGCTGAGCGACTTTGGGCCAATCACTCTGTCAGGAATCAGGCCATGCTTCCTAGGAAGCAGGCCATGGCCAACCACTTCCCAAAAACCTTTCTAAGAAAACTGCTGAGACTAGATCAGGCAGTCACCAGGAATCAAAACTGACCTGAAGGTATATACAGTATATATATATTCAAAGCAGACAAAATTGCTAGATTAGTTCAAAGTTCCAGGGATCCCCAAACTTGACAACTTTAAGACTTGTGGACTCCAACTCTCAAAATTCTGGGAGCTAAAGTCCGAAAGTCTTAAAGTTGTCAAGTTTGGAGACCTCTGGTTCAAACACTAGGAAATTAGTAGCTGGCCACAAAGTTTATGCCTGAGATATGTAGATCATGTGCATCTAATAGCTGTTGGCTGAAAGCCTGAAAGCCTTTACTTCTTTTCTCCTCTGGCCCTGGAAGTTCTGTTTTCTGCCCCCCCACCCTCCCTTCTATTACTGTATCCAAATGTTATTTATTGTATTTTGGCTTTGTGAGACATCTTTTGTCTCCCTTGAAAAAAAAACCCTTGTAAAAAATAAATTAAAATAAGTAATGGATAAAAGTAACTTTCCCCGGCAACAGCCAGTTTATCTGAGCAAACATGCATAGTTGGCAGAATTGTGAAATACTCAGCTGAAATTAAAGTACCACAAGATTATTGAGATAACACCTTCATACTTATTTCTCTCTTGGGAAGGATTTTAAACAGTTGAGGAAACTATATTAGAGCAGTGGGGAGATTGTGGGTCATATGCAGCCACAAAAATATTTTTTGGCACTTTCAACACTTTCACAGTCTTGCTGCTGAAATCTGAGCACAAACCATGGCAATTTTCAATGATGTGACTTTAAAAAAAATAATTTTCTAACCATGGTTAAGATCCAGAGGGAGAAAACCTAAATTCATGTTTACCCTCAGTCCTGAAAACTCAGCAAAAGACTTTGGGCTGGTCAACTTCAGCTTAATCTGCTTCAACAATCTTTCCTTGTTGTGGGGAAAAACTGGTGGAAGAAGCACAATGTATGCCACTTGAGCTTCTATCAGAATGAATTTGTATTAATCCTACCAAAAAATTAAAAAGTTTTAAATGGCCCTATTCCTCCCAATAATATAATTACACTCCTCCTATGGTTCTTGGGGGTACAAAGGAGAGACAAATTCCCAATGGATCTTGACTGGAGGAAAGTCAGCCCCGACCCCTGCATTTGAAGACCATGACATGTAACTCCTGATATCCACAGATGCCTAGACTTTCTCTCAAAAGAATGGAAGGCTTACACATAGAATGGGGTTATTGAGTACATTTTGAAGTGGAATAATGTTCTGTATGCAAATTGAGTTACTCCAAAACATGCAAATCTGATTGGTCAACTAAATTAAGCATCGGATTGGTTCACTAAGAACCAATCCGAATAAAGTAAAAAAGGCGGCAAATTCAATCAGCTGCCATTGGTTACAAGCCGGCAGGCTAGCCTGTATAAAAGGCTGCCGCTAAGTCGGCCAACCGTTCCGTTTTACTGATTCCTGTAAATAAAGACTTTTCGTTGTTGGAACTCGGTCTACCTCGCGTTTTTCCGAACAAAACAAATAATATATATTTCACATCAATAAAGGAGAATATTTGTAGCTCAGGGTTGAAATGAAGAGTGCTTGGTGCACTCTGCTCACTTAGCAACATAAATGTTGGGCTCAGTTATGGTCATGTCAAGGACTACCTGTGTATGTATGTGCATGGGCATGTAAGAGATGAAACAAGAAAGGCTTGCCTGCAATAACATAATAACTTGTCTATAACTACTTTTTGAATTTCTTCTTTATGTCTCTTTAATTTTAGCACCTTGTTTTATTGCATAACAGTAAGGAACAAAACCACCGAGTGAATCTGTGACTTTTGTGGTCCTAAAAAAATCCCATGTGACCCAGAGCTCCAGGCTCCTCAGCCCCATAACAGATCCTGCCTCTTTTTCCTTTTTACAGTCTCACGTTTACTTCTTCGTTCAGGCAATCTCCTGCCTGAGATCAGTGCAAGAAGATCCAGAGTGAAGGCTTCAGCTAGTGTCAGTAACACTCATCGTTTCACTATTGCGTTAATTAATAGGAGGTGGAGAGATATTAATGAAGCAGAAGGTAATACGGCAAAGGCCTTTTTACAAATCAGATCAAAGAACGCCTCCTGGGCGCTGCACAGATGGCTTTAAAGAATCCATTCCAAGGACAATAGAAATAAGAACTCTAATAACCTTCTGATTCTGGAGAACGGCCAGCTCTAGAAAGCAACCAGTCCAGTGACCATGAAAGGGGGTGCCTTTTTGGTTTCATTTCCACTCTAATTACCCTTAGCTGGTTGCTGCACCTGGCAGCAGAACATCAAATGCTCTCCAAGGATCACCATGTCAGAGTGGTTTACACTCAAAAAACGATCGTCGCCACCTCTGATATATATTTTTTTCCTTTTCCCAGCACTGAAATACAATCGTCTTTCTGATGGAGAGATATGGCACAGCAATCACACAGCACTGGCCCCAAGGTTTCTTGGCACACATGAACACCCACCTCACTCTCCAGAGACTTGGTGCCAACTCTCCATACAATACTCATTTCTAGATAGCGCTTTACCCCCCACACACCTCCTGTGGGGGGGGGGGCTTCTCCAGTTCTTCTAGTTCCGTGTAGACTGACTCTGTCACTACTCCCACACTAGCTTTTGTCCGGACAATTGCTTTACTGAAAAACAAGCAGGCAAAGCACCGTGGAGCTTATTTGTAGAGCATATACTATACAGACAAAAGAGAAAGTGACAGCTTGAACCCCTATCTTTTTTTTTAAATTTTAAAAATAAACTTTATTAAAAATATATATAAATAATATAAAGCATTTTGTAAAATATGAAACCAAAAAGTTATGCATAACCAATAAACATAAAAACATAAACATTTCTAATTGCTTAGACGGTGTGTTTTTATCAAACAGTTTTCCAATACTTAGTTCCTATATCTCGTATATACTCTATCATGGCCTCTTCATATTTTCCCTTGCCTATCTTTTTACTCACAGGTTTCTGTCCTTTATCCAATGATACCAGTTTTCCCAAACTGTAAAATATTTTGAGTCTTCCTTATCTTTTAACATTTGGGTGAGTTTATCCATTTCTGCGCAGTCGTAGAGCTTCAGGACATTTGCTTTACCGCAAAACAAGCAGGCAAAGCACTGTAGTGCTTATTCATAGAGCACATACCATTCAGACAAAAGAGAAAGTGACAGCTTGAACTCCTATCTTATGCGGAGAAAATGCGAGACTGAAACCTTAGGAAACTGTTGTTTGTCAATGAAAGGAAGACTAGGCAATGTTTAATGATGTTTTAAAATAACTACCAGATGTTTTAAAATAACTACCGTACACCTCTAGCCAATCAGGCCAGATTATAGGAGTTGTCACCCAAAACTATCTTGACTATTGGCACATCTTCCTTGGGACAGACGCTGGATTACAACTTGCAACATTCTTCCCCATGAGCTATGCCTCTATAGGATGCGTACAGGTAGTCCTCGACTCACAACAATTCATTTAATGACTGTTCAAAATTAGAACAGCACTGAAAAAAGTAACTTATGTTCGTTTTTTCACACTTACAACCATTGCAGCCAGTCACTTGATGAAAATTCAGAGGCTTGGCAACTGACTATTTATGTGTTTCAGTCTACACAGTCAAGTGAGCTCCTTTTGTGAGCTTCTGACAAGCAAAGTCAATGGGGAAGTCAGATTCACTTAACAGCTGTGTTAACAATGATAACAATGATACAGATAATCAGAGTTGGAAGGGACCTTATAGGTCATTTAGTCCAATCCCCCACCCAAGCACCCAAACCATTTCTGACAAATGGCAGTCCAAATTCTTCTTGAAAGTCTCAAGTGATGGTGCTCCCACAATTTCCAAGGGCAAATTGTTCCATTGGTTGATTGTTCTCCCTGTCAGAAAGTTTCTCCTTATTTCCAGGTTAAATCTTATTGTTCAATTTCTATCTATTATTTCTTTCTGGCCTACAGGCACTTTAGAAAATAGCTTGACCCCTTGCTCTTTGTGGCAGCCCCTCAAATATTGGAAGATTGCTATCATATCTCCCCTGGTCCTTCTCTTTACTCGACTAGCCAAGCCCAGTTCCTGTAACCGTTCTTTGTATGCCTTAGTCTCCAGTCCCCTAATCATCCTGGTTTCTCTTCTCTTTATTTTTTCTAGAGTCTCAACATCTTTTTTATAATGTGGTGAACAAAACTGGATGGAGTACTCTAGGTGTGGTCTTACTATGACTTTATAGAGTGGTATTAGTACCTCACTTAATCTTGATTGTATCCCTCTGTTAATGCAACTTAGGGTTGCATTAGCTTTTGACAGTGATTCACTTAAGAACTGGGACAAGAAAAATCATAAAATGGGGCAAAAAACTCACTTAACAAATGTCTTATTTAGCAACAGAAATTTGGGCCTCAACTGTGGTCATAAGTCAAGTATTACCTGTACATCAGCAACATCTAGACTGCCATAGGTTGCATATCCTCAATATGGACAGCAACAAATTAGATGAGATCAAATTCTGAGTAAAATGCAATCTTCTGGTGTTCTTAAATCACTTCCAAAAGAAAAACGCAGATGAGCTGCCTTTTCCTGGTTCTAATCTCTAATTCTATATAGCATTAACTGAAAGGCACAGGAAACAGTTTTATGTTGATTTTTTCCTCAGGCCAGTTGTACTCTTCAAAGAATTCTCGGACTAAAACCACTCTGGCATGCTACAGTGCAAGTTAGTGGACTCACTGCAATTGTTAGTCATACCAAAGTGCTTGCTTGCTTGCTTGCCACCATAAATACAACAATCATGGTTCATAACACTTGTCAACCTTTGAAATTTGTGTTGAAAAGAGATGAAGCAATCATTTGTTGTGGTGAAATGAATAGAGAATTCCATGGAAGTTCCCTTTACGCAACAGTCTCCACCATCCACCTGATAATGTGCTGAAGTAGTTGTATGAATTGATCATGAGGCACATTAACTTTGAAGGACTTATTTCATTTGCACCCCAGTGTTGATGGTGATCATATAAAAAGGATATCTCCCATTTCTTTTAGATGAAAAAGTAGAATTATGGTCTCAACCAAAGTCTATGATTATATGTTTCAGAACACAGATCTGCTCCTAGCTTGTAAACATCACCTGTATTTGAAGGGCCCAAATGTACTTATGAATCTATGTTCTCATAAGGACAGAGGTGGGATTCAAATTTTTAAATAACCAGTTCTATGGGCGTGGCAAGATGGGCACCCACTTGACTGGGTGGGCATGGCTTTTTTTTTTTTTTTTTGCAGCAACTCTCCCCCCTCCAGTTTTTTTGGCTCCTGGTCCACAGGGAAGCCTCCTAGGGGGGCATTTTTGCTCCCAGGCGGCTTCCCTGGGGCTCAGGAAGGCAAAAAAATGGAGCACTCCATTTTTGGGCCTCCTGGGCCTTAGGGAAGCTTCCTGGGGGGCATTTTTGCTCCCAGGAAGCTTCCCTGGGGCACAGGAAGGCAAAAAATGGACCATGGGGGGGTGCAGCTCCCCATGCCACCCCCCCCACGCTCCCCTCACATGCCCTTTTTGCCTCCTGGGCCTCAGGGAAGCCTCCAGGGTAAAGCAGTAAGACGGCAAGGGGGATCCCAGCACAGCTGATCATCTAAACAGCTGATTGTTGGGAGGGGACGAAATACCTTAAGGACTGACTGGGTAGGGAGGAGAGGGTAGGTGGAGAGGGCCGGGGCTAGCCAGGGGCATGATTTTCTGGTTCTCCAAACAACGCAGAATCAAAACAACCAGTTTTATAGAACCGGTCTAAACTGGTAGAATACCACCTCTGCATAAGGAGAATATGGCTCTATACATCATTTGATGTTAGGAAGTATAGGTTGCCATGTCAAATAAAAATAGATAAAGAAACTTATATAAAAATATAGTGACTTGCACATTCACAAAATATTCATTGCTGAAAATAATTTACAATTACACACTCCCTATCACTGAGTTTCTCAAAATTTTATTTTCTTCCCAGCATTTGAAAATTGCTCAGAGTCTCAGAAAACCTACACACATATTTAGCCATCACATTATCTCTGATTAGATAGGCACCATTAAGCAGAGAAGGAATAAGATATACAAATTGTCCTCGACTTACGACCTCAATTGAGCCCCAAATTTCTGTTGCTAAGCGAGATATTTGTTAAATAAATTTTGCCCCATGTTACAACCTTTTTCGCCATAGATGTAACATTAATCACTGCAGCTGTTAAATTAGTTATGCAGTTGTTAAGTGAATCTGGTTTCCCCATTGACGTTGGTGTCAAAAGGTGATAATATGACCAGTGGTGGGATTCAATTTTTTTTACTATCGGTTCTGTGGGCATGGCTTGGTGGGTGTGGCTTGGCTTGGTGGGCGTGGCAGGGAACAGATACTGTAAAATCTCCATTCCCATCCCACTCCAGGGGAGGATACTGTAAAATCCCATTCCCTCACCACTCCACGAACATACTTTCTAGCTCCGTTCTCCTATGCAGAGCAACAAAAGAAGACCCAGCCAATCAGCTGGGACTTGGGAGGCAGAGAATAGATGGGGCGGGGCCAATCATAGGTGGTATTCTGAACTATTTAAAATGTTCACTATTGATTCTCCGAACTACTAAAAATTTCTACTACCGGTTCTCCAGAACTGGTCAGAATCTGCTGAATACCACCTCTATACATGAACCTGGGACATTGCAACTGTCATAAATAAGAGTCATTGCCAAGCATCTGAATTTTGATCATGTGACCATGGAGAGGCAACAATGGTCATAAGTGTGAAAAATGGTTATTAGTGCCATTCCCAATGCCATTAAGTTCAGTCACTAAATGAACTGTTGTAAGTCAAGTACTACCTATAAATTAAAATCATGTGATAAGAAAAGGACACACAGCTAAAGGAATGGTAAGGAAACAATTTATTTTAAAAAATGTGAAAAAAAGGCAAACTGAGAAGATCATTAATATGACATATTATGAAAAGCAGAGGCTAGTTCCTAGCAGAGGAAAAGCAGAGGCTAGTTCCACATCACTGAACAATATTCTTTTAAGGCTAGGTCCCACTGGTGGACGGATGCAAAATGTATGCAAAAAGGATACAGCAGACGAGCAAAATTTCTGAGGTGGCTCCATCCATTGTTATCCGCTCCAAAAAGTGCTCCAAATTTGCATAAACAGAACAGAAAAGAACGGAAAGGAACAGATGGGGGTAGTACGTAGCGAGGATGTTAAGCGGATGTTCGTAGGAAGCCTAGCGGATGGAAGCAGAGGGAAGCGGATGACACATCCGAAGGGCTTCTGGGGGAGAATTGTGAAGTGGACGCATAGCGGAAGGAGCGGATGCGTAGCGGATGACGCGGATGCATCGCGGACGCCTATAGGATGCATAGCGGATGCATAGCAGATGCAAAGAATTCACTGCGCATGCGAGGAGGATGAATTGTGTCAGCTCCATGGATATAAAAGGATGCAGCTCACAAGCAGTCAGCATTCAGAGGAAAGACGTGCTGCCACATACATCTTGAAGGAACACCATGGTTCGTCAGTCTGGGAAGAAGAGAAAGCCTGTGCCTACTCCTGCCAGCCCTGGCAAGAAGAACAGAACCACCATCCCCACCCCCTGGCACTGACTCTGAAGCTGCTGGTGCTTCTGCTGGTGCTGCTGGTGTTGCAGCTGGTGGTGCTTCTCCTGCTGGTGCTGCTGGTGCTGCTGGTGCTTCTCCTGCTGCTGCTGGTGGTGGTGGTGGTGGTGGTGCTGCTGCTGCTGTGGTGGACAAGCCCCAAGGCCCTCAAAGCCCTGCTGCTCAAGCCCCTGAAGGCCCTGCTACTCAAGCCCCTGCCAGAGGGAGGAAGAGGCAAGGGAAGGAGAAGGGAGAGAGGAAACAGTACACCCTTTCCGAGGATCATGAGGAGGAGGTGCTGGAATGGCTGAGGGAGAATGAGTACCTGTGGAGAAAGGGTCACAGACTCTATCGTGACACCAAGAGGAAGCAGGCAGCTTGGAGAGACAAGGCAGAGAGCCTGGGCTACACTTCAGACCTACTCCTGGGATGGTGGAAGCACATGCACACCTGGTATGGCAAGCTACACCTGAAGAAATCTGGCCAGGCCGCTGTCAAGCTCACTGACCGGGAGATGTACATCATGGCCAAGTGCAGCTTCCTGGAGGGTGAGGTCCGCCACCGAGGAGCAGCCTCTCTGACACCCCTCTCCCTCAGACAGCCCACAGACAGCCAGTCCTCTTCCAGCCAGGAGACAGCTACCCTGTCCAGGCAGGTGTCTTTGGAGGGCCCCATGGCAGAGACGCTCCCAACAGCTGCACTCCCCATGCCAGAGGACGTGGAGGATCCTCTGTCACAAATGGAGGAAGAAGCGGCAGCCACCAGAGACCAATCCACACCCACCCCCAGCTCCACCTCCACAGAAAGCAAGCAAAGAGGCAGACTGGAGGGCCAGAGCCACACTGTCCTGTTGGAGATCAGGGACACAATCAAAACCAGCACAGATCTTCTCTCTCAGCTGGTCCACAGCGACATACCATCCTCGAACCGGAAGCCCTTCATCACCTACGTGAGCCAGACCCTCATGGACCTGCCCAAGGCCCAGTACCAGATGATGAAGCAGAAGATCACAGCACTTCTGCACAACCCTCCAGGCCCAGCTGAACCTGCTTCGACCCAGTCCAGGTCTGCTCCTCCACCCCAGGCGATGTCACAGCCCTTCCACGGCTTTCAACAGCTTCTCACCTACCAAGGCTACGACTACTAGGACTTCCCACAGCAAAAACAGACCTTCCCAGTCCAGGCCCAGGTTCATCACATGCCACAGACGCTTCACCTCGCCCAGCTGCAGACCAGACAGCCCCACTACACTCCTCCTTCCTCCACCCCACAGCCAAGCCCCTCAACGGACAATCTGTCATCAGTCTTGGGGCTAACATCCCAGGTCCTTGATGAAGGGCCTCTCAACCTCACGGGACTGACTCAGCTCTCTAAGAGCTTCCTGCACACACCATCCCCTGTTGTACTCTGGGTGCCAAGCACCCAATGGCGCCTCAGACCAGCACTCTAGCCACAGCCACTTCCACAGTCCCTGCCCACTTGACAGCTGAGACCATGGACATGCCTCAGAGTGACTGAGAATAGTGCCAGAGACTGAGTTGTTACCTGTTCACTTTATCTTTGCTTAAAGACACTTTACTTGGTTCATTTTGCTTTTTTAATAAAGTCATACAGTTTACTTAAGACAGTTATCAATAAAGGTTATCTTTGCTTCACACACTTGGTTCATTTTATTTACTTAATAAAGTGTTGGTGAAAACTTTGAAAAAATGGTTAAGCCTTTGCATGCTTGTGGGATGGGTAAGCATAGCTGTGGGATAGGTAAGGATAGTTGTGGGATGGGTAAGGACAGTTGTGGGATGGGTAAGGATAGCTGTGGAATAGGTAAGGTTAGCTGTGGGATAGGAAAGGATATTTGTGGGATGGGATAGCTGTAGGATAGATAAACCTCCAGTGTCAAGAATAGTGGGACTGTATGGTCCACCCTCCCAGCTGCCACACATATGGCCCTTTTTTATCAATAACAATTTATTCATTGATCAACACATTTCAAAATAAACAAAGCTCTTTACTAATGCCCTGCTCATTGTAGGACCACTCAACATACATGGTACAATCTCATCAGTGTTATGAGACAGGCTCAAGGAAGCATTCATTAAGCATCTATCATCCTGTCTTGCCACTCCACTGCTCCAGCTGGGGAGTTCACCAGTGTTTCAGGAGGTTGCGCTGCTTCTTCCCTTCATGTGAAGCTCTGTTGGGGCCTTGTACATCCACAGTGTCTGTCAGGTTTCGTCCTTGCCTCCATTCACCAGGCTCCATATCCCCATTCCCTTGTTGATGGTCCACAAGCCTGTTCTGCAACACTGGGTAGTGGGTGCGCATGAGATTGTGCAGGATGCAGCAAGCTTCCACGATGCTCCTCACAGTCTGTGGGTGATGCTGCATGGTGGTGAGAAGTACCTGGAACCTGTTGGTCAGGATGCCAAAGGCGTTCTCCACCACCCATCTTGCCCTGGACAGCCTGTAGTTGAAGATCCTCTCTTCACGGGTGAAGAAGTGTAGGGCTTCATGAGGTAGGTTCTGAGGGAGAAGGCATCATCACCCACGATGAAGTAGGGCACATCTTGTGTGTCATTGGGCAGGGGGTCTGGATCTGGAAAACCCATGATGAGGTTGCGTTCCAGCCCATTCTTGAGGTCACTGGCGTTGTATACCTGGCTATCTGAAGCTGACCCGTTGCCTGAAGCATCGATGTACATGAACTTGTAGTCAGCATCGACCATGGCAAAGAGGATGATACTGAAGAAGCCCTTGTAGTTGTAATAAGAGGACCCTGAGTTGTCTGGAGCTTTGCAGGCCACGGGCTTCCCATCTCTGGCTCCAACAGTGTGGGGAAATTTCCACCTCTGATACCACTGCTCTGCAACTTTCCTCCAGCCTTCTTCAGTGTTGGGACACTGGAGGAGCTCCTCCACGTATTCTTCGATGATGGCCTGCACCACTTCTCTGACCACTTTGCTGATGCTGTTGTGTGGCACCCTCCAGGCATACTCCATGTTTCTGTATGTGGTTCCAGAGGCCAGGTGGCACAGAGTCAGTGCCACCTTCAGTCCAGGGTCCAGGTTGGGATGGAAGTTGGTGCTCGGATTGGTCAACCTGGGTCTCAAACACTCTACAATTTCATCAAACATGGCTGGTGGCATCCTCATGAAGTGCTGGAATGCACGAGGGTCTTCATTCCTCAGCTCCACCATCAGCTTGTCATAGAGTCCAAACTCCACTCTTCTCCCAATCCATCATTGGACCCACACAGCTCTTGAACGTCTCCTTCTTCTCCTTCTGTATAAAAGGTGGAACAGTCTGAACAGGGCTTGGTTCTGGTGTTGAATAATCACAGCTACCATAAGGACTGTGTGATGATCCATGGTGGAGATCAATGGATGATGTGGAAGACCAAGACCAAGGGTGAAGAGGTCTGTACACCACGGCTGCTGGACTCATACTGAGATCCAGGTGATTTCCTCCCCCTTTTTATAGGAAATATCGGTTGTCTGCTAGGTGTCCTTCCACATACTCTAGGCATACTCCAGACATCCTAAATATCCGAGATACATCCCAGATACAAACATTTTGTCCATTTTAATACTTTATATACGAGATGCATCCACTTATATCCTTTCTATTTCCGTGCTACTAACGCTGTGTGGACGTTCCGTGTACCTTTCGCTTCCTCCCTCTTTCCATTTTCAGCTGCAGCAGATGTGAGTTGCGAGGATGTCCAGAGGATGCTGAGAGGATACAGCAGACGTTTAATGGATGACAACGGACATAGAACATTTGTTGCCCGTAAGTGTCGCGGATGTACATTGTACGCGGCGGAAAATTCATCCGTTCAAAAAGTTTTGTGCAGCTCAAAACTTTTTCGCAGATGAAATCTCAGTGGATAGATGCTCGACAGATAGAGCGTATGAAACACGTATGCAGTGAGTACACAACGGATGCATCGTGTTTTCCAACGGATGGCAAGCTTTTTTGTCCATTTTACGTCCTCTTTGCATCCGTTGGTGCAGTGGGACATGGGCTTTAACTTTAATTTTTAACAAAGAAATGGCATACCTGCCAACATTTCAGAATCAGAAATAGGGATATGATTTCCCCAGTCCAAATGTATTTTAAGGGCTATGCAATACTTTGAGGAAATATTCTGCTTTAATGAGGATACACATACGGTGAGAACAATCTCCCTTTATGCCTGAAAAGTTTTTGATCAGTGTGTGCTACCTGTTCTATCATATGATAGTGAAACATGTATACCAACCTGACAATCAATTAAAAAAACTACAAGTAGTACAAAGAGCCATGAAAAGATACATGCCCAGCATGCCAAGAAAAGATAGAAAGACCTGTACATGGAATAGAAAACAAATGAAAGTGTATGAGATCATCAAGAGAGCAAAAGGATTGAAATGGAAATGGGCTGGTCACATAGCAAGAAGAACTGGTGGCAGGTAGACCGAGGCAGCCATAGAATGGATCCCACTTGATAAAAAGCACCCACAAAAGAGACCTAAAACAAGATGAATGGAAGATATCAGCAAGTATGGTGGGCCCAACTGGCAAAAGAAAGCTCAATAATGTACTGGTTGGTTGGAAACATGCAGAAGAGGCCTTCATCTTGCAGTGGATAGTCAATGACTAAAATGATGATGACACACAGGGTACCTCTTCAAAGCTACTTTGCAAGGATGTATAATGCAATAGTCACAGTCTCTTTATGTCAGTCCAAACCTTTTGCGCAACAGTTCTAGTATCAGCTTCTGCACATGAACACATGCATACCCAGAATCCTTCTTTTGACTCTTCATCATCTATTGGAAGCTATTCATCCAGAATAAATGCATAGAAGTCTCTTATGGCTAGTGAATGTTGGTCAATCTTTCAAGACAATAAAATGCCTTGATGAGGCCAGTTGCAACACTATCTTGTCTTCACAAAGGTGAGTTGCTTAAACTCAGCTGTGCAAAGCATCCTCAACTGAAGTAAAGCATACTTTGCTTGCACACCTCACATATAACATTAAACGTAAATCACCGAACCGGTAGTTTCACCGGTCAGATCCCACTCCTGCTTAAAGCAAAATATCCAGCTAGTTTCTTCGAGTCAATTTCATTTTGCTTTGATTATAGCCCTTTGCAGCCTAAAGCTTAGAAGACCACATTCTAATTTAAAGTGGGTTGTAACAAAAAAGTCTCTTTTAAATTAGACTTCAAGTGGGCATTGATCTCAGGAAAAGGTATTCTCCATTTTGGTCCACTTGAACTAATCATCTCAGAAGCTGGCTAGAGACCCCTTGTGGGGAAATGCACTGTTACAATGATTAATTAGCTGCTCTTCTACATGCTTAACCCAAGTGGGTCACACTTGATTCAACATGGCTGATTCCCAGAAAAGCAAGTATAAGATTGCAGCCTCCTCACAATGAATCAAAAGAACAAATCTATTCCCACCCACTTTTTTCTGGTTCATTTTTCTCTCTAGCCCTTAGAAAACCATCTATGGAATCACTTTTTTTCTGTAGAAAACAGTGATAGATTTCAATACAATTTGGTTTATTTTGCATAATTCTATACATGTAGCCTATTCTGATTGAAACCAGTTATGTTCAATGAGCTTTGTTCTCTGGTAATAGAATAGTAGGAGCCTAGCCTTGTTAAACATAACTGAAGAAGGCAAAAACTGTCTGAATTTGCAAATATTAGCCACCTTCAGGAGGAGAAGGCACAGCAGGGAGAGTAAAACATCATTGTATTCCCCTTTCTCATTCTCCTTTCTCATCATATTTTTCTCACTATATTGGCTGGACTTATAAGGAATAAAAAATGATCAGGAAAATAAAATCTGATTCTAGTTATGCAAAAAAGCACTAATAGCCCCTTTATGAAAATTTCATAACCTTTCTGCAAAAACTCTTAAATCAGAGGTGGGCATCTAGGTCAGCATAGCTTGCTTAGCAATTTTAAGAATTTATGTCCACAGGTTTTAGGGAGCCCTATTTGCTTACCCTTTCCTTAAATGAAGCTCAGAAGCTGTCAATATTCCAGGGCAGACCAGATTTGTTACTGTCTGACTCTCTCTCCCCAGCTCTGTTTGAGCTAAAAATCTGCATTCCTTCTACTTTCCTGTGACTTTTCCAGGCCATTCCACTTTGTTCATAGCAGTGAGGGCAGCACATTAAATCCTATTTCCAACCATACAATTAAAACAACATCAGAGTTGCAAGGGATCTTGGAGGTATTCTAATCCAACCGCTTGCTCTGGCAGAAGACCCTATACCAGTGGTGGCTAACCTTTTTGAGCTCCCGTGCTGAAAATTCTAGTGCCCCAGTACCCAGAAGGCAATGCGCACAGGGGGGGTCATGCCCCCTGTGCATGTGCACGAGACCCCACTGCACACCATAGATTTCTGCACATGGACATGAGACTCCTCCGTGTCCTGTATGTCTCTGCATGCATGTGACACACACACCCCGTGTCCCCCATGCATTTCTGCACATGTGCACGCCTCTCCCACACACCCCTGCCCCCCGTACATGCATGCCAGATACCCGACAATCAACTGGCGGGAGGGCGGCACACACGCATGTGCAGTGGGGCTCTTCCGGGTAACCCAGGGGTGGGATTCTACCAGTGCGCACCTATTCGCTAGAACCGTTGTTAACATTCTAAGCAGTTCAGAGAACCGGTTGTTAGAAGAAATTACTGGCCTAATCCTGTAAGGAAGGCAGGAAGGAAACATTCTGGTGTTGCTTACAGAAACTGCCTCTCCGTTAACCCTTATTACATTCTTGGCAGGACTAGATTTCCTGTCTCAGGAACGTCTCTGGAGTTTTGTTCCCCTCCTTTGCTGGTACTTTGCTTGTGTGGAGTGACCATTCAAAGTTACAATGGCACTGAAAAAAGTGACTTATGACCATTTTTCACAGTTACAATTGTTGCAGCATCCCCACAGTTATGACAGGCAAGGTGAGATGTGTGCCATGATGTGAGTGATGTTGAGTTGGCCATGCCCAGCCAATAACATGACCACCAAGCCATGCCCACCAACTAAGCCACACCCACAGAACTGGTTGTTAAAAAAATTGAATCCCACCTCTGGGGGATTGCATGCCAGCACAAATGGCTCTGTGTGCCACTTCTGGCATGTGTGCCATAGGTTCGCTATCACAGCCCTATACCAATAGCATCATGGGCTGTATCATGGGCCATATCAGGATGTTTTTTGCCTTTGCAGAGTCTGGGTGAGCGGGGCCCACACGGGCCGTATCCGGCCCACAGGCTGCTAATTTGACAGTCCTGCCCTTTACCATTTCAGACAAATGGCTGTCCAGTCTCTTTTTAAAAGCCTCCAGTGATGGAACACCCACAACTTCTGAAGGCAAGCAAGTTCCACTGGTTGATTGTTCCCACGGTCAGGAAATTTGTCCTTAGTTCTAAGTAGCTTCTTTCCTTGATTAGTTTCCATCCATGGCTTCTCGTCCTGCCTTCTGGTACTACTAGAGAACAGGTTGTTGACCTCCCTCTTCTTTGCGGCATCCCCTCAAATATTGGAAGACTTCTATCATGTCACCCCTGGTCCTTCTTTTCACTAGATTCGGCATACCCATGACCTCTCCAGCTTCGCATATTTCCTGGACCTACTTCTGCAATATTTCAGCCTTGCTCTGCTCAACAGCAGTCCCCCCCCCAAAAAAGGTAGGGACTTCTTTCTTCTGCTGCAGATTGCTTTCCTCTCTGCTCCCTCTCATCCACAATGGGAAGTAGAATCACATGAGTGATAGAAAGCTGGCAAAGGCCCTGGAATACAAACACAGCCATGAGCTGCAAAAATAGGATGCCCGAGGAGGGAGAGGGGTGACGTCTTTGCTTGGGGTAGCTATTTATAAACTGTTTATCAAGGATCTGCTAGTCTTGGCATGGGAAGCTGGAAGCTATTTGGAGGGCAGGTGATGCAGCAACAGCCCATAAAGGTTAGCTAGCATTGGCCATCTCTCTTTGCTCTTTCTGACCAATCATCTTGGAGCATCTGAACAGATGAGCCTGTGACCTTCTTCCTTCACTGTATTTATTTTTGTGTATTTGTACACAGAGACAGTGGGAACATCTATGGAAAACAATGTTTGCATCAGGCCACAATCTCCGAGGCAGTAAATTTCCTTGGTCTTGAACTAAAAAGCAAAAGGGGTGAAGAAAAAAGAAGCATCTCCCAAAACAGGCAAGCAATTTTCAAGTATGAACTTCTGAGATACAGAGGAAGAGGAAAACCTATAGGTGTAGCATGTGTGAAGACGCAGGAGACTCTTTGGAGTAAAATGAAATAGCTTTGCTGCCCATTTAAACTGTATCCATTTCAAAATGTATTGGACTCACTTGTAAATAGATTTTTAGCAGATGGCAAAAATCCATATGGGCCAGCCTTACTATGAAGGTAGAACGAGACAGTCACTTCTAGTTGACTGATAGCAGGAGTAGAAGCAAGGAGCCAGAGAAGCAGCAATGGTCTATGCCCGTGATGACGGACATGTGTGCCACAAGTACCATGCAGCGCCCTCTCTGTGGGCACGTGATCCATCACCCTAATTCAGTTCCACCACACATGCGTGCGTGCCTCCCAATGGCCAGCTAGTCATTGAGTCTTTGCTGCACATGCATAGGGGGTGGGGCACATGTGGGGGCAGTGTGCACAAATATGTGGAGGCAGAGCAGGTGCATGGGGTGGGGTGTATGTGCAGAGTGGGGCACACACATTGCATTTGGGGGGGGGGTTTCACACACACACACACAAACACAATCACACATGCACACACACACGCTTTTGCCTCTCCATCCAGAAAAGATTAGCCATCAATGGTCTATGCTACGGGGATTGCTCTTTTACCATAAAGTCATCCTTTGTCCTCAAATGTAATGGAGGATCCTGTGACATCATCAATATTAAAGCTAGATTCAGTTCCCTTTCCAGTCAACAGGCAGTGGGTAGGAAGAGGTACATTAATCTCAGGAAATAAAACAATTTGTCCAGGAAGTGATTAAAGAAAAGGACTCATCAGATACTCTTAAATCATCATCAACATTTTATTTCTGATGTGGCCAGAAATTCTAAGAGACTTGCTTGATCTAGATATTACATCTATATGCCATTAAGTGTCTGGAATCCTTTATAGTCACTCTTGGATGTGAACAAGCATCTGACTAAAACCTTTCACCCATATTGTTTGTTTGTGTTTGTGTAATCTATGTATATGGCTGCCCAATTTTTTACTATGCCTCTGGGAAGATACTTTTGGGTTAAAATCAAATCAATAAAATAACAAACGAAATGAAAAATATAATGCATTCAAGGTCAGCCACAAACAATATTTTAACTTTTACAGAATTAGTTTATCTAATACACTTTTGGAGGCAGTCCTCAGATCGTTTAGCCAGAGTTCCAAAAGAGCTGTGTCAACTAACACAAACTTAGAGAATACTTGAAAGAGGTTAATTTAAGCAATGTTTTGTGCAAAACATTGGTCACATACAAATATTTTTAAATTAACCTCTTTCAAGTATTCTCATAAATTTGTGTTAGTGGACAAAGCTATTTCAAAACTCTGGCTAAAAGATCCAAGGAAAGAGGGTGGGGAGGGAGGGGGAGAGAGAGAGAAAGAGACTTCAAGGGCCTTTGTGAGGTTGCCAATATCATGACATTGTCAGAATGGGCATGGCAGAAAGTTTCAGACTATTTTCCATGGGTTGGTAAGACTATTTTCCATGGGGCTTAAGGTGCACTAAACTTCATGGAGGCTAAACACATCTGTTTTGCATCTTACTTTTCAGGGAGGGGTATCACAAAACCTATCACCCCAAATGGCACTTTTGCCATTAAATTTGGGAAACATATTCTGTAAGGATTTGGGAGACAGTATGAACAATACAATATCATAAAATAAGAGTTGTCCATTCTTGATTTAGAAGGCAGCATAGCAGACATTCTGCCTATTAGACCTTCTAGTCCCAAATTGTAAATAAAAATCACTCTGAAGTGGGACTGGAAACAAATTAGAAGTTAGCATCATTTAACCTATATTAGGGATGAAACAGTTGCTAAGCATCTGCAGTGGCTAATAAATTAATTAATTCGATAAATTAATTAATTGTAAATTCTAGTATACTCACGTTGGAATATACATGCACCAGAAGAAATCCTGTCTGGTATTTGGGCTTTCCTCTCAAAAGGGCATGTTAGAGATTTGTGAATATTACCTAATTTGTCTTTTTAAAAAACTTGTCAAAACCTTGATGCCATTATGTTAACCCTGAGATCTTTGAAGAATAGCAAGTGATGCTTCTCTGACCCTGTGATCACACAGCCAACTTAAAAAGGGCCAGAAATTAAGCCTCTACTCTTTTCAAAGAGTCTGACACTGCTGTAACTGATAGGCTTTTTAAACAGTCAAAGGTACAGAAGAATCACTCTAGAGACGTATTTGGAGAATATCAACACAATTTTTTATATTGACAGGAATTTGCAGGAGGAAATCTGTCTCTACAAGTGGACTATAAATTAGTCCCGTCTGCCAGTCCTAACCCTGTGTTTTAAAAAGTTGGCAACTTTAAGGTTGTGTGGACTTCAACTTCCAGAATTCCCCAGCTGGCATGCCACCATGGGAGATGAAGTCCACACATCTTAAAAGTTGCCAAGGCTGAGAAACCCTGCCTCAGTTGCTGGTGTTTCAAATGGTTTGAAAATCCTTTTTTACTATTCCACCTCCTGCTAATCCTGTCACATACCCTGAAAAGGAGTGTTATTAATTCAAGCACTTTATTCAGAGAAACTGCAGGACAGTTGTGCAGGAACCCTCAGAAATGCTACCCAGTGCTGTTTGCACAATAGGCATAATGGCTATCATCTGAGAGTGTAGGAGTTTGAAGGGCAGACCTGATGATGCATTCGAGAAGTTAACAGAGGTCAGAGGTTAATATGATCTACGCAATCCATCCCAAGATTTCCGAGTTAGCCTTAGCAGTAATAAAATGACCATCCAAATCTTTCTAAATGATTAAGCCTAATGAACACCATTAATCCCAACTAGGGAAAGGAAATTGTGAAGACTCCAGGTCTATCAAAGAAAAGGCTAGTGAAGGGAGGAAGGCTGATTTACATAACACAGAGATTTTTGTGTAGAAGGATGGTGGGCTCCAGTCCATTTTAAATCCAGGCTATGAACCCCCAACCAAAATCTACCAGGGTGATCTCTACTTCATCCTTGATCTCCACCTTGTCCTTTGCCAGCTTGTAATTTATGGCTATCAACTGTCCTAATGTGCTTGTTCTGTGTGCGCCACAGCTCTTTGGAACAAAAATTATGGATTCAACATATCTGCCCCAGATTTTGGATTCTTTTGTACGAATTGTAGCCTTTCCAAAGTCACCATGTCACAGCTGCCAGCAAATGCATTATTTCATTGCCCTTACAACAGCAAAAGCAAAGAAAGAGAGACAATGAATGTGTTCAGGCCAGAACTGCTGTCAGAATTTAATGACTAAATGGACTGTTCAGGCTTCCACCAGAGCCTATGTGGGTTCTTTAAGTGCCAAGTGTGGGTTGTTCCAAGACATGTGACACACCTGGCCAAGGCCAGCCCAGCTGCTCCCCAGAGAAAGTGCTTCCTTTTAGGATGAAAAGCTTGTCTCCTTCTCCTCCCTTTCAGGATCAGACAAAGGCAAGCAGGAGGAAAGCATGGACTTGGCAGAGATTTCAGTGTCGTGATGGCCTGAGCATCTCTCTCTCTCCAGACAGACAGCTGTCTCCCTTCATCACATCCTGGGAAATTTGGGAGTGACATAGCACAAGGCAGGAGGCAAACTGCATATTGCTGCCCGTCAGATAAGAAGCAGAGGAAACGATGTAGTTGGAAAAGCCATGATGCAAACTGCAGCCAAAACTGTCTTGAGTTGGAGGCATGTACGTGCAGTTAGTAATGTGCACCGGTGTTAAACGACACACATCTCTTTCTTGAAATGGCTTTGCTGGCAAGCAAAGGCAAAGTCATCTGAGGCTTCTGTGTGCTGGCCAAATCAGCTGCCAGGGGGGTGAAACCAATGATGGCATGTGCTTATCCCCTGCTTTCCCTTTACTGAGAGCTGCACCTGGCCTTGATGCTTTTATGCAAGTAAAACCAAGTGTGCGTGCCTCCCAGCACATTCACCCTCTCTTTCTCTGCCTCTTCACTCTTCTCCGTTGCTATTGATGCCACATGCCCTAGATTCACAAGTATCATTTTCAGTGAGAAACTGGAGCCTTCCTTGGTCCCAAGGATTCTAACTTGTTCCAACGTAACAATTTCAAACTCATGTTGGATTAGTTTGCAGCATCACTAGGTCACTGAATTACCGGTGGAAAGGAACCTAAAGAATGGCAGTCAGGAGCTGAATGAAGAAAGTGATTTGTTTGTTGGTCCCCAGGCTTAAAATTTATGGAAACATCCCTTCACTGCTGGGCTGTGGAAGTTCTGTCACCCAGCTGATCAACCTGTCCAGGAGAAGAAAGAGTATGATTCCTCATGGCAATGCCATCCAGTGTAGTTCTATATATATGTGTGAAATTTCTGAGTGCAGAAACAGTGGAATGTCTCACAGTGGAATGCCCCATAAGGAAAAAGTGACAATATATAAAAATTTTGAGGTTTAAAAAAGTTGTAGCAAAACAAAAGCATACTGTTCTGCTCATAGAATGCAGCTGTGTGACTTTATTCTGATACAAGCTGGTTCTATTTTGGTTATTGTGTCCAGGTAAGAGTGCCAAATTTTAAGAAGAAGGACACGTCTACAAAAGAAAGATTAGGAGGAGAAGGAGGAGCGGGTTGAAAACTGAATTCTAGGAAGAGAGTTTAAGTGTTGTTGGGGGAAATCAGGTATGATTAATTTTAGTATGAGTAGTCCTTGACTTAGCAACCACAAATGAGCTCAAAATTTCTGTTGCTAAGCAGGACAGTTTCCGTATTAAATGAATTTTGCCCCATTTTATGACCTTTCTTGCCACAGCTGTTAAGTGAATCATTGCAGTTGTTAAATTAGTAACACGGTTACTGGCTTTCCCATTGACTTTGCTTGTCAAAAGGTCACAAAACTGATCACATGATCCCGGGACACTGCAACGGGCATAAATACATGTCAGTTAACAACCATCTAAATTTTGATTGTGTGACCATGGGGATGTTGCAAGGGTTATAAGTGTGTGAAAAATGGTTATATGTCACTTTTTCACTGCCATTTTAACTTTGAACTAATTGTTGTAAGTTGAGGATTAACTATATTATTACTTGCTATGAAATGATAATTCTCTCTTAACAATCACATAAGTAGACTTTCCCCTTACTGGCGAGGACTAGAGAGAGGTTGAACTAGTAGACCTCCAAGGTCCCTTCCAACTCTGTTATTTTATTATTCGCCAGTATTCTCCACCTGTCTTCTTTCAGATCTTCCAGGAATGAACCCAGCATTGCTATAACTGGATCTATCCACTTTGTTTCCGGTTGTTCTCTTCTTGTTCCTTCTATTTTTCTTAGCATTATACACTTCTCAATGGAATAAAGGCTTTGAATAGTGTGTTCAAACTATGGCAATTTGAGCTTTGTCATTTGTGCCTTGAATCTGGATTATTTCATTTGGACTATGAACCATTTGTCATTTTCATAGTTGCCCACAGTATTCAGTTCAAAATTATCAATACTTTGATTATAAGTATGTCTGTGGCGCAGTGTTTAGAGTACAGTACTGCAAGCTACTTCTGCAGCCAGCTGCCTACAATTTGGCAGTTCAAATCCCTCCAGGCTCAAGGTTGACTCAGCCTTCCATCCTTGCAAGGTGGGTTAAATGAGGACCCAAATTGTTGGGGGCAATAGGCTGACTCTGTAAACCACTTAGAGAGGGCTGTAAAGCACTATAAAGTGGTATATAAGTCTAAGTGCCCTTGCTATAGGTTGAATTGAGTTTGATTTTGCTGACCTGAATCTAGTATGGACTGTGATTTCCTGACCAGGAGGTTTCTCACAAGGGCAATGAAATGTTCTGCGATTCCTATTTTCCTTGAGATATTTGCAGCTTGATATGGTCAACAACAACTGAAGGCATTTCTACAACCAATAAAAGCCCATATTAACTTCATTTGTAATGAATGAGGTCAATATGGGCTTTATTGGTTACAGAAATAAAGGTTGGGTATTCAACTTTTTAAAGTGGGAGTTCGATAAATTCTGATTTTTATGCTCCCCTATCAATAAGCTATAGGGAGTGTTGAACAGTCTTTGGTTAAACCCCAACATAGCAAGGAAGGCAGTAGTGTCAGCAATGAAAAGGTAGTTTAAAAAAACTACCTTTTTAAAGATTTGGTATTTTTTTTACATTTTTAAGATTTGGAGAAGTGAAATAGTGTATATGTGGAAATGCCCTATTTCTCTGCATCCTTCGAGATTTCAGAATGAAACTTTGGAGGGGAAGTTCAAATTCAGATTCAGTCTTATTTTTGAGATGCCCTAATTCAGATATCTTCTGACTGTTTCTAAGTCAAACACATAAACATTCCCCTAATAATTGTTATATATATATGAACTACTCATGAAGCATAGCTCTGCTGCACAAAGTGCAGCAGGACAGAAATACAAGGGCATAATATCCTAATTTCATGAGCAATAAGAAATCCCAGAGCGTGAGCACTTTTCATGCAGTTTGTTTCTATTCAGTGAGGTCAAAGCAAATTGTAGTATTTGTAATATTTATACATGTTTACAAATATACAAGCTGTATATAATAAAGGTTTACATCAATACCATTCCAATGGATACATTTTGCCATTAGTTTTCTAGGGAGTTCTTTGCCTCAAAATGAGGGTTTCAAGGCCCTGTTTACACTCTGACCTTCCAGACTGATCTGGTCTGACTCTAATGTAAAAAAGATGTTGAGCCTCTAGAAAGAGTGCAGAGAAGAGCAACAAAGGTGATAAGGGGACTTCCATTTTGCTGCAGGTTTTCAAAAGAGGCTGGATAGACATCTATCAGGGATGGTGCAGTAATCAGCGGGTTGTACCCAATAATCTCTTAGGTACCTTCCAACTCTATAATTCTAATTATAAAACTGGAAGGTGCCTTGGGGTTTCATTAAATTCAAAGTCTTCTTTTACTTCATTAAATCATTTTGCCTGTTATAATATGCTAGCTTCATTGCTGGCAGCTTTAACTAGAGGATTTTTGAATAACAATTTAAGTTCTCAATATAAATGCCCAAACATTAATTCATAGATAGTCGAGCTCTGGGCTGACTCTATGTATCTTCCTATTCATTGGCAGAAAATCAGACACAGAGAAATAGGAATGTACAACATACAGGTAGTCCTCATTTAGCAATTGTCTTATTTTGCAACCATTTGCAGTTCATAGAGTGATGAAAAAGTAACCACTCATATTTATGAATGTTTGCAGGTCTGTAAAGCAGAGGAAAGCTGAAGTAAAATCAGAATCACAACAACGGTTTCGCTTGTGGGGCCGGTTTCGCTTGTGCTTAACAACCAAGTTGCTGGTCCCAATTGTGGTTGTTACTGAGGATTACCTGCATAGAAAGAGGAAACATTGCCTCTTGTTCAGAATTCTAAGGGCAACTGACTCATATTTATCACCGTTGCTGTGTCCCAAGATCATGTCATCCACTTTTGCAACCTTTTGACAAGCAAAGTCAATGGGGAAGCCAGATTCATTGAACAACCAGATTACTAACTTATCAACTTCAGTGATTCACTTAACAACTGAAGCAAGAAAGGTTGTAAAATGGGGCAAAATTCACTGAAATGTATCACTTAGCAACAGAAACAGAAATTTTGGGGTCAATTGTGGTCTTAAGTTGAGAACTATCTCAACTTAATACTTCTCAGGCCTCATCAAGTGTAACTTGTTTCATTCAATTCTGATCAACACATCAAATCCCTATTTTCTACATGATGGTTTTTCAGTCACATACCACTGAGTCATTATAATGATCCTAAAACAAACTTTCATGCTCCAGGATCACTCCTGTGTGATGCAAGAATTATATGACATGATTGTGTTTCATAGCAAGACCAATGCATCATTTTATTGCAGAATATTTATTTTTTGTTCAGATGAGACTAGAAATGTGGTTCCTAACTTTGGTAATCAAAGATTCGAGACTCTAAGCAGCTCTATTTCCCCCTAATGGTATAATTGCATTTAATTGGCTGTGAGGCCATGAGTTATCTACCAAGTCCATTGTCATGTGATGTCATTGGTGACAAAGTCACCTATTATAGAAGAGAAACTCAAAATACAAAAGTTGCTTAATGCATTAAATGCCATACTTACCTCGCTTATTTGTTTATTTCAAATATATAAAGTAACTATAGGATATCTCCCTATACCACATTGTTTTTTATTCCAAAAAGTTATTTAGAAAGCATATCCTAATCTAGTGATGTTGGAGGAGGAAAAACATTCTATGAGGTGCAAAGGTCCAATGATTCATAGTATTCTGTGGTGTTGGCATGCTATCCATATTTCAGTGAACTTTCAACTACAAGTGATGACATAACTGTTGATCAGAATAGCCTTTTATTGGGTTGATGCAATGGATAGCACTCGTAATCTGGTTTGTTTATGAGCTGGGATTTCCCCTTGTTTAATAAGCATATTGTCACAACCTCATACCTAAAAGCAATAGTAAGACTTGATCTCTTTAAAATTGTGGAGTTTCTTTTGCATAGGAGCCAGTGGTGGCTTAAGGACTAGCTAAATCAGGAAACAACTTAGGGTCCTGCATTCAAAGAAGACTATTTAACTTTTCATACTTTGTTTTCCTCATACGAATGAAAATCAGACTTTTACAGATCCATCAAGAGTTATGAAACCTGAGAATAAAATCTGATATATTAGTCATTCAGGTTATAAAAGTCACTGGGTTCACAAAACATGTTAAACCATAAATTATGGTTGAGAAACTACAGCAGCTGATTTCACAAGATGCTAAACAAAATCCAAACAAACAACACAATGGCTTAATGAAACCAGCCAAGTTGAGCAGAAGTACACTATCTTTGTTTGCAGCAACAGAAGCAGGGACATTCATGGAAGGAGGAAAGGATGACAAAAAGTCAAACTGGAGGTTATGACTACCCAATCAGAGTCCTTTCCATTTATACATGTATCTCATCTCATAATGCACATAATGCACATAAAAGGGGAATAGGACTTCTGTTATGTGGTCATGGTGTTATCTGTTTTTACCTCCACCCCACTAGGAAAAACTAACTACATTTCTATGCAATTTTTCAGCATAAAGTCTAAACGACATTCCACAATTAATTCACCTATTTCAGGAAAATCATATTTCCTTATATATCCTATTTAAGAGCCGTGGTGGCACAGTAATTAGAAAGCAGTACCGCAGGTTACTTCTGCTGACTGCCGGCTGACTGCAATTTGGCAGTTCACCAGGCTCAAGGTTGACTCAGCCTTCCATCCTTCTGAGGTCGGTAAAATGAGAACCCAGATTGTTGGGGGCACTATACTGATTCTACAAACCGCTTAGAGAGGGCTGTAAAGCACTGTGAAGTGCTATATAAGTCTAAGTACTATTGCTATTATTGAAAACATTGGTGGGCAAATGTGAAAATGTCAATCTTTCCTTCCAAAATTACAAATAATCATTTTTGATAGTGATTGCTACTAGGGATAGGCAACTGGATATCTTATACTTTTAGGATTTCAACTCAATTACTTCAGGGAATTTACTAATAGCGAGGAATTGTGTGGTTGATAGTGGTAGAAAAACAAAACATTTGGCAAATACCATATAGTATTCTGCTATTAGGAACTTTTTGAGAACTGTCTGTACAGTCCCAGGCCTTTATGTTGCTGCAAAAAGCTAATTCATTATTTTAATAAATTTTATTGAGGAGTTTTACAATACTGAAAGATAATACAAATTTTAATCAGAAAAGAAAGAAATACAAACTACAAAAGAAAAGAAAAGATATAGAAAATAATATTTAAAGAAGTAACTCCCAATCTTGCTTGCAACAAATACAGGCAAATATTTCCTCATCTCCTGTGAAAATATGTATATAATTTAATTTTTTCCCATAACCCCCCATCCATTCACAAATCCAATCATTTCTGTGAGAAATGCTATTTCCTAACTAACACCATATACCAGGGCTGTCAAAGTCCCAGCCTGCAGCCCAGATGTGTCATGCACAGGCCACATCCACTCTTGGGTTTAGCAAAGGGGAAAATAGTACTGGAGAAATCACCGAAACAGAAGACGGAGAGAACTGAGCTTTCCAGAGACTCAGTGTGTGTTTATATAAAGAGAGAAGAAAAAGTTAGTTTCTCCAGACTGTTGAGACATAATAAATTGCCTAATCCAAGCTTAGTGTGGTTATCTATGTGCAGCACATCCAAACCTAGAAGAAAGTCTATAAATAGGCTGTGAGGCATATTTGTTTGCCCTGCAAAGCTATTGTCATCATTTGGACTATGTCCTGAGGGCACCAAATGATTGCCATGTTATGAAATATGCTTGCCTTGAAGCTTCTACAGGCTTCAGGAAAATAGGGTAGGTCAATTGCTACCTGGTATAAAACGGGGGCTTTCTCACTATCTGAAGTGAAGAAGAGTGAAGTAAGCTCATTAGGTCAAGAGAGTGGGGGAACAAAACATAGGTTCCATGTTCCACTTAAAAGAGGAGTTCCAAAGGAACAAGGTTGTAGAGGTTATAGAGTCTACTAAGTTCAAACTAAAACATGAAAGGCCATTCTAAGTTGGTTTGCTGGGGTGGGAGAGAGAAACTGGGCAGTATAGATCAGCTTGCATATGGAACAAGGAGACTTGGCTTGTGGATTTACTGAATAGAACCACAGTGCAAAAATATGTGGAGCCAGAAGAATGAAGTAGACGGGGCCAGGGCAAAAGCTTCAAATTATGTTTTGATATTGAACTAAAAGGGAGTTAGAATTGATCAGTTTCTGTGCATTTTTAGGATATGAACAATTATATCTTGGTGGCAATGTTTGGATAGTCTGTGGAGCTGCACCCAAGACTTTCAGGGCCACTTGCAATCCACAGCGGAGAACACACACACACACATAAACACACACAGAGGGAGGGAGGGAGATATATACATGCTATATAGGTGACTGAGACTGTGTGAGTTCTCCAGTTATGCTTTCCCCTGATCAAACACATAATACTCCTAACTCTTTCTTTTTGGCCTCCAATTCGTTTATTATACTCTTAATTACTTCCATCTTTGTTTACCATTTCCCCTCATCCTCCCCCTCCATGCTCTCACAACTGCTTTCTCTCAGAGAAAGGGTTTATAAAAATGTGAAAGCACATGAGAAGATAAAGTCAGGGCTGACAGCTGTTTGCATTGGCTTGGATCCTGCCCCTTTAACAGCAGCCTGACATGCAACTGCTAATTGAAGTTGGAAGTTGCTCTCCATAGGAAGTTTTCCTTGCTTAACGTCTGCACGTCACACGTCACACAGCTGTTAAAACTACAGAGCCAGTTAGAAATCTTTGAGGCCATTCAACTGCTAAGGAGGAAAAGGGCTGGTTCTGAGAGGTCCCTGGATGAGAGACCACCTGGAAGCCAGATGTAAATTACCCTAAAACTTTTTGCAGGAAGAATTGGTTACAAATGAAACAAAACAAAAACAAAGAGTTATACACGGTGAATTAGGAAGGGGAAGATGGGAAACAGGCAAGCAAGGCACAAGTGAAATCAATTATCCAAGTTTGGGAAGAGGAATCCTGCAACAAGTCATGTTGTACCAACAGGTTTTGAGTTTACATCAGTCAAGACTGAAAGTTATAAGCAGGCTGAATCTCTCAAGATGCCCAAAACAGGACCAGAACTTTGGAAAAGGAAGTTCTCAATCTGATGTCTTGTTTCTCAGACTTAATTTATATGGACTTCAGCTTCCAGAATTCTCCAGCCAGAATTTTGAAAATTGAAGTCCACACATCTTAAAGTCACCAAATTTAAGAAATATGCATAATTCTTCCATACTTTGAGAAAAAAAAAAACCTGTAGCCTCAAAAACAGACTTCACAAAAGCTCCAAAAATTTCCTTAAAGCAGAAAAAAAATCCCTGAAAATCCTGAATTGTCTATGAACGTGACATGCTCTTGTCATTATGCATCATTTCCTCACCTTCCCCAAAGATATGAAATGTAGGAACTGGTCACTACCAGCTTGCCCAATGCCCATCCTTAATTCCTCTTCAGTGTCCACTGTGGATACAGACTAGAAAGAAGCACCCAGTGTGTGAAGGGCCTACTTATAATGAAAACAGGGAAGATGGTTTCCCTGGGGTTCAGTGGGCTCCTGGCTGCAGGGCTTCAGCAATCCTGGTCACATAGGCCCTGTCCCAGAAGGAGAAGTGGCAGGGAGGGAGGGAGGATTGCTTCTACAGACTATCTAAAACAGAGGTCTCCAAACTTGGCAACTTTAAGACTTATGGACTTCAATTCTCAGAATTCTCCAGCCAGCATAGCTGATCTAAAAGAAGGGCATGAGAAAAAGGCATACAAAACCTTTGCTACACCAGTACTCACATACAGCTCATCTGTCTGGATTCCGCACTGTATATCAGACATTAATACATTTGACCGAGTCTAGAGGTATTTCACGAGAAGAGTACTACATTCCTCTGATCGCAACAGAATACCCTATATCACCAGGCTTGAAATTTTGGGCTTGGACAATCTTGAACTATGCTGCCTATGGTTGGGCTTAAGCGTAGTACACAAAAGTATCTGCTACAATGTCCTACCAGTCAATGACTACTTCAGCTTCAACCGCAACAATACGAGAGCACACAACAGATACAAACTCAATGTTAACCACTCCAAACTTGATTGCAGAAATTAGGACCTCAGCAACAGAGTGGTCAATGCCTGGAATGCACTACCTGATTCTGTAGTTACATCCTCACACCCCACTCCTTTAATCTTAAACTATCCACTATTGGCCTCACCCCATTCCTAAGAGGTCTGTAAGGAGCATGCACAAGTCCACCATCGTGCCTACCATCCCTGTCCTACTGTCCCCATTTATTTGTACCTATTTCCTGTATTCTTACTCATGTTTATACTTATTCTTATTATCTTGTAAGTGATTGACAAATCAAATAAATAAAATAAATTAAAAAATAAAGATGCCAGACCATGCAATGCAAAAGGCATCTTTAGAAGGTCTTGCAGCTTTCCAGGTGATTCATACTGGCTGCTCTCTCATCTCCAAAAAAACCCACTGATTTGTGTCTACATGACCCACCTCTTCCCTTTCTCCAACACTCAGTTGCCATAGCCTGGGCAATTGGGCACTTTAGCTCCTCATTGGGAGCCCTGCTGCTTTAGTGCCTGGAGAGTTCTGCTGCAGCTTGTTCAGTCACAGACTGGAATCCTTATACTGAAAGCAGATGTGAAGGAAACGCTAAATAAATTGAAGCTTTTTCAAACGGTTGATGCAAGTAGATCCATTTTAATTTTAAGAATGTAGAGTGTAATTTCCAAATCCTTGAAATGATGTCTGTAATTTGAATTCAATAAAGCACCAAGAGATTATTTGCTCCAGTGCTTTCCTGAGTTACTCATCTCTGGTTCTAATCTATCAAGCAGAACATTCATCTCACCCACAATAGGAAGAAGAAAAGCGTGAAGACTATGGAAGAATGCTAGAGGCAAAGGATATTTCTGTATTGCCATTGAGCACCTTAGAACATAGAATAGTCTATCATTTCCTAATAACATCTTACAGTATTCTATTTTACTAGCCATTCCTCAGTGGTTAGATGCTTTGTAGTCTTTCATGTCTGCCCTACAATCACTACTGGTGCCATTTGACTAGGAAATTGGTGCAGAAAAGCATAATGAGCAGAGAGTTCTAATATGAGATAGAGCAGGGGTGTCAAATTCAAGTTGTCACGGCAGTCACGGTATCACATGATGTGTCGGAGTTTTTTGCCCCTCTGCTAAACTGGACATGGGTGTGGCCAGGACATCCAGCCTTCAGGCCAGGAATTTGATAGCCCCACAGTATAGTCTGTTAAACTGTATCCTTAATAAAGTGCATTGTATTTTGTGAACTGCAATTGGTATAAAATGCAGCAGGTTACTTGTTATTACTCGTTACCAAGGATATATTAAGCCTGTGCTTTGCACCCTCCATGGGTTGCAAGAAGTTTTCCAGATCCATTAAAATGATGGTTCTAACCTACACAGCTCTATCTGGCTTGGAGCCAAGATACTTGCTGGACTGCTTTGTCCAGTCAAAACTAAGCTGTCCCTATCTTGGAAAAACACTCAGAGATTTTCCATTCCCAAGGTAGGAATAGACCATGCTATTTCTCTGTTATGGATCAAGTTCTACAGAACAGCCTTCCACCAAAGTTAAATTTGCTCCATTGTTTTTAATCATTTTCTGAAGGCTCTTAGTAATTCTGTCTGTTGGTCATGTAATGATGCCCCTGCTGCTTATAAATAGTTTTAATGATTAATACCTTGAACATTTTCATTCAACTTTAAATGATTTAATTAATTCTTAATCTAATTACCAAGGACACTTCACTGTTTATTTGTGTGCTATAAAGCAATGGGAGAATTTATGAAATATAATGGTATTCAAGACCAATCAGTTAAGCAAACAATGAAGTCTGCACAAACACATACACAAAAGACCACTTAGTTCAGTGTGTAAGCTATCTGTCTGCACCACTAGGAAGGCTGCCCAATTTTCCTCAAGCCGAAATTAGTGAGGATGAAGAGGTCAAAGCCAACTCCAGCAATGAAAATCACAGTACAGCTTTCTCTACTAAGCATCTAATTTAGTCATTTTTTTATACAAGAGGCAGTTGGGGCTTTATCATATTGTGTATAAACAGAATAAAACCTCTTAAGAGAGAAAGAGAGTAGCATGTATGCATAATGGGCAGGAGATCTTCAAGCCATGCCTAAACCTAAATAAACTGAGTTTTGGCCACTGTGTTGTTCTACCATTTCTTCCTCCCTAGACTGCTGACATTTGCTTTAAAGCGAGATTGGCCTGAAGTTTAACCATAGCATCATTCTATTGGAAGACATAGTTGCAAGTCCATCCCACACCCACAATTATTTTCGTTTCCAAAGGCCTAGGCATTCCAATAGCATATCATATTACCTAGTCCAAAACAGCTTTTGTACTTTAGAGGAGTTGGATCATATGGTATAAAGGTGGAAACAAGATGTAGTATGTCCAGTTTTACTTTTAATTTGTCCCCCAAAGATAAACAATGTGGTATCTAAAATTGGCTATTTTGCTTTTGAATAACATGATCATGGGGTACAATGGGGGTTGAATACTGGAGCTTAATTAGATTTTGACTTTGGGAAAAGAATGATTCTATCTGTTGTATCTTTATGTGACATTGTTAACCATGCCAATATGGCTTGTTCATAAAATACTGTGTGAATGCAACTCCTACAGTTAGCATAAGGTCTATTTTGATTTTTAATACATCCCTCCTGCTGATTACAAATATGCATGTTTATCAGATTTGTACTTTGCTCTTCCTCCAGGATCTTAAGACAGTGTAGATTGTACTCAATTTCCTCCTATTTTTTCCCATTTCAACAATCCCATGGGAGAGTTGGATTGAGAGAGAGTGACTGGCTCAAATTCACTCAGTGAATTCCTATGACTGAAGTGAGTTTGGCAGAACGATTTTCATTGCAGGAGGTCTAGATCCCTTTTCCAGTTTCTTTGAAAATTCATGCCAATGTTCTTCTTTATTTAACCAAAGGTGGGGAAAATATCTACACTAGTTTTCTCCATCATAGTGCCCTTTAGATGTAATGTGGTGCCTTTCAAACTACATCTTCCTTCACTCTGAGCCAGGACATTCCTTAGCAGTGACAATAGGACATCCTATGAATCTTAAGCCCATGTCACACTGAACCAACGGATGCAAAGAGGATGTAAAACGGACAAAAAAGCTTGTCATCCGTTGGAAAACGCGATGTACTCACTGCCTCCGTTTTGCTTCCTCTCTATCCGTCCAGCATCCGTTTATTGATGTTTTATCCGCTCCGAAAGTTTTGGGCTGCCCAAAACTTTTGCGGGAAAAATGTATCCAATTCGTCCATTCTGCATCCGCTACGCATCCGCTACGCATCCGCTACGCATCTGTTACGCATCCGCTATATCCGCTAGGCATCCGCGCAACTCCATCCGCCCAGACGTGGGGAGGAAGCGGAACGGACTCAGAACGGATGCAGAATGGATGCCTAGCAGATGCAGCACGGAAACAAAGCATTTAAAATGGAAAAAACGTTCGCAGAGGGGACCTATCTTGGATATTAAGGATGTCTACAGGATGCCTAGAGGATGCCTAGCAGAAAACCAATATTTCCTATAAAAAGGGGGATCAACTCATCTGCATCTCACTTTCAGAACAGCAGCCCAGCGGTGCAGACCTCTGCAGCCTTCATCTGACTCTTCCTCTTCCACAGCATCCAGTCATGTCCACCGTGGATTGCAACAAAGTCCTTTCGGCAGCCACCATCGTTCTGCAACAGTGCGAAGCCATCTGCAGGCTCTGTGAACACTACTGCGAGAAGAAAAGGAGCCACCCAAAAAGAGTCTGGGTCCGAAGATGGTTCGCCAGAAGAGCAGAGGACGGACTGTACAACAAGCTGATGGTGGAGCTCAGGAACGAAGACACTTGGGCCTTCCAGAACTTCATGAGGATGCCTCCAGCCATGTTTGATGAAGTTGTGCAGTGGCTGACACCCAGGTTGACCAAGGTAAACACCAGCTTCCGGCCCAGCCTGGAACCTAGGCTCAAGGTGCCACTCACTCTGCACCACCTGGCCTCAGGGACCACCTACAGCAGCATGCAGTACGGCTGGAGGGTGCCATCCAACACCATCAGCATTGTGGTCAGAGAAGTGGTGCAGGCCATCATCGAAGAATACCTGGAGGAGCTCCTCCAGTGCCCCTCCACTGAAGAAGGCTGGAAGAAAGTTGCAGAGCAGTGGTATCAGAAGTGGAACTTCCCACACACCGTTGGAGCCATAGATGGCAAGCACGTGGCCTGCAAAGCTCCAGCCAAGTCGGGGACCACTTATTTCAACTCCAAGGGCTTCTTCAGCATCATCCTCTTCGCCATGGTCGATGCTGACTACAAGTTCATGTACATCGATGCTTCAGGCAACGGCTCATCTTCAGATGCCCAGGTATACAACGCCAGTCACCTCAAGGAGGATCTGGAACACAACCTCATCGTGGGCTTCCCAGATCCAGAACCCCTGCCCAACGACACACAAGATGTGCCCTACTTCATCGTGGGGGGTGACGCCTTCTCCCTCACAACCTACCTCATGAAGCCCTACACTTCCAGACTCCTCACCCGTGAAGAGAGGATCTTCAACTACAGGCTGTCCAGGGCAAGGCGGGTGGTGGAGAATGCCTTTGGCATCCTGGCCAACAGGTTCCAGGTACTTCTCACCACCATGCAGCATTGCCCAGAGACCACGAGGAGGATCGTGGAAGCTTGCTGCATCCTGCACAATCTCATGCGCACCCGCTACCCAGTCTTGCAGAACAGGCTTGTGGACCTCCAACAAGGCAATGGGGACATGGAGCCTGGGGAATAGAGGCAAGGGTAAAACCTGATAGACACTCAGGATGTGCAAGGCCCAACAGACCGTCACATAAAGCGAAGAAGCAGCGCAACCTCCTGAGACACTGGTGCAACTCCCCCACTGGAGCAGTAGAGTGGCAAGACAGGATGGTAGATGCTTAATGGATGCTTTCTTCAGCCTGTCTCATCACACGGATGAGATTGGGCCATGTATGTTTGGTTGGCCTACAATGAGCAGGGCGTTTAATAAAGAGTTGTGTTTATGTTGACATGTGTGGATAATAATACATTATTATTGATAATAAAGGGCCATAGGTGTGGCACCTGGGAGGGTGGACCATACAGTCCCACTATGCTTGCACTGGAGGTTTATCTATCCCACTGCTATCCTAACCCATCCCACAGCTATTACCCATCCCACAGGTATCCTAACCCATCCCAAAGGTATCCTTACCCATCCCACAAGCATGCAAAGGCTTAAACCATTTCTAAAAGTTTCCACCAAGACTTTATTAAAAAAAAAAAGAAATGAAGCAAGTGTGTGAATCATAAATATACTTTATTAACAAGAAGCTATAAAACAAAAAAGAGTGTCTAGCACTCCTCTTGGTCGCTCAGTCTCAGGGGTGAAGGGTCCAGGTGCTGTGGAGGTGGCTGGTGCTGGAGTGCTTTTCATCAGCTCCTCTAGAAGCAGAAGCAGCAGAAGCCCCAACCCCAGAAGAGCGAGCCCGTGCTGCAGAAGCCCCAGCAGAACCAGAGTGAGGGCCAGGGGGCGGGATGGTAGCCCTGTCCCTCTTGCAAGGGCTGGCAGCAGATGGCTGAGTCTTGCTGTACTTCCGCATGGTTGTGGGGTTGCCGGCTGGCAGGGAGGCTGGCAGGAACCAAGGCTAGCAGCAAGGCTGGCAGGGAGGCTGGCAGGCAGGCAGGCACCAAGGCTGGCAGGCAGGCAGACAGGAAGGCTTGCAGGCAGGCTGGCAGGCAGGCTGCAGGCAGGCAGGCACCAAGGCTGGCAGGAAGGCAGGCACCAAGGCAGGCACTAAGGCTGGCAGGGAGGCAGGCAGGCAGGCACCAAGGCTGGCAGGCAGACATGAACCAAGGCTGGCAGCAAGGCTGGCAGCAAGGCTGGCAGGCAGGCTGGCAGCAAGGCTGGCAGCAAGGCTGGCACCAAGGCTGGCACCAAGGCTGGCATGGAGGCTGGCAGCAAAGCTGGCACCAAGGCTTGCAGGCAGACATGCAGGCAGGGCAGGCAAGGCAGCCAATCCATCCGGCAGTAGGTCTTTCCTCTGAATGGCGACCTGCTTCCGAGCTGCTTCCGTTATATCCGCGGGGCTGATGCAATGCATCTTCCCTGCATGCGCAATTAATGCCAGGCATCCATTAGGCTTCCTCTGTGCATCCGCTGTGCATCTGCTGTGCATCCGCTGTGCATCCGCTGTATCCGTTCCACGTCCACTTTGCTGAGGTCCCCTGGAAGCCTAGTGGACGTGCCATCCACTCCCATCCGCTTCCATCCGCTGGGCTTCCGTTCCGCATCTGCTTTGCATCCGCCCTGCGTCCTCCCCCTGTCCATGTTATCCGCTCCTGTTATGTAAATTTTTGCCCCTTTTGAGAGTGGATAACAACGGATGGAACATTTTGCTCGTCCGTTGTGTCCTTTTTGCATCCGTTGGGCAGTGTAGTGTGACATGGGCTTTAGTCTCTTTACTTCTAAACATATTCTTTTCTAAATTCCAACTTGGATGTTACTCTTTTGAAACAAAGTTATACAAAGAAGGAAGGTGATCTGTTTTGAAAATAATTGCCCAATGTTTTGGGGCCCAGAAGCTCAAGTCTGAGTCCTCTTTCTGGCTCACGCCTTCTCTTACCAGACTATGGAAGATGGGGTTTTCAGCTGGGCTTTATTAAGAAGCAGCCAGCCAGCCTGTTGGCCCTAAGGAGATTGGTTGTATTTTCTCCCACAGTGATCAGAAAATTTACAGTCCCATGCCCTGAAGACAAGGGACCAGGTTGAAATGTTTTGTTTATTCCCTTCTGTGAGAAAGCAGAGATTTCACATGCCGATTTTCGTGCCATAGCAAAATGGGACTGGTGAACTGATCTTGGCAAAGAATGTCTTGTTTGTTTATTTCTCTGAGGCAAGGAAAACATCTGATTACCTTCATGAGACTTTGCTTTGCCTAGTCGGGTGTATACAAAGGGGAATCCTGAGTTTAAATTGTTCCTAATCTTCCTGGGAGAATAGCAGGAACTGTGACTTACAAGTTCTCTAGCACACGAGAGAGAAAAGGCACATGACTGCTTTCTTCACAGGCTCTTTACTGCCTTGTGTTCCCAAATTCCCCAAGCAATGTGTGCAGACACTTATTTGCATCATGCAGTTCAACAATTGGGCAAACAAGTAATAGCCAGGAATCCTACCAATTTGGGGCATTATCCTTTTATTTTACACAAGCTTCTGTGGCTTAAAAATAAAAATTAATTGCCTATTCTTCTTCTTCCTGTCCATGTTTCTGCAACTCTGTCACTTCTTGACTTCTGCTCATTAAGCAAGTCCATGTGAATAATTGCACATAATTATTTTCTAATTTAGATTAGTGACTTTATATCAATATTTCCTGTTACTCCTAAGTAACCTTTTCTTATTTATTGATTATTTAAATTCAACCAGGAATTGAATAACATTTCTACCATGTTTCTCCAACAATGCGGCCTCCCCCAATAGGAAGAAGTCCCAACAAGTTTTAAAGGCATAAAATCAAATTAAGCCCCTCCCCCCAAAATTAAGGCCTATATTAAACATGTGAAATGGGGGGGAATGGCGGGAGGGGGCTTGCCATCAGGAAGAACTTTTGTTGCATACCCGGATATGATGCTGCCTGCGTTGACTTCGGCGTTGGTGGGGCACTTCGTATCAGGAGACCTTCCGCCACCATTGCTTTCCCTTCTCCCCATGCTGCCACAGGGTTTAGAGCAATGCCGCAGCATTTGGCGCAGCCACACCGGCCAGCCAGGGCTCCTCCCTGCAACCAGAGCTCAGCGGAGACACTCAGCTTCAGGTGCTCCTGTCCCCGCCTTCCCTTCACCTTCAAAGGCAAAGCCAATTCTTTAAAAACAATGTCCTACTACTTACTCCCCTGCCCAAGAGGGCAGCCCAACCTCACATGGGGAGGCGAATCTCCCAGGGCTGCAGCGCAGGATCAGCCCACCCCGGGAGAAGTGCTCAGCCACCATCCCTGCCTGGTGCCGGGCAGAGCGCGAAGAGCTTTGCCTGGGGCGCCCAGCACAGCTGACAGGTGGGCCCTCCTGCCCAGAGGTGGAGCTCTCATCAAGGCAGCGAATGCCTTCCCCGCCAGGCCCTCTGCTCATCCCGCCAGGGCCGCGCCAGAGCTGTGCAGGCTGGGCAGAGCCGGAAAAGTGAGCTGCAGGTGCGCGCCCGCCTGCAAAGCGAAAGAGCTGGGCTGAGCTGAGCTCGGCTTCCTTCCCAAGTTCCTCCAGCCCAAACCCGAAGGGGCCACCAGGAGAGGCTGCCTGAGGCAATGATAGCACCCCCCCGTCCGCAGACAGGGAGGCAAGGCAATGGAAGTGCTGCTTCCCTGGCTGGTGGGTCCGGCGGAGAAACCCCAAAGCTACTCATCCTTTCCACCACTTGCTCAGCCCATCCCCATCCCCATGCATCTCCAAATGCGCCGGCAGCTCTAAACACTGCAGCAGCACAGGCATCGGTGGGGCTCAGCTCGGAGGAGGACATGGTGCAGGTGTCGCCTTGCCTCCCTGTCCATGGATGGGTGGGTGCAATCTCTGCCTCAGGTAGCCTCTCCTGGTGGCCCCTTCGGGTTCGGGCTGAAGGGACTTGGGAAGGAAATCAAGCTCGGGTTGGCCGGGCTCTTTCGCCTGGCACTCGCTGCCGTGGCGAGAGCTCTGCTGTCGGGCAGGAATGGCACCTGGGCACTTCTCCCGGGGTGGGCCAATCCTGTGCTACAGCCCTGGGAGATTCGCCTCCCTACGTGGGGTTGGGCTGCTCTCTCGGGCAGAGGAGGCTTTGTCATACCGGTAGTAGGGCATCATTTTTAAAAGAATTGGCTTTGCCTTCAAAGGCGAAGGGAAGCCAGCGATTGAAACCGAGTGTCTCCACCGGGCTCTGGTTGCAGGGAGGAGCCCTAGCTGGCCATGCGTGGCTGCACCAAATGCCATGGCATTGCTCTAAACACCGCAGCAGCACGGGGAAAAGGGAAAGCAATGGAGGCGGAAGGTCTCCCGATACAAAGTGTCCCACCAATGCCGAGGTCAACATTCAAGCTATCCTGTCCGTCCACCCAAGGATGCAAGGGGGGGAATTAAGTCACCCCCGAAAAGACAGCCTTGCCGTTTTTTCAGGGGTCAAAAAAAAATAAGTCCCGGCCTTATTTTGTGAGAAACACGATAGTAGAGTTGTTTGCTTTTTTTGAAGTACTAAATAGGTTTAAGAGAAATGTTGATTCATAAAGGCCAGAGCTGTCATTTGGCCCCTCCTCTTCTTTGGTCTCTAATGTAATTTTTATCTTTATCTTACATCTGATCCCTTCAATTTCTGAGGAGCCTTTGATGTGTATTTGAAAACTATTGAATGTGCATGCATGGACACACACATATACATACACATACATACATACCAGTACATACATACACATACATAAATCAAATTTTAATAGAAATAATAAATTAAGAAAAGTATGCCAAGGAGTTCAGCAGGGAAGTCCCAAGCAAATTTTGTCTCTCAGTCCAGAACCTTTACTTGGTTAAATTTAAGAATTTGACAATGAAAAAGAAATAAAAACTATTTTTGGTGCACTAATAAGCAAACATGAGAAGATGGGAATCTGGAGTTGTGAGATGCATAGCTTGGAGCATGCTTGTTTTCCTCTTTCTAACTAAAACCAATCTGGCATATATTTTCAGCAAATGCAAATTTATAACTATCCTTGGAGAAAAGTCCAAGATTTGGAACATGAATAGATTTATTTCACCTGATAAAAAAATTTTAGAATTTCCCAGTACTAAGAAAGGAAAGTCTACATTACAACAAAACTGATGCTGATAGAGATACTCTCTCTAAAGAGTACAGGGAAAGAGACACTGCAAAACAGGAAATGGGAGGATGGATCACGAAACAGCAGAGAGGATTCAGCTGTGCTTTATAACAAGGCAAAGAAGCCACAATAGTGACTTACTATTGAAAGGAATGAAACAAAGTTATTCCAGCCAACTGTAGGCTGTTATCTACCAGGAACCAAAATCAAGAATAAGTTTTAGAACAACTTTCAAAGCTCATCAAATCTACAATTATTACTTTCTAATAATATATGTGAGGACAAATATACAGCAATAAATTGTTACCATTATATCACCATAGAATCAGAAGATCTAAACAAAAATGCTCAAGAGGCCTCAGTGAATAGAAGACTATTGGAAATGAGAATAAAAATATAGCCAATCAGTAGTAACTGGTCATACAAAATGGCGTCAGTTGGACAGGTGTTGTTTTTTAACAAAATCAGAGTTGGAAGGGACCTTAGAGATGATCCACTTCATTTCCTATAGTAGGAAATATAACTGTGCTATAGTAGCACAGTTCTACTCCAGCAATTCTGACCAATGGCCATTTATTTATCTTATTTATTCATTTATTTATTTTTGTCAATTGCTTATAAGATAATAGGTATAGGTAAAAACATAGTTATGAATACATGGATACTTATAAGAAAAAAAGAAAGAAAGAATAGGACAGGGGTGGTAGGCACAATTGGTGCACTTATGCACACCCCTTACAGATCTCTTAGGAAAGGGGTGAGGTCAATAGTAGACAGTCTAAGGTTAAAGTTTTTGGGGGTTTGGGAAAGAAACCACAGAGTCAGGTAGAGTATTCTGAAGATTTCTATCAAATAAGAACTTGCAATTTATGTGGCAGGCTGTTACACTAGCTGACAATCAGAAAGAGAATGCAGGTAGTCCTCAACTTAAGACCACAATGGAGCCCAAAATTTTTGCTGCTAAATGAGACATATGTTAAGTGAACTTTGCTCCAATTTACCATCTTTCTTGCCACAGTTAAGTAAATCACTGCAGCTGTTGAGTTAGTGACACGGCTGTTAAGTGAAACTGGCTTACTTATTACTTTATCAGAAGGTCACAGAAAGTGATCACATGACCCCAGGGACACTGCAATCATCGTATATATGAACCAGTTGCCAAGCATCTGAATTTCGATCGTGTGACCAAAGGAATGCTGCAGATGGCCGTAACTATGAAAAATGGTGATAAGTCATTCCTTTCAGTGCAGTTGTAAGTTCAAATGGTCACTAAATGAACTGTTGTAAGTTGAGGACTACTCTACCTGTACCTCATATCTGAATTATGGAGTACTTGGTATCCCAAAGCTTGGTTGTTTGCTTGCAGATATTTCATGACCTGACTAGGTAGTGAAGAGATCACCAAGTAATCCACAATCAGGGAGATCTTTTTAGCCTGAACCTTCTTGCTTCTGCAGTTTAACACATTGGTTCTAGCCTTCCTTCTTTATCTGTATCTCTTTATATAATTTTTTTCTAGTGGCTAAATGTTAAATATGTAGTTCCTTTCATTGTTCCTCACAGAGCTTCTTTTCTATCCTATGAACTCAAATTTGAAACTGACTTTTTTGAATTGAGTGCCCAGAGCTAAATATAGTACTTCAAATGGGATTGGATGAGGCCACAGTGGAACTGAACAATTTCTTTTATGATTTGCCACCTAAAGGGCCTGTCACATAGGCCGACGGATGCAAAAAGTATGTAAACAGGACACAGCGGACAAGAAAATTTTCCATCCGTTGTTATCCGCTCTCAAAAGTGCCCCAAATTTGCATAAACAGAGCAGACAGCAACGGAAAGGAACGGACGGGGTGAGGACGTAGCGAGGATGTAAAGCGGATGCTCCACGGAAGCCTAGCGGATGGAAGTGGATGGCACATCCGCAGGGCTTCCAGGGGAGCACAGCGAAGCAGACGCGTAGCGGAAGGAACGGATGCAGAGCGGATGCCAAGCAGATACAGCGGATGCATCACGGAAGCCTAGCGGATGCCGAGTGGATGCAAAGCGTTCACTGCGCATGCGGAGAGGATGCATTGCGTCAGCCCTGCGGACATAAAAGGATGCAGCTCGCAAGTAGGTCACCATTCAGAGGAAAGACCTGCTGCCAGACACATCTCCAGCCAACAACCATGGGGAAGAAGAGGAAGCCTGTGCCATCTTCTGCCAGCCCTGGCAAGAAGGACAGGACCACCATCCCACCCCCTGGCACTGACTCTGCTTCTGCTGGGGCTTCTGCTGCTCGGGTTGACTCTGCTTCTGCTGGGGCTTCTGCTGGTGCTTACTCTGCTGGCGCTGCTCCTGGTGCTGGTGCTTCTGCTGGTGCTTACTCTG
>BLBF01000018.1:22543283-22666168 GCA_015471245.1 Laticauda colubrina
GTGCTGGTGCTTCTGCTGGTGCTTACTCTGCTGGTGCTGCTCCTGGTCCTGCTGGTGCTGCTGGTCCTGCTGGTGCTCCTGGTCCTGCTGGTGCTGCTGGTGCTTACTCTGCTGCTGCTGATCCTGGTCCTGCTGGTGCTGCTGGTGCTGCTGGTGCCGCTGGTGCTGCTGGTGCTGCTGGTCCTACTGGTGCTGCTGGTCCTGCTTTTGCTGCTGCTGTTGTTGTTGCTGCTGCTGGTGGTGGTGTGGTGGACCAGCCCCTAGAACCTCGAAGCCCTTCTGATGAGGGCCCAATAGGCCCTGCCAGAGGGAGGAAGAGGCATACGCGAGATAGGGAGAGGAGGCAGTACTCCATCGAAGAGGAACATGAGGATGAGGTGCTCGAATGGCTGAGGGAGAATGAGTACCTATGGCAGAAGGGACACAGGCTCTATCAAGACACCAAGAGGAAGCAGGAGGCTTGGAGAGAGAAGACCTACACTTTGGAGGTCCTCCTCGGGTGGTGGAAGCATATACACACCTGGTACGGGAAGCTGCACCTCAAGAAGTCTGGCCAGGGCGCAGTAAAGCTCACCAACTGGGAGACCTACGTGATGGCCAAGTGCAGCTTCTTGGAGGGTGAGATCCGCCACTGAGGAGCAGCCCCTCTGTCTACCCTCTCTCTCAGGAAGCTCACAGAGAGCCAGTCCTCTTCTGGCCAAGAGTCAGCTCCTGTGTCCAGGCAGGTATCTATGGAGCGCCCCATGACGGAGACCCCCCCCGACAGCTGTACTCCCCGTGACGGAGTGCATGGAGGACCCCCTGACGCAGTGGGAGCAAGGAGAGGGCACTAACACCAGAGACCAACCCACATCCACCCCCAGCTCCACCTCCACAGAAAGCAGGCAGAGAGCCAGACCGGAGGGGCAGAGCCACACTGTCCTGCTGGAGATCAGGGACACCATCAAAAGCAGCGTAGATCTCCTCTCTCAGCTGGTACACACCGACATACCATCCTCAAACTGCAAGCCCCTCCTCACCTACGTCAACCAGACCCTCATGGACATATCCGAATCACAGTACCAGGTGACAAAGGAGAGGATCACAGGTCTTCTGCACAAGCCTCCAGGCCCAGCTGAACCTGCTCCCACCCAGTCCAGGTCTGCTCCTCCACCCCAGGTGATGTCACAGCCCTTCCAAGGCTTTCCACAGGCCCTCACCTACCAAGGCTATGGCTACCAGGAGTTCCAGCAGCACAGGCAGCCCTTCCCAGTCCAGGCACAGCTACATCGTACACCACCGGTGCCACCGATGCCACCAATGCCACAGATGCCACCCACGCCACAGATGCCACCCATGCCTCACCTCACTCAGCTGCAGACCAGACAGCCCCACTACGCTCCTCCTTCCTCCACCCCACAGCCAAGCCCGGCCTCAGAACATCTGTCATCGGTCTTGGGACTGACACCCCATGTCATGGAGGAAGGGGCTCTCAAAATCACAGGACTGAGCCAGCTCTCTAAGCGCTTCCTCCACACACCATCCCCTGTTGTCCTCTCGGGGCCAGGCACCCCAATGGCGCCTCAGACCAGCACTCCAGCAGCAGCCACCTCCACAGCACCTGGACCCTTCACCCCTGAGACTATGGGCACGTCTCAGAATGACTGAGAAGAGTGCCAGAGACTGGGTTGCTACCTGTTGACTTTATCTTTGCTTGGGACACTTTACTTGGGTCATTTTGCTTTGACAGTTTGTTATGAATAAAGTTTATCTTTGCTTCACACACTTGGTTCAGTTCTTTTAGTAAATAAAGTCTTGGTGGAAACTTTTAGAAATGGTTTAAGCCTTTGCATGCTTGTGGGATGGGTAAGGATAGCAGTGGGATGGGCAGGGATACTTGTGGGATGGGTAATAGCTGTGGGATGGGTTAGGATAGCAGTGGGATAGATAAACCTCCAGTGCAAGCATAGTGGGACTGTATGGTCCACCCTCCCAGGTGCCACATCTATGGCCCTTTATTATCAATAACAATGTAATCATTCATCAACACATTTCAACATAAACACAACTCTTAATTAAATGACCTGTTCATTGTAGGCTCACTCAACATACATGGCACAATCTCATCAGTGTGATCAGACAGGCTGAAGGAAGCATCCATTAAGCATCTACCATCCTGTCTTGCCACTCCACTGCTCCAGCTGGGGAGTTGCACCAGTGTTTCAGGAGGTTGCGCTGCTTCTTCCCTTCACGTGAAGCTCTGTTGGGACCTTGCACATCCACAGTATCTATCAGGTTTCACCCTTGCCTCCATTCACCAGGCTCCATGTCCCCATTGCCTTGTTGGTGGTCCACAAGCCTGTTCTGCAACACTGGGTAGCGGGTGCGCATGAGATTGTGCAGGATGCAGCAAGCTTCCACGATGTTCCTCACGGTCTCTGGGCGATGTTGCATGGTGGTGAGAAGTACCTGGAACCTGTTGGCCAGGACGCCAAAGGCGTTCTCCACCACCCGCCTTGCCCTGGACAGCCTGTAGTTGAAGATCCTCTCTTCACGGGTGAGGCATCTGGAAGTGTAGGGCTTCATGAGGTAGGTTCTGAGGGAGAAGGCGTCATCCCCCACGATGAAGTAGGGCACATCTTGTGTGTCGTTGGGCAGGGGGTCTGGATCTGGGAAGCCCATGATGAGGTTGCATTCCAGCCCCTCCTTGAGATGACTGGCGTTGTATATCTGGGCATCTGAAGATGACCCGTTGCCTGAAGCATCGATGTAGATGAACTTGTAGTCAGCATCGACCATGGAGAAGAGGATGATGCTGAAGAAGCCCTTGTAGTTGTGATAAGTGGACCCTGAGTTGGCTCGAGCTTTGCAGGCCACGTGCTTCCCATCTATGGCTCCAAGGGTGTGGGGGAAGTTCCACTTCTGATACCACTGCTCTGCAACTTTCTTTCAGCCTTCTTCAGTGGAGGGGCACTGGAGGAGCTCCTCCAGGTATTCTTCGATGATGGCCTGCACCACTTCTCTGACCACAATGCTGATGGTGTTATGTGGCACCCTCCAGGCGTGCTGCATGCTCCTGTACGTGGTCCCTGAGGCCAGGTGGTGCAGAGTCAGTGCCACCTTCAGCCCAGGGTCCAGGCTGGGCCAGAAGTTGGTGTTTGCCTTGATCAACCTGGGTCTCAGCCGCTCCACAACTTCGTCAAACATGGCTGGCGACATCCTCATGAAGTTCTGGAATGTACGAGAGTCTTCGTTCCTCAGCTGCACCATCAGCTTGTTATACAGTCCGTACTCGGCTCTTCTCACGATCCATCTTCGGACCCAGACACTTCTTGGACGCCTTCTTTTCTTCCTGTAGAACAGGTAAAACAGCCTGTAGAGGGCTTCGCACTGTTGTAGAATGATGGTGACTACCAAAAGGAGTGTGTAATGATCCATGGCGATGACTGGATGCTGTGGAAGAGCAAGAGCAAGATGAAGGCTGAATAGGTCTGCACCGCAGGGCTGCTGGACTGAAAGTGAGATCCAGGTGATTTCTCCCCCTTTTTATAGGAAATATAGGTTTTCTGCTAGGTGTCCTTTTGCATCCTCTAGACATCCTGCAGACATCCTAAATATCCGAGATACGTCCCCTATATGAACGTTTTTTCCGTTTTAATGCTTTGTATGCGAGCTGCATCTGCTTTCATCCTTTCTACGTCCATGCTACTAACGCTGCATGTCCGTTCCGTGTCCCTTTCGCTTCCTCCCTGTGTCCATTTTCCGCTGGAGCGGATTTGAGTTGTGCGGATGTGCAGCGGATGCCTAGCGGATATAGCGGATGCGTAACGGATGACGACGGACATATAACGGATGTTCCCCTATGCTTAGCAGATGTAGAACGGACGCGTTGGATACTTTATCCACTCAAAAAGTTTTGTGCAGCTCAAAACTTTTTGGGCAGATGAAATCTCAGTAGACGGATGCTGGACGGATAGAGAGTATGAAAAACGGACGCAGTCAGTACAGAACGGATGCATTGCATTAACCAACGGATGGCAAGTGTTTCTCTCCGTTTTACATCCTCTTTCCATCCGTTGGTGCCGTGTGACATGGGCTTTAGATAACAGCTGCCTCATATTACCAGTTTATGTACAACTTGTTATCAACAAGGGCACCCCGATCCTTTTCACATATATTGTTGCCAGCTTAGGGCTTCTCCATCTTACATTCTCCCTACCCAGATGTAGAAATTTATATTTTTTCCTGGTTAAATCTCATCCTATTCATTTCAGCCCCCCTGTTCAAGACTGTCAACTACTCTAAAATCTTCCTTATTTCAGCAAAAGTATTAGTCATCCCTCTCAGCTTTCTTTCATCTGCAACCTTTGTCAATGTCCCAATTCCCTTATCCAGCCATTGAAAGAAAGGTTGAACAGAGCAGAAGCCAAGACAATGCTTTGTACTGCACTACTTAATAATTCTAAGATAACATAAATTGTTTCTGGAACTTAGTCCACGTTAGCTAAATGAAAAACTTTTTGCACTGGATGGTGTTCCCCACAAATGTTTTTACCAACACATGGTAAGCTAGGGGAGTTGAATCCTATGGAATGGAAATAGAAAGTCTTAAAAATTTCAAGTAAAAACTTGAAACTATTGAAAGTGTGAGGGTTGCTGTTTTGTGGGAAAATTAGGAAGATTTTTAGCTGATATAATTCATGCTCTTCATTGTCCTGATACTACTGCATGAGTATGAGACGTAAACAAGATGAATTTGAGTTCTTAATACAGGAGGATAAATATGATTTAAAAGATATAATGAAGACTGAATGGAATGGCTGGAATAAAGGAATCATAAATGAAGGTTACAGTTTGTCCCAAAGGAATAGAAGCAATAAAAAGAAGGAGTTGCATGCTATCTTCAAAATATCCTGCTCAGAAATCAAATAAATGAATTTGGCAATGCTATAAAGAGAATCTGGGTTAAAATAAGTTCAGGGGAAAAAAAATAAAAGCAATACTGTTGGTAAGGTCTACTATCACCCATCCAATCAAATTACAAATTAGACAAGGCACTAAAGTCATAATGAACATCTGTTGGGAGACAAATTCTGCCAAGCATAGTCCTTCTAGGACAACTTTCTCCTTCAGAGATAGAGGAAGATATAAGATGATTAGTTATCCTTCACCTGATATTAATTAACAGGAAAAATTTAGTTGAGGGAGTGGAAGTTGCAGGAACAGTGGGGGTATGTGTCTGTAGAACGCTACTGGTTTTGACTTTTTTAAAGAAAAAAATAAAACTGAGTAGTATTTTGAAGTATCTTTGACTTCAAAATAGCAGATTTTAATAAATCAAGAGCAGTAATAGCAGGGTCTTATGGGTAAAGAAGCTAATGGAATACAAGTTGAAGATTAGGTAAGAATTCCTAAAGAAATACAAACACAAGCAACTCCAGTAAAATGGACCACATTACAAAAAGTCACTATGGCCACACTAAAAGTTTAGGAATATCTGAAACAAAAAAGAAATAGATAAAGAAATAGATAAAGAGCCAGGTCACAAAAAAATACAAGAATACCAGAAATCCCGAAAGGTTCAGAATCATAGAATCATGGACTTCAGACGCTATGGACTTCAGAGGTTGGACTTCAGAGGTTCAACCTATAAAACTTAATAGCAATGGGATTCTTCATGTCATTTGGGGGGATACTACTTTAAATTTGATTCCTGCATTATAATTTAATATGGATTTGAACATGCATTCAGTACTCTCATCCAAGTTTACATTTTTACCCAACATTAAGGGTCTGAAGGCTTCTCTACTGTTGAATCCAGAGGAGGATTGTGATTCTCTGGCAATATGTTTTTGAATGTATTTTCTGTTGTTTCAGAGAGGAGGCCTCACAGCCTTGCATTCAATTCACAAGAAAAATATTTTAAATATGCATTAGACATAATGTCCTGATGGTGCTAGTTATTTCTGAGATAACTATAACTAGCGCAAAACATAGTAGACTCTCCTGTATGAAAGGTTAATAAATAGAGACTTGACAATCACTTTTCAGCAATCAGCAAGAATTGCATGGAAACATCAAGATCAGCAGATCAAAGAAATGTAGGACTTCTATCCCCAGCAAATATGCCATCAATTGTGAAAAAAGTAATGGATTTCTCCTCCCCCCACTTTTTAGCTGTGTGCCAGCCTGAATTTCCTCAGCTGTACAATAATCACTTGTCTATCCAAAGAATATGAAGGCTGTTGAAGCCAACAAATATTCCTGCCCCATGCAGGAATCCAAATAACTATCTTGGACACATTCTATAAGAGGGAGTCATCACTTCTCAGGTATTTGATTACAATTTCAAACAACTTGAATAGCAACATTTTTTTCTAATGTTCAAACAAAACCCTCCTTCTTTCCTTCCAAAATAAAATTATTTTTCCTTGTCCTAAAGTTTGGAACAACCAAAACAGGTCTTCAAAGTAGTATCCTTTCAGCAAATTACAATGTATTATTATATTTCCTTTCGGTCATATCTTCCCAGGGCTAAACCCACCCAGATCTGTTAGATATTTACATAAGCCTCCACTGATTGGTTGGTCCGCGATGGTGGGAAATTAAAGAGCCATCACTGGTTCCAGCCGCGAGCAGCTCTCATATAGAAGGAGCTGCCGCAGCTGCTGTTCTTTGTTCTGAACGATGCAATGAAGGAACTAACCATTTGGAGTCTCTTGCATATCTCTCACCCACAATTTAATACTGGCAAAGAAGGTGGGATCTGGAGAGAAGCAGGACCGTGCACATATGGCTAACCGACCGTACAAAGAACTCAACATGGCCAGGAACAATACACCACCTGCACCGTTCGACCCAACCACTGAGGACTGGGAATCCTAAGACAAGCTGTCTTCCTCATGCATTGCAGCCCCACCGTTTTCAAAATGGCTAAACCTCTCGCAGCCTCCAGCAATGTGAAGACAATGGCCTGGCCAGACTTAGAGAAAATTCTAAGGGCCAACTACACACCACTAGTATCCAGCCTGATCAAGAGGCATGAGACAACAACCCCGAGAACCGACGGAGCCAAGTCAGCTGGAACCGATGGAACTCTGAGTCAGCCACAACAAGGAATGAAACGCATTCAACTGTGATAGTGGGCCACTCCAGCATGGCAAACACCATAAGGTCTATGTGCAAGTCATGATAGAAGGCAAACAATGTAGGATGGAAGAGAACTCCAGATCTCTTCTATCAATGGTGTGGTGAGACACCATCAAAAGTCTAATTCCCAACCTAAAAAAGAAACAGCTGAGCAAACAAAGAATAATTCTAAAAGACTATCAAGGGAACAGGATAGGTGAATTTAGAGTGACTTTCCAAAACCACTCTGAAATCCTGCCATTAACCTTGGTTGACCGGGACTGGCCAAGCCTTCTGAGGATCGAGTGGTTCCAACCATTGGGAATCAATTTCACCAGAATCTACAGCATTGCAGAAAGTGAATGGGAAGATGATCTGATAGAGGAATTCCGGGAGGTGTTTGATGGAAAATTGGGCAAGTACTTGGGACCCCTATTTCATTTAACCTAGACCCAAACATGGGCCCAATCAGACTAAAAGCAAGGTGTGTTCCATTCGTGCTTAAACCAAAAATAGACAAGCAATTAGACAAACTCATTTCCCAGGGAATCCTAGAACCTATAGACCATGCGAAATGGGAAAACCCCATCATCACACCCATAAAGCCAGATGGATCTCTTTGCTCTGTGCTGACTACCGGGCCACACTTAACCGTGCCCTACAACAGAGTGTGTATCCCATCCCAGTGGTATAGCACCTTTTACACTCCCTGGAGCAGGGAAAATTTTTTGCAAAACTCGATCTCGCACAAGCCTACCAGCAATTACTGATAAGCACTAAGACAGCAGAAGCGCAGGCAATTGTAACACACCGCGGAGCTTTTAAATGTAACTGCCTACAATTTGGGGTTAGCGTTGCCCCGGGTCTATTCCAGAGCAGCATGGAACGATTATTGCAGGGAGTTAAAGGGGTGGTGCCTTATTTCGATGATATTCTCATATCAGGCGAGGACAAAGAACAATTACATGAATGTTTAAGGGAAGTCTTAAGCCGTTTCAAAAAGGTAGGGCTTAAAGTAAAAAAGGAAAAATGCCAACGAGCAGCCGACAAGTTAGAATTCCTGGGCTATTTAATAGACAGTGAAGGAATCCACCCCACAGTAAAATTAAAGCAATCAAAGAAGCCCCCAGGCCAACAAGCAAGACAGACTTGCAAGCTTTCCTTGGTCTCATTAACTTTTACCATATATTCTTACCACAGAAGGCAACTGTGGCAGAGCCACTCCACAGACTGCTTGACAAAAAAGTAGCCTTTTTTGGGTTTGGGGGTGGAAAGAAGCAGCAGCGTTCCAAGAAATAAAGAGACTATTCACATCAAACCGGACACTCAAAAACCCAATGGGGAAAATTGTAAAGACACTGATGAACCTCATATATTCAGCGTCTTATTATTTCCCAGAATTCTCCAGCAAGCAGGGCTGCCTGGGAATTCTGGCAGCTGAAGTCCACATATCTTTTTTTTTTTTAAATTTTTTTTATTAATTTTCTACAAACAGACAAACGTACAAAACATTAAAAACATCTACTCTCATATATACTTCCGGTGTATCGGTTGGTTCATCAGTTTTGTGCATTCATTTTATAGTGTCAATTACAGTTATATTGCATAACCACTCATATTGTCAATCCATATTCTAATATTACTAAAAAAAAAATAAAAAAATCTTTTTCTGACTATACTTTTAATCATTCATGCTTTGTGAGATAACAATACTTCAAACAGTTTATTCTATAACTTATCATATAATCATAACAAATCAATCCTAAAAACCCTTCATATATATAATACTAATGCTCTATTATTGTATTTTATCATCTAACCATTGATAAAAAAAACCCAAATTGCATAAAATTGTTTATCTTCTTGTTCTCTAATTTCAAATGTCAATCTACTCATCTCAGCACATTCCAATATTTTCTTAATAATTTCTTCCTGCAATGGTATTTTCTCATTCTTCCAGTTTTTAGCAAATACAATCCTAGCCGCTGTTAATACATTTACAATCAAATATTTCAAGTCTTTATTATATATATCAGGTAAAATTCCCAATAAAAAGATCTCTGGTTTCAAATCTATGTGTTTCTTTGTCATTTTTTCCAACCACATGTGAATTTTAGTCCAATATTTTCTGGCATTCTCACAAGTCCACCACATATGATAGTATGAGCCAGGTATCTGATGACATTTCCAACATTTTTCAGATTTGTTCTTGAACATTCTTGCTATTCTTGTCGGGGGAAGGTGCCACCTGTAAAACATCTTATACAAGTTTTCTTTATATGCTATTGACATTGTCATTTTATAATTTTGAGACCACAATTTTTGCCATTGCTCTAAATCAATCCCATATCCAAAATTCTTACCCAAGCAATCATAGTTTCTTTAACTTGTTCTTCCTCTAGCTTAATTCCCAATAAATAACCATATAACTTTTTAATCACTTTCTCATCAGTACCCATCAATATCTTATCTAAATCAGTCTGTTTATCATAGAATCCTTCCGTTTTAAAATCTTCAAGATATCTTGAGTGTATTTGCGCATATGAAAACCAATTCATCCTTATACCTTGTTCCTCTAAGTTTTGGATCGTTTTAAGTCCACCCTTTTCATCCAACAGTTCCCCATATCTAACTGTTTGTTCCTTTTTATAGATCATAGGATAGGAAAATGCTTCAATAGTCGATAACCAAACTGGAATTTTCAAGTAACATTGTTTTTTTATCTTCTCCCAATTTAACCACAAAGACTCCCGTATATAATGTCTTCTGAAATACCCCTGTGTTTTAGTTCCCTTGTACCATAAAAAAGCATGCCAGCCCAACAGTAAATCATGACCTTCTAATGTCAACAATCTATGTTTTCTTAATGTTATCCATTCTTTGACCCACATCAAACTTGCAGCTTGATAATACAGTTCCCAATTAGGCAGGCCTCCTCTATTTCTAGCATCTTGCAAAAGTTTTAACTTTATTCTCGCTTTTTTACCTTGCCATATAAACTTCAACATAGTTTTATTTAAATCTTCAAAATAGTCTTTTCCAAGTCTAATTGGTATTGTTTGAAAGAGAAATAAAATTCTAGGTAAAATATTCATCTTAATTGTTGAAATTCTCCCTATTAATGACAATTGTAAATTTTCCCATTTCTTCAAATCTGTAATTATCTGTTGTTTGAGTTTAATATAATTATTCTCTTTTAATGTGCTACATCTTGCTGTCAAGTATATCCCCAGATACTTAACCTTATTTGTAACTTGAATTTTCAAAAGATCTGTCAGTTCTTCTCTTTGTCTCAATAACATGTTTTTTGTCAAAATCTTTGTTTTATCTTTATTTATTTTCAAGCCAGCCATCTCACCATATGTCTCTATCTTTTCCAATAACTTTGGAGCGGTTTCTAACGAGTCTTCCAGAATAAAAGCTAAATCGTCAGCAAAAGCTTGTAGTTTAAATTCTTCCTTTTTAATTTTCATTCCTTTTATATTTTTGTCATCTCTAATATTTCTATTCAACACTTCCAAAGTTAATACGAATAACAAAGGAGATAGGGGACATCCTTGTCTTGTGTCTCTTCTTATATTAATAAGATCTGTAAATTCTCCCTCCATCATTACCTTTGCTGTCTGTTTATTATATATGGCTTCTATTGCTTGAATAAATTTTCTGGCAAAGCCCATCTGTTCCAATAGTAATAACATAAATCTCCAGTTCACATTGTCAAATGCCTTTTGAGCATCTAGGAATATCAAAGCCATTTGTTTTTCAGGATGAGCCTCATAATATTCCAAGGTATCCAAAATTACTCTCATATTGTCTCTAATTTGTCTCTTTGGCAGAAATCCATTTTGATCTGGATGAATAAAATTATTTAAATATTTTTTCAGTCTTTCTGCTAAGATTGAAGCAAAGATTTTATAATCTGCATTCAATAAGGAAATAGGTCTATAGTTCTTAATTTGCAACGGGTCAGCCTCTTCCTTTAAAATAAGTGTAATATAAGCCTCTGACCATGTTTTGGGTGTCATCTTCTTTAACATAACTTATTTCATAATTTCTAACAATGGGGTGTTCAATGATTCTTGAAATTTTTTGTAGAATTCTGCCGGAAGCCCATCTGGACCTGGTGCTTTCCCATTATTTTGTCTTTTAAATGCTTCATTTAATTCCATCATTGTTATATTGCTTTCTAACATTTCTTCAGTCTCTTTAGGTATCTTCGGTAAGTTAACATTCTGTAAATACTGTTTAATTTTTCCCTCATCAATATTCTCTTGTTTATATAGTTGTCCATAATAATCTCGAATAATTTCCTTTTTCTCCTTATTACCACAACAAACTTGACCTTGATCATCTATTAGTTTCAATATTTTTCTTGATTCCTTCTCCTTTCTCAGTTTATATGCTAGCCATCTACCTGGTTTATTTGCGTCTTCAAAATAATTCTGTTTAGAATTTCTAATTTTCTGTGCCAATTCTTCTTTCTCTATTAATTCCATTTTATGCTTAATTACATCCAGTTTCAATTTAATATCTTTTTTCTGTGGTATTTTCTGTAATTCTTTTTCAAGTCTTATATATTCATCTTCCAAGGCCTTGGAGGTTTGTCTTTTCCTAATATTCTTTTTTCTTGTATAGTCTATTATCAAACCTCTTACATATGCCTTCATTGTATCCCAAACATTCTGTATTGAAGTATCTTCTTTTTTATTTTCTTTAAAAAAAAAAACCAATTCCTTCTCTGTTAGGGATAACATTGTTCACCCTAACTGTTTTAGGTGAAATACTAACTATGAATCATAGTTAGTGTATGCAGCTTTAACTGGAAAATAGAAACTGTGGGTGTGGTTATGAAAACCATATAAAAGTAGCAAGGCTACAGCTTGCTCTCTCTCTCTGGCTTTGATGATCCCTGATTACTGCTTGGAAGCAAGACTGCATTGCTCGAACGGGAGAGACAACAACGGACTGATTTATGTGAACTGACAATTGGATATTCTACAAGGACTTTGCTAACTGAATATCCCTGAATGGACTGACTACATGGTAAATGAATATTGGACTGTTTTTGACTATGCTATAAACTTATACTGGAATAAAATATATTCTTGATAGCACAAGCGTATCTGTTATTTTTTACTGTATGTTAATAAACATACAAGCTTAGCTCACTCATTTATCTGTGTGCCTATCTGACTAACGCTGCACATTCTGTTTAGCTTGTCTACCTAACCCTGGTTGGGGAACCCAGGCTTAACATTCTCCATCCATTGTATAAAGTCTTTCTCCTTTAAAATAGTATTGTTTAATGTCCATCTCGGTCTTTTTTTTTGTCCCTTCCATTTAATTGTCATTGGACTATGATCTGCCCAAGTACTTATTTCAATATTTGTTTCTTGAATAGTAGATATTAATTCTGTTGAGATCCAAATCATATCTAATCTGGACCATGATAAATGTCTATTAGAGTAAAAAGTATATTGTTTAGTTTTAACATTTCTTTCCCTCCAAATATCTTTTAAAGTTAATTCATCTGTCATTTTAAAAAAAGATTTAGGGAGAATCTTTCTATTTTGTTTTGTTGTTGTTGTTATATAGTCCAATTTATTGTCCACAATTCCATTAAAGTCTCCCATCATGATTATGTTAACATAGTCCAGTCTAATTATTTCCATATGTAGTTTTTTATAAAACTCTTCTTGTTTATCATTCGGAGCATAAATTGCAATCAAGAGTATTTTTTTATTATTATCCATTATTTCCACCATTAATACTCTTCCATCTTCATCCGTGTAGATCAGTTTTGCTGGAATATCTTCTTTAATGTAGAGAACCACTCCTCTTTTCTTACATTGAATCAAAGAAGTAAATATTTTCCCTAATTTTGGCTGTACTAACAATTGCTCATGTTGCTTTTTAATATGAACTTCTTGTAAACAAATTATATCAAATTTTAATTTCTCTAATTTGTGAAAGGTTTTCCTTCTTTTAACAGCTGAATAAAGTCCATTTATATTCATTGTAATCAGTTTTTTTTTCTTCCATGATTATGCTTTATATTTAGGTCTAACAGCTCTCGTAGCTCTCACTTCACGTTGTTCTTTACTGTCTACCTGTCCACCTGCAATTCCTTTCTCTTTTTCAATCTCCAGTTGTTCCTCCTGAAACTCAATTAATGAGACCTCTTTCTCTGCCTCCTCTTTTTTTTTCCCAAAGAATTCTGCATAGAAAAGTTCTGCTTTTTCAATCGAGTCAATTCTATGTCTCTGCTCTTGCCACGTAAAAATTAGTCCTTCTGGTATCAGCCATCTATAGTTCACTTCATTTTCCAGTAGCATTTTGATCAAAAATCGGTATTCTCTTCTCATCTCTCTCACTCTTCTAGGTATTTGTTTTAAAACCACAATCTCTTTGCCTTTATATTTCAATGCTTTCTCTCTTACCACTTGTAATATTTGTGTTCTGATGGATTTTTTGGTAAATCTAATATGTACTTCCTTTGGTAGTTTATTTCTCATCGCATATCTTGTATAAACTCGGTATATCTCATCTACTCCGTCCATCATCTTTTCCTCGGTAATTTCCAGAAGATCTGCCAATATTTCTATCATTATCGCAGCCAAGTTTTCTCCTTTTTCCTCTTCTATATTTTGGAATCTAAGATAAAATTCTGATCTTTCCATCTCCCACCTCAACATCCCATTTTTTTCTTGTTCTACCACTGTTAATCTAGTGTCAATATTTCCAATCTTCTCCTCTCTTTGTTTTCCTTCTTCCTCAATTTTTTGGAATCTCTCCTCATACTTTCCCATCATTTGTTTAAAATTTTCATCAGATTTCTCTATTTTTTTATCCATAGTATCTATTTTTATCTTAATATCTTGAATTCCTTGCATGATCATCTGTAAATTTACTTTTTCTTGTTCCTTATCTTGCTTCAACATTGTCTGAATTAAAAGTTGTCCTTCAGGTGGTGGGGAAGCAGAGGTAGAAGCAGAAACGCCGAATGATTTTGGTTTCCTGCTCATTTTAATATTTCCAAGGCTTCAAGCTCTCTTTGACTTTAAATCCAGCTGGTGTAGTAACCAAATATAGTCCAAAAAAATAAAAAAATAAAAAATCCAATAGTAAAAAGCCCAAAACCAAAAAAGAAAAAAGGAAAAAGGAAAAAGAAAGGTCTTCAGGTTCTTCTAGACCCTAGTCCAATTGAAATAAATGGAAGAAGCGAAGAGGCAAGAATAAAAAAGAAAGAAAAGAAAAAAGAAAGAGCTCTGAGGCTTTCCCTTTAAAATAAAAAGCAAAAATACTAGAGTTAAAATTTACAAAAAAGCTGGCGAGTAGGAATTTCAAAGGTATATATATATATGCACTGTACACTGCACTTTATTTCTTTATCCAAGGCTCTTATTATGACTGTCTTCTCCAGCAACTTCAAAGCCAAGCCCCAAATGTTGAAATATTGATAAGAGTCCAAGAGAGCACCTGTAATAATATTTTACTGTATTCTCCCTCTATCTTATCACTTTAAAATGTCCTTGAAAAGAAGTGCTTTTCTCCCCAATTCAAATAAAATATTTTCAAGCCTCTAGTTGGCAGTGTTGCAGCATCTCTTAATACTCTTTCCCCCCCCAGCCAAAAGAAAAAATATTTATAAAAAACTCAAACAAAAAGAAAAAAAAGATAGCCAAAGGGAGCCTCTATCCTAAAAAGAAAGTTAAAAAAATAAAAAATAAAAATCAAGTGAAGAATAAAAATATATATAAGAGAAAATTCAATCCGGTTACCTACAAAGTCACATTAAAGTCCTCAAAGAAGATAAGAAAAAAATCCAAGTCTCAATTTGACATCACTTAAACGCCGCTCAACCAAGGTTCAGTCAAACAAAAGTAAAGTCACAGATTTCTTCTTTATTCAGGATGTCCTTTCAAGTCTTAATCAATTTATAATGCAAAAGAATTTCTCACCCAACCGATACACGCTCATTTAAATCCCTTTCTTTCCGGAGCTGTCCCGACTTCAGCAGCTTTGGAGGCTGCCTTTCCGCTTCCAGCAAAAGGGCTTCTCCCGGATCAAACCAGAGATTTTGCGATATCTCTGGGATCCTGGGACTGTGCCCTTCACAATCCCCGTCTCTACAGGACGGTTTAGGTCCGTTAGGACCGACCAGGGGCGAAAATATCAGTTACGATCTCAGAGCCCCGAGATCGCAGCTGTAACACCGAGACGTAGCTCCGCCTTCTCCCAGTCCACATATCTTAAAGTTGCTAAGATTGAGAAATATTGCAATAGATCTTCAATCTATCAACTTTCAAATGATAAATTGGCTGTTTTTACTTTTTTTTACTTGGTGGTGTACAAAATAGGAAGAATTTCTAGCACTTCTAAATATATTGCCACATGTATTATATTAATACACCTGATCTGTTTGCTTCTTCCTTCTCTTTCTTTTTTGTCCTCTTCATTCAATCTTGCAAAGATTTACTTAAGATATTGATATTCTGCTCCCTATTTTTAAAAATCTCAAACTCATTTTGCAATTTAGAAAACAAAAAATAACAATAAGTATTGGATGCATGTAGGAGATGGAGTCCTTAAAAGTTGGAAGGAGCAAGTGGAGATGTTATACATTGGGAAATATTGAAAGGAAAGCCATATTTGGTGCATTCAGTGGGAATAAGGTTAAAACTTATGCAGATAACTGGTGTTTGGTAAAGCCAAGGATGTGACAGGAGAAAGAATTTTAGCAGAGAAAATACATTAGGTAGGGAACTAACTGATTGAGAAGTCCTGGAAGAGTAAGTTGAATTGAACAGGTTCAAAGAGACAGTTTGGGAAATAAGCTGGGGAAGAAAAGGAAGGATTACCTACTGGAAATTGGGTTATCAAGCAAGAATTGTGCATTGGGTTCAAATAGCTTACTGCTAGGAAGTAGCAGTCATGGAGATGTTTCTTAGTGTAATACACCTGGTCATCTCTACCTTTACCAAACCTTGAATGGGTGAGAGCCAGCAACACAGCCTTAAGCTATCTGTGCTTCCACCTAACTAACAGAAGATTATTACTGTTTTAAAAATAGTTCAGTCCATACCAATGGTGGGATTCAAATTTTTTTACTACTGATTCTGTGGGCATGGCAGGGGAAAGCTACTGTAAAATCTCCAGTCAGAGGTGGTATTTTCTGGCTCTTTGAGCTACTCAAAATTTCCGTTACTGGTTCTCCAGAACTGGTCAGAACCTGCTGAATACCACCTCCATACCCCATCCCCTGAACTATGGAGAGCCCTGGAATAACAACAGTCCCCACATTCTGCTTGACAGAAAAAAGGCAAATAATTAGTTCTTTTGCAGAAGCAAATAAAAAAGGGAGAGGGTATTTAGATATCAAAACATATTTCTTGCATATAACTTCATGAAATAAATGCTGATGACATGACATTTTAGGTTTGCAACCAGGCATGTTCTAACAGTTGAAACCATGGTTGTAAGTTGCGGTATACACGGATCTTACTTTGGGAAGAAAGCAATGGACAGTTGAATATCAAGGCCAAGGGCTAGGAAATGGGGTAAGGCAAGAGATTGGAAATCCAAATCTGTCTAGAAACTTGACAAGAAAGATTAAGGTCAGGTTTGATGACAAAAAACATGTAAGATAATGAGGCGGAACCTAGCTGGATATGTTACAGCAATTGTGAAACTGACTATATGAATTAAGATCAAATTTGCTGATAAGGGAGAATCAGTTTGGGAAATTTGCTATGTTTTACAAGGATTATGAAACTGACAAGGGTTAGGCAGGAGTTTGTTGATAATGTTGCCTGTGAAACAGAACAGAACAGGGTTTCTTAAACTTTTCAAGACCATGGAACATTATATGCTCTGCATATGTTTGGATGTGTGATGTCTTCAAAAGTCTCATCAACTTTAATAAGCAGATTCTTTGAAGTGGGAACTTTTTTGTGTTAGGCTCTCATGAAAACCTGAAAAAATATTGGGCTCCTCTAATAAAGGATGCAGAGAAATCACACACACTCAAAATCTGAACAGTTTTTTCTAATTATCTTTTTAAGTGTACATAATTCTCCAACACCATATCAGAGACAAAATGGAAAATTAAATGGAGAGCCACTGCTGTCAGGACAACTTTCTACTAAGTTTATCACAGGGTGTCCAACAGCACTATATTGACTGGACCACCACAAATAAGGCTCTAGTCTTGAAGAGGTGAAACATGCAAAGTGGATGCTATGAATTTTTTGCCATCAAACTTCCTATGATGTAATTACATAGTCATGTTTCATTTTTTTAAAAATGTTGTCAAACTATTACTGCCAAAAAGGACAGTGTTGTAATTCTGAAAGTCTATTATCTTCAGGACCAAGATTGTTATGCTAAAAGCTTGAAGACCTTTCAGAAATCCTCTACTCCTCTACCTGTTGGAGAATACCTTATGCCACCAGACGCGAAATTCTAGACCTAGAACTACGCCGCCTTTGATCCGATCTAAGTATAGTATATAAAATTATACACTGCAATGTCCTATCTGTCAATGAATACTTCAGTTTCAACCATAATAATACAAGAGCATACAATAGACATAAATTCAAGGTAAATCGCACCAAACTAGATTGCAGGAAATACGACTTTAGCAACAGAGTGGTCAATGTATGGAATACTCTACCTGACTCTGTGGTTTCTTCCCCAAACCCCAAAAACTTTAACCTTAGACTGTCTACTATTGACCTCACCCCTTTCCTAAGAGGTCTGTAAGGGGCATGCATAAGCACACCAACATGCCTACCATCCATGTTCTATTGTTTCTTTTTTTTTCTTATATATATCCATTTCATGTATTCATAACTATGTTTATACTTATACCTGTTATCTTATAATCACTTGACAAAATAAATAAATAAATTAAGTAAGTGTATAAGTAAGTAAGTAAGTAAGTAAGTAAATAAATAAATGTATTAACCAGATAAAAGATCAACTGCAGATGTTGGACAGTCTACAAGCAGCCTATGGCCTTGGATGCGAAGTTCATCTAGATAGCTCAATACAAATAAATTCTGGAAGTGACAGTCCAGCAGCAATCTGGAAGGGAGGCATCAAATTGTCAATACTAATCTAGGAGAACTTCTCCAATTCACCATTGTTATTCATCTTACATTGGCAAATCATTAGCCATGATCTGTTGGCTAAGCCACAAGGGGCTAGGCCTACACAATGTATCCAGCCATAAAACATAACTGATAAATTATTAATAGCTAAACTCTCACAACTGAAATTCACCACGATGTACAAACTCACTTATTTTTATGATTTGGGGAGTTTTATTAGTTATGCTAAGTTTGTTGATGGAGCTTGTTTTATCTGCCAGGTTGTTTTATGTTCCCTTTTATATCTCTTAATTTTAAAGGATGAATTAAAATTCTGTCTTATTGTATTTTCATGTGCGATATTTTGTTTGCTTCTTGGACTTGATTCAGAAAATGTGATAAATATTTGAACAAAATATAATCATGGGTTTATTTTAAAAGTGGTTGTAGTGAAAACTGCATGGGCCCCTTTACTTTGTAAACTTCACCGCTCCCAACAGTGCAACACCCTTAAAGTGCAACACCCTTACAGTGACCAAATGAAAATTGGGCTGAAGAAGTGAAAAAGCAGAAGGGTTTAACAAAACTCCTCAGAAGAAAGTTGCAGACAAACTTTTGAAGATGAACTGAACACTTCAGATATCTTCATGCTGGATAGCTCATCTTTATCTAGTTGGAAAGAGGGAGCACATCTCCAGCTTGTGCAGCAGCTCCATTTTTCCCACCAGTCTTTCTATATTTCTCCTACACAAAAGAAGAAGAATGTAACTCAACCCCCCCCCCATCTATTATTTGAGGTTTGGTTGGCCTTAAGGAAAACTTTATATATGTCTGCTGATTTTGTATGAATATCTTCCAGTGTTTTAAAAGTAATGTCTAAAGGAGATACAAGCAGCCTACAATTCTGAGTTATACACAAAAGTAAAGCACCTGGAGTAGTAAGTATTTTTGCCCACATTTCTCACTGGCTAGTAAAGCAGTTTAATCTTCTAACCAATAAGAAACACTGGTTTCCTCCAGCCATTAGTAATGAAACATCAGGAAAGTCTTCCTATTGGCTTGGTAATAGTTCTACATAGCTCATGGGGAAGCCATTAACCCAACTTCTTCCTTGTTGGTTCATTTGTTAGATTTATCTTCCCTCACTTTGGGGTTCAGACTTCAGAAGACCCATTCAAAAAGTCAATGGAGATTCTCAATAATTCAGGTCATGGTTGTCCCAAAGGTGCTTTTCCAAAAGTCAGTGGGACTTTCTTGGGATTTTTTTTTCCTTGAAAATGCTTTGCTTCTTACCTAGGAATGAGAAGCAAAACATTTTCAAGGGAAAAAAGCCCCCAAGAAAATCTATAGTTAAGCACCTTTGGGACATCCATCCAAAATATGGCTCAGAAACTGAAATGGTTTGAGGAAGGGTTCAAGAGACACCAATCAAATGATTAGAATGCCAAGTCTCATTTTGGATTTCCTCACGAAGCATTTTCCCACTTGCTGTTTTGTTGATTTCCATGGGTTAAAAAGGGAAGGACATGGGAAAGTACATAAGCAAAGGAGTGAAAAAGAAAAAAAATAGAAGGAACCTTCCTAATGAAGATTCAGCCTCCCAAGCCTTTCAGAGTATGAATAGAAGTTGATGAACAGTTTATTATTGGCATGAGTTATTAGGGGGTGTGCATAAGCACACCAACATACTTACCGTCCCTGTCCTATTGATTCTTTTTATTTTTCTTATATGAATCCATTTCATGTATTCATAAATATGTTTATACTTATACCTATTATCTTGTAAGAAACTGACAAATCAAATAAATAAATAAAATGCTATGTTCTCTCCCCATGAGCATCTATTGTTTTGAGATTCTATATCACTACAGAGACTGAAGCTTGGTTTATAAGCAGAGTATAAGTTAGATTCTATTTTTAATCAGGACATGCCTGCAAGTTCTTAAAGACAATTCACTTTGTCTGTGGTTGCCTAAGAGCTTCCCACCACCACCACCACCATTACCATCAACTTGCTCTTTGTGCAACTATATTTCCTCCAAAGAGCATGGAAAATCCTTCCACAGCTAATTCAGCCCTTGGGTGTTATTCCAGTGTGCCACACAGACATTTAATTTGAGTGGGGAAAGGTGGTTTGGCAATGAAAATGAGTTACATTTGCTAGTTTCTATTGGTTGTGATATAGTCTGCACATGTACCAGTCAGTTGTCTTCATTAACTCTGGAAAGTTGGTCAGTGAGGGCAAACTTAAAATTCCTTTACTTAGTTGAACTGAAGGGAAAAGTAAAGATGATTTTGTTCTGATATTCCTACCAACCAAACATTAAAGCACTTTATTGAAACCTGGGGCATTTCTCAAATCTGAAGAGATTAATATGGCCCCCATAGCAAAGGGGAGAAAGCTGAAGGTGAAAGAGAAGCAATTACTTTTAAAGACGAATAAAGATACAAAACATTTTGGCAGGGAAACATAGTGAAAGAAACAGAAGGAAATTGTTCTCCTTGTTTGCAACTGCAAGGACTAATTCACTGGCCTAGATTAATTAGCCTTGTGACAATTGCAACTCTCTTCTTTCCCAGTTCACGAGATCAGAATTGCAGTACTAATATACGCACAACATATACAACCTCCATATGAATGGGGCAAGATACAATGGCAGCCACACACTTCTAAATCATTCCTTGGGACCACCATCAGGTATATATGTACTGTAGATCCTAAAAAGGCTGCATCACATGAGACTACCGTTTACAGTATGGTGGTTGAGATTATTGAAGTTCTCAAGTAAACAACAAGGAAACTAGAAAGCAGTTTTGCTACAGCTGAGAAACACAACACATTTCTGAAACCCTTTTCTTCAGCTAGGACTTTTTAACTAGGTTACAAAAGAATGAAATTTCTGGGAATTTTTACTTTTTCATTTTATATTTTATCATCTAATATGTTTGTGGTATCTTCATATCACATGGAGTTGAGTTCTTACGCACTGTGCCAATTTTGTGGCTTATATGATTTCTTTGTTTTCTGTTCTGTTTCTCCCCACCCAGCCATCTCTCTATTTGTTTTAGGGAGAGTCAGTGGCTTCACAAAATAAAAATGTCAAAAGCACAGTTTTGGCTACCAATAAGGAATAAATGAAAGTGCCCAGCATATTATAGGAAAAGCAAGTATCCTGCAGAAGACTCCTAAAGCTGTGCTGACAACTTTAAGATGTGTGGACTTCAACTCCCAGGATTTCCCAGCCAGCTTGCTTTCTCATAGGTTAGTCACAACCAGAAGTATGTGGCCCAAACTGGCAATGGTGCATAAACCACCCAGTTTATAATCTTCTGAGTTGCCTAATCAAGCAGAGACAAATGACGTCAACCCAGAATTATATCACGTGTGGAATGGTACCAAAATAAAAGAAAAAGGGCATGCTGTTCTCAACTCTTTAATTCTCGATGCTTTGAATCTTAACATTTTTTTCCCATTTAGTCAAGTTAGCTTGCCACCAAGAATGCTGTACAGTACTCATAAAGAAAACTTTGAACATGTATCCTAACCTAGACTGTTTCAAGTGGATAGCAATAGCATTTAAACTTACTTTATATGCCGCATCACAGTGCTTTACAGCCCTCTGTAAGCTGTTTATATTGCCCCCAACAATCTGGGTCTTCATTTTACTGATCTTGGAAGGAGGGAAGGCTGAGTCAACCAGTGAGAATTGAACTGACAGCAGTCAGCAGAAGTAGCCTGCATCTCCACTCTAGCTGGTCCTGTGCTAGCTAGAGATTTGTTTGTATCTACTTAAAGTGGCAACCACCATTTAGTTTCCACATATGGCTTTGGATTTCAGAATTGGTGCAAATGCATTATAGGTTTAATAAACCAGACTATAGCCTGTCCACATTCAAAATCATTAGGATAATGCTCTTATTGTATGGCTAATAAACAACATTTGTTCCATTTCCCTCAATATAAACTATTTAATTTTTAACGACTTGATAATCATCACTTGTCAATCCAGCCTGTGACTTTTGCAAGGCAGCATAGCCCAAAATGCTTTGCTTTCTGAGGTAATAGGCCAACACCAATTCCCACCCTTCCACTGAAGAATTAAATCTTATTGAATTACTGGCAATCAAACAAATTTCAGCCTTCTATTTCAAGACAGCAGGCTAGTTGAATAAATCTGAAACTAGCCATGTACTTTAATCAGTTCTGGCTTCCAATCCAATGTTTCACACAGTTCCTTTTCCCAACATGTCTTCAGGCAGCCGCCTTGATGGGCCAAATAGTCACCTTATGACAAAAGAACACATTTAATAAACTTATAAAAGACACCAGCACAGCAAAATCCTGAAAGTTTTTACTTTCAAAGAATCTTGATGATTTCTTTGTGTTTTGTTCGGAAAACACACGAGGTAGACCGGGTTCCAACAACAAATACTTTATTCTTCAACTAGTTAGTAAATAGGAACACTTGGCTGAAGCTGAGGCCAGCCTTTTATACAGGCTGGCTTGCCTGCTTGCAGCCAATGGCAGTTGTTTAGATTTGCCGCCTTTTAGCAGCTCTTTGGATTGGTTCCTAGTGAACCAATCCAATGTTCATTTTATTGACCAATCAGGTTTGTAGATTTGGAGTCACCCACTTTACATATAGAACACCCCTCCCCCTTTAGTTCAGTCCTACGTGGTGACGTAGTCTCGCAGGTAGGCGGGGCTTTTCCGGACTCGACTTGACTTGCGCGGTTCATTCTTAGTGCAGACTTTGACCGGTTCAGATGGGGCTGCTGTGTCGTCCGTCCTTCTCCCTGGAACCGTCTGGAAGGGTGAGTCAGCCATTTTACTGCCGCCTGAGTTTCTTAGGCTGACGGTTTTGCCGCTCCCTCCCGTTTCCTCTGGGCAGGTCGAGCTGGCTTGGCTGGCCCCTTCCGATGGGCTCTTCACGTAAGTCTCTCCAAACAGTGAGTCTTTTATTTGCTCTTTTTGTTCGTATGTTTCATTGGTTTTGGTTTTAAACAGTTCTTTATTTATTTCTCGCCTTTCCCCCCCCACCTTGGTTTGCAATTCGCCGGTTTTTTCGGTGAATGTTTGTAAGTCTGTGGTTCTCTCTATAATTCGAGATCGAAGCTGGTCTATGTGCTGCTTCCATTCCCTGCCATCGTCTAATTTTAATCGGTAGGATTTGGGGCCTGTAATTTGGATAATCTGTCCTGGTAGCCATACCGGGTCCCCGGTGAAGTTTTTAGCGTATACCAAATCGCCTATTTCGAATTGTCTGAACCGTGTAGAGGAGTCAGGGGGGTTTTCTGGGGTAAAATTTGGGTGTAACCTATCAAGGTGAGATCTTAATTTTCGCCCCATAAGTAATTCTGCTGGGGACTTATTGGTTATGGTACTGGGCGTTATGTGCTGGAGTGTGAGCAAATGGTTTACTTTCTGTTGGACATCTCCAGCGTCCATTCGTTCCAAACCTTCTTTAGTAAACCGGACCATTCTCTCAGCCCTGCCGTTCGCAGCCGGGTGAGCCGGCGCGGTTAGGGCATGTCTTATACCTAGGGAGGCTAGGTATTGCTCAAATGGTATGCTGGTTAGCTGTGGCCCGTTATCTGAGACAAGAACGTCCGGTATGCCATGGTTGTCCAGCTTTTTAATTACAGTTTCTGTTGTCGTTGATGGCATAACTTTTACTTCAAGCCAATTTGAATAGGCATCAACGACAATCAGAAAGGTATGCCCCTTGGTAGGACCCGCGAAATCAATGTGTATTCTTGACCAAGGTCCCCGAGGGTTTTCCCAGTCCTTAACGGGTGCTTTTGGTGGGGATGGTCTAATTGCCTGGCATTTGTGGCATGAGCTTACCCAATACTCTATGTCCTTATCAATACCCGGCCACCAAACATAACTTCTGGCAAGGCTTTTCATCTTAACCATTCCCGGGTGCCCTTCATGTAACAACTTAAGTACCCTGGGCTGTAATTTGGCAGGGATTACTACCCGATCACCCCACAACAAACACCCCTTTTGGATTGAAAGTTCAGTCTGTCTGGACCAGAAAGGTTTAAAGTTTTCAGTTTTTTGATTCTCCGGCCAGCCTTTACCTACCCAGCTAAGAACGCGGGCAGTCAATGAGTCTTTCGCGGTGGCTCTGGCGACATCATACGCTGATATGGGTAGATCGGGGCAAGTCTCGATTTGTAGCGTTGTCATTGCTGGTGCCGGGTCTTCGTCGGTTGCTGGTAAGGGTGCTCTGCTCAAAGCGTCCGCATGGGAAATTTGTTTCCCTGGCCGATGTGTCAGAGTGTAGGAATAAGCTGCTAGGAACTCTGACCATCTCGTCATTCTTGGGGACAGTATATTAGGTGTTGGCTTGTTTCCCGCCAAAATCCCCATTAGCGGTTTGTGGTCCGTTATGATTTGAAAAGTCCGCCCATATAAGTATTCGTGGAAGCGTTTTACTCCAGCGACAATTGCTAGAGCTTCCCTGTCCAATTGGCTGTAATTCCGCTCGGTTTTTGATAGAGTCCTAGAGTAATATGCGACGGGTGCTTCTCTGCCATCAGGTAGTTGGTGGCACCTACTCCATATGGTGAGGCGTCGCAGGTCACTCTTAATGGCAGAGTGTTGCTAAATTGGATGAGAACATTTGTTGATGTTAGCAAGCTTTTAATATTTTGGAAGGCTTTTTTTTCTTTGTAACCCCAAGTCCAAGTTGCCTTTTTGTCTAGCAGACGGTGTAACGGTTCTGCTATAGTGGCTTTGTTTGGCAGGAACACGTTATAAAAATTAATTAATCCAAAGAATGCTTGTAGTTCGGTTTTATTTCTTGGTTCAGGAGCGTCTTTGATTGCTTTAACTTTTTTGTCTGTGGGATGGATACCCTCTCCGTCTATTGAGTAGCCCAGGAATTCGACGCTGTTCTTAATTAAACAGCACTTTTCTCTATTTACCTTGAGGCCAGATTCCCTAAACTTAGTTAATACTTCTTTGAGTCTGTTCCTTAATTGAGTTTCATCTCTGGCCGAGATTAGGACGTCGTCAAAATAGGGAACGACTCCTTGTATGCCATTTAGAAGGCGTTCCATCAGACTCTGGAAGACGCCAGGGGCCACGCTTACTCCAAATTGGAGCCGGTGACATTTGAATGCGCCCTTATGGGTGACTATAGTCTGTGCTTCTGCTGTTTCTGGGTCCACTGGGAGTTGTTGATAGGCTTGTGCCAAGTCGAGTTTGGCGAAAACTTTGCCTTTTCCCAGGGAATGAAGCAAATGCTGGACTACTGGCACCGGGTATGCGCTTGGTTGTAATGCGTGGTTCAGGGTAGCCTTATAGTCACCACAGATTCTGATGGACCCGTCAGGTTTAATGGGTGTGACAATAGGCGTTTCCCACTTGGCATGGTCCACAGGTTCTAACACCCCTTGGGCTATTAATTTGTCCAGCTGTTCCTCTATTTTTGCCTTTAGTGCAAAAGGAACTCGCCTGGCTTTTATTCTTCGTGGGGCTATTTGGGGGTTTAGATTGAAAGAAATGGGATTTCCCCGATACTTGCCAAGTGAACCGTCAAAAACATCCTGGAATTCTCGGATGAGGTCGTCTTCCCAGCCGGTTGTAGTCACTCGATCGACCCCGGTCATCCCGATGCCCAATTCGAACCATTCGATGCCCAGGAGGCTTGGTCTGTCTTGGTCGACTATGGTCAGCGGAAGCACCTTGACGTGATGTTTGTAGGCGACTCGGAATTGTCCCATGCCTACCACAGGGATTTGGTTTCCCTGATAGTCCTTGAGGGTTAGGTGCTGCTTCTTCAATTCTTTGGGTTTGATACCTGGGACTAGCTGTTTTATTGTGTCCCACGATACCATGGAGAGGAAGGACCCCGAGTCCACTTCCATCTTGCAGTGTTTTCCTTCGATTTTCACGATGACTTTAATTTTTTTTCCACTTTCCGTCTGAGCGCTCTGTATGACAGTTTGGTGTGTATTGGCTCACTTCTCTTGTTGCCACTTTCTCTCGGCTCGTTTAGGCTCGGCTCGTGTTGGGGAATTTCTGCGTCTCGTCGGGCTGTAGTATTTTTTGTTCCTGCAGACCTTCTCGATGTGCCCTCATTTTTTGCAATGCCGGCAGATGGCATCGAGAAATCTGCATACGGCTCGGGGATGGTTTCCTCCGCAGCCAGCGCATTCCCGCCAATTTCTCCTTTCGCGCTCTTTTTTGTTCGTGAGCAAACGGTGGACCTCGTCGTCCTCTTCGCTCGATTCAATTGTTTCGCCCGACTCTTCGTAGTGGGTTGTGGTGGCAGGGTGCTTTCTGTCTTTGGTTGGTGTTTCTTCGCTGTGTGTGTTCATCTTTTTAATGGCTACGGCAGATTTTTTCGCGGCTTCAGCGGCTGTGGCTTCCGCGATGGCTTCGGTAACGGTGATGTTGGGTTTGTTGAGCAATTTACTCTGTGCGGTCGAGTCTCTCAGGCCCAGCACCACGCGATCCCTCATTGCCTCGTCTATGTTCAAAAATTCACACTCACCCCCTATTTGTCTGAGGGCAGCGATGAAATTGGCGACGGTCTCTCCCTCTCTCTGGTCTCTGCGGTAAAATTCGTGTCGCTTTATTAAGTTAGACACCATCGGAGCGTAGTGTGCTTTGAGGAGTCTTTGCAATTCTGTCCACGTTAGTTGTTTAATGTCCTGGGGCTTCGCAAGGGCCTTTGCCATCTTAAAAACTGTTGGCCCGCAGTGCGTCAGGAACACAGCTCTCTTGCGTTGCTCTGAAATGCCTTCCATTTCATTGCTCTCCAAATACATTTGGAAGCGATCAGCATAGGAATCCCAATCCTCTTCGTTGGGATTGAAGGGTGCGGGCGGTGCGTTGTTTCCAGACATCTTGGTTGTAATCTGGACTTCTTATCACCGCATGCAGGTTTTTCCGTTCAGGACGATCCCATCCTCGTCGCCAGTGTTTTGTTCGGAAAACACACGAGGTAGACCGGGTTCCAACAACAAATACTTTATTCTTCAACTAGTTAGTAAATAGGAACACTTGGCTGAAGCTGAGGCCAGCCTTTTATACAGGCTGGCTTGCCTGCTTGCAGCCAATGGCAGTTGTTTAGATTTGCCGCCTTTTAGCAGCTCTTTGGATTGGTTCCTAGTGAACCAATCCAATGTTCATTTTATTGACCAATCAGGTTTGTAGATTTGGAGTCACCCACTTTACATATAGAACACTTTGTATCTGTAGCAAGCTATGGCAACAGCCACTAATTTCATATTCTGTTAAAAACACATGAATGGAAGTAGGTGGTAAGCTGATATAGATTTTGATATAGGTATGTGTGTGTGTATTCTGTCATATTGTGATGAAAATTGGAGCTATCAGTTTTTGGCTGGCAATTTGCTTTATATTGATAGTTAATCAGCAGGAGGAATTAACAAAGACAAGACAGCCATTATTATAAAGATCCACAAATTATATAAGCCCCTTTTGCTGAATATTTTCTTTATGAAATAGTGATCTCATCTTCTGTGCGTGCATCTGTAAGTATACATTAGATTTTCAAATTCATTCAGGAGATGTCAGCCTACAACTTTTCCCACACTTACATTCTTTAGATAGAGTTGGGTGACAGGAACTTCTAGAATCTACACCAATATGCTTTCAGTTTCTTGGGTCATGTAATTAAACATCAGATCACTGAACAGACTGGCATTTATATGGTGTTACAAGTGGCCTGATCCAACGTCAGCCAACCCCACTACAATCTTGAGTTGAAATTGTCTATAATTAGGGAAATTAGAATTCTAAATTCTAAGGGCAGTAAATATCTTTCCTCTGCTTTTACTCATTAGAACAGTGTTGCTTTTCAGTATATTCTCAGTAAACCACCTCATCAGATAATGGTATCACACAATATCAATTTGAAATAAGATGTTTGTTGTTCTGAATAATTGAGTACATGCATCCAGTTTTAATTGGTCATTAGTTTCTGGTGGGTTTGGGCCAAAATGAATGTGATTAATCATTCTCTGTGCCTCCAATTATCAAACAGTATGTCAGATCAGGAGACAGCTATTGATGATGTTACATAGTAATGCAATGGATTTATTATGAATTCTTTTGATAAGATTAAATATTACTCTTCCCCTATTGTGTCTGTCTGCTTTCTAAATTGCATGCCTCTCAATGCCATCTTCTTATAACTTATTGTATTCTCAACTATAATTGATTGTACCTATAAAAATAGTGCTATATTAAATATTTATTAAATAAATATGTAAATACCTAGCTGGGTGCATGGTGTTGAGGTAATCTCCCATTAGGAGAATGACCGCATACAGGGAGACGTATAGAGAGTAGTGTTTGAATAATACACATACAGCACACAGATACACTGTACAGTAAATGGAGGTTTTTACTTCCATAAAGTTTAAGCAAAGTCCAAAATAAGCAATCCAAAGTCATTCACAGGTAAAATCAGTCAGTTTTCAATCCAGGGATAATCCAAATATCAAAGTCCAGTGCCAAAAAACAGTTCAGTAACAGACTTACATTAAATCCAGTAATATCAGTCAATTAGAAGAAATGGAGGAACAGCAATACTTTTCAACAGAAGGAAACAGAGACTGAGACACACTCTCTTCTGAGATTAAGACTAAGACAAATCAGGTTTCTGGCTCCATCTTATGGTCATTTGAGAAACCACACCTAATTACAGCTTTGCATTTTCTTAAAGATACAGTTTTAAAATGTTTATCCTGGTTTATATATTTCTAACCCAAATACCTGTTAGGTGACTCATATTCCTAACATTCTCCCCTTTTGGGTAAGATAATATATATAACCTTACATTCTAAGTCCATAATCTTCACAGCACGCCTTATGCTTTATAGAGCCTTGGGCCTTTGAAATATGATCTGCTATATTGTTTTCTGACACACAGCATTCCAGCTTAATCATTTTACTTTGCACACATTGTCTCACATTTAAATATCTTAAATCTGTGTTTCATTCTTGTTTTAATAGCAATATTTGAAGCCATCTGTACTGCTGATTGGTTGTCTTCGTAAACTACAATAGAATCTGTAACATTAATTCCCATATCAATTAATAATACAAAACTAAATAATACAAAACTAAATCTGTACATAATAAAGACACACATGAGAATTCACCCTCCATTGTTGACAAACTTAGATGTTTTTGTCTAATAGATCTCCATCCAATCAATGCTTTTCCCAATAATACAGCAGTAGATTTTCGTGTATTTATGTCTGTTGCAAAACTTGCATCAGCATATGCAGTTAAATTCAGTTCATCTTTTGGTTCCAAATACAATGCAAAATGCATTGTTTGTTTTAGATATCTTAACACACGTTTAGCAGCTTGCCAGTGCCTTTCAGTGGGCTCAGCATTAAATCTCGCTAATTGATTAACATTGTATGCAATATCTGGCCTTCACCAATTACTGAGATAAGATAAACTACCAATCAAGGACTGATCAATGTTCTTATCAAAAACAGGACTTTGAACATCACTATGGTTAAACTCCTGGCTCATTGGTGTCTTAGCCAGCTTACAAAGTTCCATTTTATAACTTTTTAGTAATTGGTTAATTTTATCTGCCTGTGAGATCTTGTATCCTCCCCTAGTTCTATCTATCTTTAAACCAAGATATTATTTGATTTCTCCGAACTGTTTTATCTTAAATTTCTGTTCCAATAGTGAAATTATCTCAGTAGTTTCTTGTTCAGTTTTGGTGATTAATGCTATGTCATCAATAAATAATAGTAATAATGAAATTATACCATTAGTTTCTCTTTTAAACAAACATGGATCATCCATGCCAGCTACACAGCCTATCTTAGTTAATTCTTTAACTATACATTGGTTCCACTCATATCCTGATTGCTTCAAACCATAAAGACTCTTTCAATCTCCAGCAATCAGTTGTTTTATCAGTATTATCATTTTTGAAACCTAAAGATTTCTTTAAATATATAGTGTTGCAACGATGCATGCACATATGCTGTCTCTACATCCAAATGATGTACAATGTATTTTTTCTTAGCTGCCCACACTAATGCTGCCCTTAATGTAGTAGCCTTCAGACTAGGTGCAAACACCTCATCATAGTCATTTGCTGTCTGATTAAATCCTTGTGCTACTAACCTGGCTTTATGGGTAACAATCCCATCTACACTTGTCTTCAGTTTATATATCCATTTACATCCTATGGCATGTTTACCTGCTGGTAACTTAACATTTTCGTATACATCCAGTTTTTTTAAAGATTCTAATTCCTTATCCATTACTTCCTGCCAAGCAGCCTGATCCTTAGCAGGATACAGTTTTAATTCACTATACTTACTTGGAACTGTATTCACTTGGCATACAACACTAGCCTGATATCTATCAGGTGGTCATGTTACTCGGGTTGACTGTCTTGGTAATACAGGGCTTACTGGTGGACTTTCCTGTGCCACCTGCTCCTGTTCTTCTACCTCCTCCTGTGCCTGTTCTTCTACTTCCTCCTGTTCTTCCTCTTTAATAGCTATTTGGGGTTTACTGATTTTATCTTTTGGGACTATTTGGGTGTCAATAATAATATCATTGCTGGATTCCTGTTCCAGTTTATCCCATCCAACATGCTCAAGAAATTTTGCATTAGCACCACAATAAACATGAGCTCTGCCTCAATCCCAAAATCTAAATGATCTATGGTTGGCCTCATAACCCACAAAAAACAACTTCTTAGCTCTATGTTGCCCTTTCAGTCTTACTTGTAAGGGAATATGCACCCATGCTGCAGTTCCAAATGTGTTTAGGTAACTTAAATTTGGTTTTCTGCCATGCCAATGAGTGAATGGTAATTCTCCAGTTGTTGTATTTGCTACATTATTTAAAACATGGTAACTACACATTATGGCCTCACTCCACAGTGTTTCAGGTAAACCTGAATCAGATAACATAGTACGAGCCATAGCTTGTAATGTTTGCCCTCTTCATTCTATAAACGAGTTATGTTGTGGTTTGTAAGGTGCAGAACGTTTATGCTCAACACCAGCCAATTTCAGCATAGTTTGGAATCTTTTGTTAACAAATTCAGTCCCATTATCAGTTACTAAAGTAATTACTTTTCATTTTTCTCTCAGCAAACCTTAGCCAGTTAATGAAATGTTGGAATGTTTCTGTTTTGTTTTTCATAAGATAGCAGAAACCGTATTGTGAGTAATGGTCCATAATACTCAAAATATAACAGGCACCTCCTAAACTTGGTTTCTTAAGACCAATTATGTCAGCAAACACAACCTCTAAAGGTTCTTTGGTCTTAAACCCATTTAGTCTGTTTGCAGGAGTAACCTTGTCTTCTCTTGACTACAAGCATTACAGTGTAAATATTTTCTACAGGCTTTCAATTTTACTCCCTTTGACAATTCAACAGTTTGTTTGAGCATTTTGAAATTAATATGCCCTAGACGTCTATGTAGTAAATGTATACATTCATCATGTGGTTTAACATTGTTATAAACTGAGTTAGCCATCTTCAACTGATCATCATGTATCACATATAAATCATTCTTGAAAGTAGCAGTAACACTTTTACCCTCTTTCTCTATTATACAGTTATCTCCCCTAAAGGTAACTACATAACCAATATTAACTAAAGCTCTTACTGATAATAAATTAAATTTTAGTTTAGGTACACATCACGTAGTTAAATGTTTGTTTATACAAGAACAATATAGAGTACCTTCACCTGATGCTTTAATCTTCCATCCATTTGCCAATGATACATGTTGTTTCCTTGTGAACATCTTTACAAACCTGTTTTTATCTTTAGTAATGCATTGTGATGCTCCACTATCAGCAACGCACAAATCATGGTTTACAGTTGAATTGCTAGACATCGGAAAACGAACATTCATCTTGGCCTTCTGGTGTTTACTAGTATTCTGTTGTTTTCCCTTCTTGCAGAATCTAGCTATATGTCTCAACAAGAAAAATATTTCCTAACAGTATAGGCAGTTGAAGATAAATCCTCTTCTTGTAGTTGTTCCTTTCTCAGTTCGTTTCTATCCAGCCGTCTTCTTGCTTCTTCTAACAACCTTTCGGTTATGTCAGTCAATGTCAGTTTATCTCTGGGCAGTACTTCCAGTGAGTACAGTGAAGATACATAATCATTATAATTTTCATCCAATGAGGAAAGAATGACGTAAACTTGATGCAGTTCTGAAAATATCAGTTCTTTTTCATGGAGCTCTTGAAAAGTTCTTTTCATGAAGTTTAAATGAGCTAACATATATCCACCTTTCAGAAGACGTGCTCTAAACAGTTTATGTGTAAGATGTATGTGTGAACCTACACTGTCACGAACATAAATCCTCTTCAAATTCTCCCAACACCTAGCAGCAGACTCTTCTCCATGAATATGGACTAGCTGCTGGTCACTCAGTGTTAGTCCAATTATACAAAGAGCTCACTCATTGTTCTGTTTAAAGTCATCAAGCTTCTTGGCATCATCCTCATTATCTGATTCCCAAGCATTTACATCCGGTGGATCTTGAACTATATTCCACAAACCTTCTTTACGCAGAAGAAGACTTCACTTCATAGACCAGGAATCATAGTTTGTTCCATCCAACCAGGTTATCAGTGATAGCCTTTTTGAAGTGTCTTGTGCCATCTTTACCAGAATAGCAAACCACAATTAAACAGTAAACCGCTGTCTGTATACAGTACTGTGCATTCACACTAACTCTCAGTTATCTAAGTCTGGTATAGCCCGGGCCCATAACCAGTGTTGAGGTAATTCCTCGTTAGGAGAATGAGCGCATACAGGGAGACGTATAGAGAGTAGTTTTTGAATAATATACATACAGCACACAGATACAATAAATGTAGGTTTTTACTTCCATAAAGTTTAAGCAAAGTCCAAAATAAGCAATCCAAAGTCATTCAAATCAGTCAGTTTTCAATCCAGGGATAATCCAAATATCAAAGTCCAGTGTCAAAAACAGTTCAGTAACAGACTTACATTAAATTCAGTAATATCAGTCAATTAGAAGAAATGGAGGAACAGCAATACTTTCCAACAGAAGGAAACAGACTGAGACACACTCTCTTCTGAGATTAAGACTAAGACAAATCAGGTTTCTGGCTCCATCTTATGGTCGTTTGAGAAACCACACCTAATTACAGTTTTGCATTTTCTTAAAGATACAGTTTTAAAATGTTTATCCTGGTTTATATATTTATAACCCAAATACCTGTTAGGTGACTCATATTCCTAACACATGTGCCACAGGGATCATCAAGGAACAGGGTGATAGGCAACCCGGGGCTGCATGAAGAACTGAACTAGCCCTGTTAGGCACAACACAGCCCATAAGACAGTTGTCTTGAAATGTCATAAAAGGGCAGCAGAACACTAGTTGTTAAATGACATAAGTCTTGTTCTTAGTGCTATTGTGGCCTTTAAGTTTCCAAAATAACAAGGCTGCATTTGGATATATTCTCTATTGACTGGGAAAGAAACAGGAGCAAAGAACAGTACAGTTGGTGCTCAACTTACAACAGTTCAATTAATAACTATTCAAAGTTAACATAGAACTGAAAAAATGACTTATGACTGTTTTTCACACTTACGACCATTGCGGCATCCCAATCAAAATTCAGACACTTGGCAACTGGTTGGATTTATTGAGGGTTGCAGTGTCCCAGGCTCATGTGATCATCTTTATTAACCTGCTGACAAGCAAAGTCAATGGAGAAGCCAGATTCCCTCAACAACACTTAACTAACTTAACAACTGCAGGGATTCACTTAACAAGTGGCAAGAAAGTCTGTAAAATGGGCAAAACTCACATAACAAATGTCTCACTTAGAAACAAAATGTTTGGGCTGTGTTGTGGTCATATAGTTGAGGGCTACTTGTAAATGTGGCCCTAACTCAGGCTGCAATAGGTTATGAGTCGGCTGTACAAATTGCCTCACTTGTATGTTCAGGGGTGGGATTCAACCGGTGTTACTACCGGTTCGGTGATTACATTTTGTGTGTGTAAAAAAACCTTAAGCTGTGCTGCCCGGACAGCTGAAAAGCATTGCGCACGGGTGCGCAGCGTTTGAAAAGCCTCTTTTTTCCTGCCTTTTCAATCGCAGCTGTGCCATACAAACAGGGCTGGAACTCACACTTTTAACAACCGGTTCTGTGGGCGTGGCTTAGGTGGTGGGCATGGCTTGGTAGTCATGTGACTGGGTGGGCACGGCTTGGTGGTCGTGTTATTGGTTGGGCGTAGCCTTGCCCGACTGTCTACCGTCATTCGGGCATCTTATGGATAAATTAACACCACCCGATAAAATTCCTTTCACAGAGGCAGCCACCTTGGTGATCCCTGGCTAACATGTGCCATATGCTAAATAAATAAACTACAGTGATTTACTGAACAACTGTGGAATGAAAAGTCATAAAATGGGCAAAAATTCACTTAAAAATGTTTCACTTAGCAACAGAAATTTTGGACTTAATTGTGGTTGTACTTAAGAACTACCTGTATTATGTTAGCACCTTTTATTGTTGAGAGTTTACATGTTGTGGTAATTTCAGTCCTCTCACAGGGGATATCTAGGGTTCAGAAAGACAATATCAGTATGGCTACAACCTGATGCTATGCGGTCATTCCAGAGAAAAATCCTATGCTGGAGGAAATAACCAGTGGAACACCTTGCCTACAGAAGTTGTGGGTGTTTCATCACTGGAGGCTTTTAAGAAGAGACTGGACAGTCACTTGTCTGAAATGGTATAGGGTCTCTGCTTGAGCAAGGATCTCCAAGGTCCCTTCCAGTTAGTTCTATTCTGATTGACTGATTACTTTAATCTTCTGCCTAAAGGCCCTGTCACACTGGCTGACGGATGCAAAACGTTTGTAAAAAGGACACAGCGGACGAGCAAAATGTTCCATCCGTTGTTATCCGCTCTCAAAAGTGCCCCGAATTTGCATAACCAGAGCAGACAACACGGAAAGGAACAGACAGGGGAAGGACGTAGGGCAGATGGAAAGCAGATGCTCCACGGAAGCCTAGCGGATGGAAGCGGATGGCACATCCGCAAGGCTTCCGGGGGAGCACAGCAAAGCGGACGCGGAATGGAAAGAGCGGATTCAGAGCAGATGCAGAGCAGATGAAGTGGATGCAGAGCGGATGCAGAGCGGATGAAGCGGATGCAGAGCGGAAGCCTAGCGGATACCTAGCGGAAGCCTAGCGGATGCCTAGCAGATGCCTAGCGTTCACTGCGCATGCGGGGAGGACGCATTGTATCAGCCCCGCAGATATAAAGGGAAGCAGCTCCCAAGCAGGTCACCATTCAGAGGAAAGACCTGCTTCCAGACACAGCTTGCCAGCCAGACAGCCAGCCAGCCAGCCAGCAACCCAACAACCATGGGGAAGAAATGGAAGCCTCTGCCATCTGCTTCCAGCCCTGGCAAGAGGGACAGGGCCACCCTCCCACCCCCTGGCCCTGACTCTGCTTCTGCTGGGGCTTCTGCTGCCCGGGCTCGATCTTCTGGTGCTGGGGATTCTGCTGATGCTGCTTCTGGTGGCGGTGCTTCTGCTGGTGCTTACTCTGCTGATGCTGCTTCTGGTGCTGGGGCTTCTGCTGATGCTGCTTCTGGTGGTGGTGCTTCTGCTGGTGCTTACTCCGCTGGCACTGCTCCTGGTGCTGATGCTTCTGCTGGTGCTTACTCTGCTGAAGCTGCTCCTGGTGCTGGTGCTTCTGCTGGTGCTTGCTCTGCTGGTGCTGCTCCTGGTCCTGCTGGTCCTGCTGGTGCTTACTCTGCTGGCGCTGCTCCTGGTCCTGCTGGTCCTGCTGGTCCTGCTGGTCCTGCTCATGCTCCTGGTCCTGCTCATGCTCCTGGTCCTGCTGGTGCTCCTGGTCCTGCTGGTCCTGCTGGTGCTCCTGGTCCTGCTGGTGCTTCTGGTGCTGCTGGTGCTGGTGCTGGTGCTGCTGGTCCTGCTGGTGCTCCTGGTCCTGCTTTTGTTGCTACCATTGTTGCTGCTGCTGCTGCTGGTGTGGAGGAGCAGCCCCTACAACCTCGAAGCCCTTCTGATGAGGGCCCATATGGCCCTGCCAAAGGGAGGAAGAGGCAGACATGTGAACGGGAGAGGAGGCAATACACAATTGAAGAGGAACATGAGGAGGAGGTGCTGGAGTGGCTGAGGGAGAATGAATATCTTTGGCGGAAGGGACACAGGCTTTATCGAAACACCAAGATGAAGTAGGCTGCTTGGAGAGAGAAGGCGGAGAGCCTGGACTACACTTCGGAGGTGCTCCTCGGCTGGTGGAAGCACATGCACACCTGGTACGGGAAGCTGCACCTCAAGGAAACTGGCCAGGCCACGGTCAAGCTGACGGACCGAGAGACCTACGTGATGGCCGAGTGCAGTTTCTTGGAGGGTGAGATCCACCACCGAGGAGCAGCCCCTCTCACAACCCTCTCTCTCAGGCAGCCTGCTGAGAGCCAGTCCTCTTCTGGCAAAGAGTCAGCTCCTGTGTCCAGGCAGGTATCTGTGAAGCGTGCCATGATGGAGATGCCCCTGACTGCTGTACTACCCGTGGCGGAGCACGTGGAGGACTCCCTGACGCAGTGGGAGAAAGGAGACAGCACTTCCACCACAGCCCAACCCGCATCCACTCCCAGCTCCACCTCCACAGAAAGGCAGAGAGGCAGACCGGAGGGGCAGAGCCACACTGTCCTGCTGGAGACAAGAGACATCATCAGGAGCAGCGTAGATCTCCTCTCTCAGCTGGTACACATCGACGCCCCATCCTCAAACCGCAAGCCCTTCCTCACCTATGTCAACCAGACCCTCATGGACATGTCGGAATCCCAGTACCAGGTGGTGAAGGACAGGATCACCGATATTCTTCACAACCCTCCAGACCAAGATGAATCTGCTCCCACCTAGTCCAGGCCTGCTCCTCCACCCCAGTTGATGTCACTGCCCTTCCAAGGCTTTTCACAGGCCCTCCCCTACCAAGGCTACGGCTACCAGGAGGTCCAGCAGCACAAGCAGCCCTTCCCAGTCCAGGCACAGGTACATCGGACGCCACCGGTGCCACTGATGCCACCAATGCCACCCACGCCGATGCCAGCCACGCCACAGATGCCACCGACACCAGTCCTCACCCAGCTGAAGACCAGACAGCCCCACTACACTGCTCCTTCCTCCACCCCACAGCCAAGCCCGGCCTCAGTACATCTGTCATCGGTATTGGGGCTGACACCCCATGTCATGGAGGAAGGGGCTCTCAACATCACGGGGCTGAGCCAGCTGTCTGAGAGCTTCCTCAACACACCATCCCCTGTTGTCCTCTCAGGGCCAGGCACCCCAGTGGCACTTCAGACCAGCACTCCAGCAGCAGCCACCTCCACAGCACCTGGACCCTTCACCCCTGAGACTGGGCACGCCTCAGAGTGACCAAGAAGAGTGCCAGAGACTGGGTGGCTACCTGTTGACTTTATTTTTGCTTTGGACACTTGACTTGGGTCATTTTTCTTTTACAGCTTGTTATTAATAAAGATTATCTTTGCTTCACACACTTGCTTCATTTATTTTTGTCAATAAATTCTTGGTGGAAACTTTTAGAAATGGTTTAAGCCTTTGCATGCTTGTGGGATGGGTTAAGATAGCAGTGGGATGGGCAGGGATACCTGTGGGATGGGTAATAGCTGTGGGATGGGTTAGGATAGCAGTGGGATGGGCAGGGATACCTGTGGGATGGGAAATGATAGCTGTGGGATAGATAAACCTCCAGTGCAAGCATAGTGGGACTGTATGGTCCACCCTCCCAGGTGGGTGGAGGGTGGACCCAGGTGGGTGGGAGGGTGGACTGTATGGTCCACCCTCCCTGTGGCCCTTTATTATCAATAACAATTTAATCATTCATCAACACATTTCAACATAAACACAACTCTTTATTAAATGCCCTGTTCATTGTAGGGCCACTCAACATACATGGCCCAATCTCATCAGTGTGATAAGACAGCCTGAAGGAAGCATTCATTAAGCATCTACCATCCTGTCTTGCCACTCCACTGCTCCAGCTGGGGAGTTGCACCAGTGTTTCAGGAGGTTGCGCTGTTTCTTCCCTTCACGTGAAGCTCTGTTGGCGCCTTGCACATCCTTAGTGTCTATCAGGTTTTGCCCTTGCCTCCATTCCCCAGGCTCCATGTCCCCATTGCCTTGTTGGAGGTCCACGAGCCTGTTCTGCAAGACTGGGTAGCGGGTGCGCATGAGATTGTGCAGGATGCAGCAAGCTTCCACGATCCTCCTCACGGTCTCTGGGCAATGCTGCATGGTGGTGAGAAGTACCTGGAACCTGCTGGCCAGGATGCCAAAGGCGTTCTCCACCACCCGCCTTGCCCTGGACAGCCTGTAGTTGAAGATTCTCTCTTGAAGCGTAGGGCTTCATGAGGTAGGTTCTGAGGGAGAAGGCGTCATCCCCCACGATGAAGTAGGGCCCATCTTGCATGTCGTTGGGCAGGGGGTCTGGATCTGGGAAGCCCATGATGAGGTTGCGTTCCAGCCCCTCCTTGAGGTCACTGGCGTTGTATACCTGGGCATCTGAAGCTGACCCGTTGCCTGAAGCATCGATGTACATGAACTTGTAGTCAGCATTGACCATGGCGAAGAGGATGATGCTGAAGAAGCCCTTTTAGTTGTGATAAGCGGACCCTGACTTGGCTGGAGCTTTGCAGGCCACGTGCTTGCCATCGATGGCTCCAACGCTGTGGGGGAAGTTCCACTTCTGATACCACTGCTCTGCAACTTTCTTCCAGCCTTCTTCAGTGGAGAGGCACTGGAGGAGCTCCTCCAGGTATTCTTCGATGATGGCTGCACCACTTCTCTGACCACAATGCTGATGGTGTTGTGTGGCACCCTCCAGCCGTACTGCATGCTCCTGTTGGTGGTCCCTGAGGCCAGGAGGCGCAGAGTCAGTGCCACCTTGAGCCCAGGGTCCAGGCTGGGCCAGAAGTTGGTGCTCTGCTTGGTCAGCCTGGGTCTCAGCCGCTCCACAACTTCGTCAAACATGGCTGGAGGCATCCTCATGAAGTTCTGGAATGCACAAGGGTCTTCGTTCCTCAGCTCCACCATCAGCTTGTTGTACAGTCCATACTCTGCTTTTCTCCCGATCCATCTTCGGACCAAGACACTTCTTGGCCGCCTCCTTTTCTTTCCGTAGAACAGTTGAAAGAGCCTGTAGATGGCTTTGCACTGTTGCAGAATGATGGTGGCTACCAAAAGGAGTGTGTTACGATCCATGGTGGACATCAATGGATGCTGTGGAAGAGCAAGAGCCAGATGAAGGCTGCAGAGGTCTGCATCGCAGGGCTGCTGGACTAAAAGTGAGATCCAGGTGAGTTTCTCCCCCTTTTCATATGCAATATAGGTTTTCCACTATGTGTCCTTTTGCATCCCCTAGGCATCCTCTGTGAACGTTTTTTCCGTTTTAAATGCTTTCTTTGCGAGCTGCATCCACTTTCATCCTTTCTCCGTTCGTGCTACTAACGCTGCGTGTCCGTTCCGCATCCGTTTCAGTTCCTCCCTGTGTCCGTTTTCCACTGGAGCGGATTTGAGTTGCGCGGATGCGCAGCGGATGCCTAGCGGATATAGCGGATGCGTTCCGAATGACGACGGATGTACAACGGATGTTCCCCGTATGCGTTGCGGATGCAGAACGGACGCGTTGGATACATTTTCTGCTCAAAGTTTTGAACAGCTCAAAACTTCTTGAGCGGATGGAACCTCAGTCGATGAATGCTGGACGGGTAGAGAGGATGAAAAACGGAGGCAGTGAGTACAGAACGGATGAATCGCGTTAACCAATGGATGGCAAGTGTTTCCGTTTTACATCCTCTTTCCATCCGTTGGTGCAGTGTGACATGGGCTTAAAGAAAAGGCGGCATGTAATAATATGGTTCAAGATGTGGATGGATTCCATCTGATTTTGGGGGAGGAAGTGATATAAGGGGTACCATTCCCATGTAAAGGTTTTTCTTCCATGTACAATTAGAGAGCCAGCTGTGGTTAAAGTTGCCATTAATGACATGCCTTTTAAAAAGCTACTCTGTAGGAGGACACATTAAGACTATGGTAACCCAACATCAGAAAGAATCTAGTAGCACAACTAATACAATTTTGTTCATAGGCACAAGCTTTTTTGGCTGCAGTTCATTTCATCAGATGCATAGATTGGCAATATAGATTTAAATTAGAGTGAAGTAGAAGGGGGAAAAACAGGTTGTTTATGCAGATGCAGATGGTTATAAGCACTTTATCAATTAATAACTGTAATATGCTCTTTTAAAAAGCATTGCCTAGATATTTTGATGTGTGTCACTTCAACAATTTCTCTCTCAACCATCATACCATTTTTCCAAAACAGCCATTTTCAGAACTACAATAAAGTGTTGTGAGAGGGTGAAATGCTCTGATATTACCTTGCCCTTTGATAAAAAGTGGATACAGCCAGAAAATGCTGATCAAATGCTATCTTTTATAACTAGTGAGATCACATGGCTCCACTGGATTTAATATGATCTATTCTTTTGGAAGCTGCCATTCATGCAAGGGCTTTTCCAAGTGCTGTTTATTGAGAGTCCTTTAAATAGGGATGCCAAGGATAGAGAGTATTCTGAGCAAGGCAGTCTCTAGCCCAGGGGTCTCCAATCTTGGCAACTTGGCAACTTTACAACTTGTGGATTTCAACTCCCAGAATTCCTCAGCCAGCCAACCTTAAGACTTATGGACTTTGACTCCCAGAATTCTTCTCCAGCCAACCTTAAAGCTTCTGGACTTCAACTCCCAAAATTCCACAGCCAGCCAACCGTAAGACTTATAGACTTTGACTCCCAGAATTCCTGGCTGGCTGAGGAATTCTGGGAGTTGAAGTCCACAAGTCTTAAAAGTTGTCAAAGTTGGAGACCCCTGCTCCAGCCCTGTTCTCTACATACACTAACTGTGAACTCATTTTCCGAATGCTGATGCCACTATAGCCAAGTGAGCAGTACCCACACAAGGAGAAACCTGACATTAGGAGACATGTTACTCTTCGCATTCCTGCACAATGCCCAGCCTTGAGCTGCTTGTCTGAAGATTTAGTACAGTTCCTGGGTTCTCTTGCCTGAGTTAATTGTAGCAAAAAATGAAGCTTTATTTGCAAAGTCAGAAGTCCAGCAGTTCAACCTTTAAAGTCTTTTTCTTTTGTATATTATTGCCTACAGCTTTCGGGCTCCTGACACATCAGCTTCTTCTCAGGGTCAGGAAAGTTTTTAATTGGGGAAGAGGAGAGACAGAGAGAGGGAGGGAGAGAGAGAGGGAGAGAGAGAACTTCAATCAACTGTGTGTATGAAGATTACTATTTTCTGCACACTCACAATACCTCCCAGAGTTCGCCTAGCAGTGTGTATGGGGCTGCCAGAAAAGGGTCAGGGCTTTAGGGCACTCCTCCACCTCCTCCTCCTCCTCCTTCTTCTCAGAGCTTTGTCTGAGATCACTCCACATTTCTCTGGTACGTCATTGGCCACTGGGAGCTGATACCATTGCAGTGTCATTCAAATTGTTCGCCTGCAGGTTTTTTGAGTATAAGGCATAAAGCTCTGCCAGCCTGCTTGCCTGCCCTGTTCTGCCTCTTTTCCTTCCGTTCTTCTCTTTCTTGCCAGAAGTTCTTGGATGAGAGAGCCAAGTCAGCTGTTTCACAGATGATCCTGAAGAACTAAAAATAGTAAATAACAAGCAAAGCATCTTCCTTCCTATTTATTTACTTTAGTTTGTCAAGCATGTATGAGAAAACAAGTATAAGTATGATCAAAACATATAAACATATCAGTATAAACAGTTATAAGAATATACATAACAATAAATGAGTACAAATAAATGAGAACAGTAGGACAGGGACAGTAAGGCACGCTGGTGCACTTATGCACGCCCACCCCTTACAGACCTCCTAAGAATGGAGTGAGGTCCACGGTAGACAGTTTGGTCTGAGGATGTAACAACAGAATCAGGTTGTGAGTTCCAGGCATTGGCCATTCTGTTGCTGAAGTTGTATTTTCTGCAATTTGGAGTTTGGAGTGGTTTACCTTGAGTTTGTATCAATTGTTTGCTCGTGTGTTATCGTGCTTGAAGCTGAAGTAGTCATTGATAGGTAGGATGTTGTAGCAGACAATTTTGTGTACTAAGCTTAGATCAGACCATAGGTGGCGTAGTTCTAAGTTGTCTAGGTCCAAAATTTCAAGCCTGGTGGCATAAGGTATTCTATTGCGAGCTGTGAAGTAGAGAACTCTTCTCGTGAAATACTTCTGGACTTGTTCAATTGTATTAATGTCCATTATACAATGTGAATCCAAGGCAGATGAATATAACTGTATAATTCCTATATTATCTTGTTACACACAGAGAGACACTACACGCATCTTGATGTGAATTATATTTTTTTAAAATGGCAGCAAACAAGAAATGAAAGGAGACAAGTGTGGGCATCACTTTTAATACATCCATGCCTTTCCTCTTCAACAATATGGACTGTTAAGGCTGCTAGGAGAAAATCCTGCTGCCATTTAGAAAGGGACTAGAGTAGACTGCCTTCTTAAGGATGGCAAAAGGGAAGAATAGAAGTAGTTCTTCAGTCGTTCTCACTACTTTTTAAATTTAATTTCAATGGGAGGTGTTCAGTCCAGGAGGGAACAAACAACATAGAGAAAGAAAGCTAACTTCTGTAAGTGGCTACACAAACATGTCCATGTTGCGGTGGTAAAGCTAAGAAAAGAAATAATGGAAATAAAGCAGCACTTTCAAAATGAGTATAAGTTGACTGAAGAACAGGAAGGATTTTTTTTTTCTGTTGAGGGCTGCATTCCCTTGGGAATAATCAGCCAGAGGCAATGGGCCAGCAGCGGGTAAAGCCAAATCTAAAAATGGGTGGCATGTTCTCTCTCTCCTCCCCTTTTCCTTTATTCAATTTTTGTCCCACTTTTGTAGTCTGGAAACTCTTTTCTCTCCTTCCCTTTTTTCCATTTCTGCTCTTCCCGTGTTCCTCATTTATGCTTCTTATTTTTTGATACCCACCTCCTCTCTTCTCTTCTCTCTTTTCCTCCTCCCCAGGAAGCTTCTTAGGAGAAGAAGGCTTGCTTTGCCAGAACTTTCAACCACCTGTTTTGGAAATGAGATCAAGCCACCAAGTTCCATGCTGCTCTTCCTCATTCATCAATAAGAGTATCCTAGAGACAGTCTTGAGTCCACCAGGCTAAAATTAACCACATCCCAAACTGCATGCATCAACTAGTGACAAAATAGGCTTTGTATACTAGGGAACATATATTCTGTTAAAGAAGCTTGTCGACTGCAATCCTGGGAGAAGAGACAAAGCAATGGTGGTATTAGGTTGGTTCGCAACGGATCGGGAGAACCGGTAGCAAGAATTTGACATGGGTCGCCGAACTGGTAGTAAGTTTTGGCTGGCCACGCCCCCCACCCAGTTATCCTCCCACCCGATGTTCGCTCACCCCGCCCGCCTGCCTGACATTTGTCTAAGGTATTTTTTTTTCCCCTCTCGATAATGAGTTGTACAGAGCTGTTTTTCCCTCTCGATAATGAGCTGTACAGAGATCAACTGTGCTGGGATTCTCCTTGCTGAGGCCCAGGAAGGCAAAAAATGGAGGGAGGAGCTCAACCCCCCCTCCATTTTTTGCCTTCCAGAGCCCCAGAGGAGCCTTAGGGGAGCAAAAACACCCTTCAGAGACTTCTCTGTGGCTAGGAAGCTCCCAAAACAGAACTTGAAGGGGTGCTGCATGTCCCTCCCATGCTCTGTTCCTTTTCTTCCTGAACCCCAGAGGAGATTTTGGAGGAGGAAAAACGCCCCCCAGAGGCTTCTCTGAGGCTAGGAAGCTCCCAAAACAGAGCTTGGAGGGATGCTGCTTGCCCCTCCCATGCTCTGTTCCTTTTCTTCCTGAACCCCAGAGGAGCCTCAGGGGAGCAAAAACACCCCCCCAGTGGGAAACAGTAAATCTGCAAAAGGCAGTGTCTAAAAGCCTTAACACACTTACTTGGAAATACATTCTATTTAAATCAATAAGATGACAGGTAAATCACAAATTATTTCATAGTCAAATCAATTTGTTTGTGGAGTGGGGTTTCTTTGTGGTCCAGCAGCTCCCATGCAACTATGTTTGCCCATTTCTTTCCATTCTTCTCCTCCTCTTGTAGGAAAAGTTACATATGTGGGGGTGGGGTTTTTAATGGCGTCATCTCTTTTTGATAAAGTACATTCATTTTAATGTGGCCTGCCAGCACTCATCAGAAATATAAGTACATGCTTGGACAGGAAATAGTTGCTTGCCAGGAATACAGTTTTCAGCAGGCAAAAACCATATTTACTAGTTCCAAATTTATGTTCGGACTAGTGGTAGGATTCAAATATTTTTGCCACTGGTTTTGTAGGTGTGGCTTGGTGGGCGCGTTTTGAACACGTGCACACATTTTGTATGCATATGTGTACCAAGCACACACTTTGCGCAGGCACAGAGGCATTTGCGCAGGCACAGAGATGTTCTTACTTGTCTCCTGCAAGCCTGCACGATCCTGGTCGCTTCAGCAGCTGCCGCGTGGCACTATTCTGTGCTGCGCAAAGCAGCTACACTTCAAATTCCATGGATAAAGGCGAGTATGGGAGCCTGGGCGGGCAGGTAGGCCCAACAGCAGAGTGGCAGAAAGAACCAGTTTTCTGCTGCTCATCGCTGCTACCAGCTCACCAGAACCAGGCCGAACCGGTCAAATACCACCACTGGTTACGATACATAAATACATTCTTTACAAACAGAAAAAAACAGCTGCACATAGAGCAGTTTGCTATCCATCATCACAAAATTCACCTGTAAGCTATATCCTATTCTAGACCTTCTAAGCCAGGTCCCCAAACTTGGCAACTTTAAGACTTGTGGACTTCAACTCCCAGAATTCTCCAGTTAGAGCTTGCTGGAGAATTCTGGGAGTTGAAGTCCACAAATCTTAAAGTTGCTAAGTTTGGGAACCCCTGTTCTAAGCAGTGGTGGTATGCTACCAGTTCAGCCCAATCGGCCGAACCCGTATTAAAAAATGCCTCCCACCAACTGAGAGGATCAGCTGAGAGGAGAAAAAAGAGAAAATAACAGGATCAGCACTCCCACCTTCCCCTGTGCTTTTCTCTTCTTTATCCTCTCAGCTGATTGGCACTGCAGCTAGTGTGGGAAAAACTAGGCACGCACTCCCCTAACTACCTCTATTCCAACCACAACTGGCCTTAATTGCAAGCTACTCAATGTAAGAAGCCTTGTAAATAAAATACCTGAATTTCTCCTCTTACTAAATATGGCTAAATTCGACATTATATTTGTCTGCGAAACATGGCTCAAGGCATCTCTCCCTGACTCCATTACCACAGTAATAGACTATCATGTTTACCAATCAGATTGTGAAATCTGCAGAGGAAGTGGTGTTGCTATCTTTTACAAAAAGTCCCAATATCTAAAAAACATCCAAGTTACCCAGGAGCTTGCTATTCCTGAGACCATTGTCTGTGAACTGTCCTTAAATATCACACTTCGGTTCTTACTATGTTACAGAGCCCCTGATTATGACATTGAACATTTCAACATGACATTGAAACAAACTAAATACACTACTAACATGGGCAGCATCCTGCCCACACGCTTTTATTTTTCTTGGTGACTTCAATCTACCTCATATTAACTGGACCCTTAATGAATGTACAATTGAACCCACACATGCAACCTTCTACAATGCATTAACAAATCTGGGACTAGAACAACTCATAATCAATAACTCTAGACTTAACAACTGCCTCGATCTCATCTTCTGCAATAGTTTGAATTCAATTTACGGAATACAAATTAAAGAACCCTTTTCCAACAGTGACTACAAAATGATTGACTTTTGTCTCAACATATGTCCACACAAAAATCATCACAATGACGGAATCCCCAATTATAACTTCAAAAATGTAACTATGTTCTTATAAACAACGATCTCTCATTCCTTGATTGGCAATTTCTATTCACTGGATGCAATACTGTTGAAGACCTTTACAACATATTTTTACTTGAAGTCAAAAGAATCATCAAACTATATGTACCAATCTAAAACCATCTCTATCTATTGGACCGGATGGAATATGTGCCAACTTCTTAAAAAAGCTACCCACTGCCACAGCCAAATCTCTAAGCATAATCTTTGAAAATTTTTCAGGACCAGCTCCTGGCCAAAACTATGGTCACAAGCCCATCTTCAAAAACGGAGACACCAGCCAAGTTGAAAATTACAGACCAATCTCTTTATGCTGCAACACCTGTAAAGTCATGGAATCAATTATTAACCAACCCACCATCCTCCACTTAGAAACCAACAACCTACTCTCTAATAAACAATTTGGTTTCAGGAAAAACTATCATGTTATCTACAACTCTTAAACTGCAAAAACATATGGACTACACAACTTGATCAGGGCAAAGCAATGGACGCAATCTACGTAGACTTCTGTAAAGCCTTTGATTCAGTGGTACATGACAAACTACTCCTAAAATTAAAATCCTATGGTATCTCTGGACACCTGCATAACTGGATAGAAGCATTCCTGTCAAACGGACAACAAATGGTCAAAATTGGGAACATCCTACCAAATTCTGTCCCTGTCAACAGTGGTGTCCTCCAAGGCAGTGTTCTAGGAACAATTCTGTTCATACTCTACATAAATGACCTCTATTAAGAGCAACTGCGTTCTCTTTGCTGATGATGTAAAGCTGTTCAATACCACAGACAATACTGCTACCCTCCGAAAAGACCTTGACTATATATCAGAATGGTCAAACAAATGGCAACTTCTAATCTCAACAAATAAATGCTCTGTCCTACATATTGGCAAAAAAAATCAGAAAATAAAATACAGGCTGAATAGTCAAGACCTTGTTGATGATCCAAACTCTGTCAAGGATCATCTCTAATGACCTTAGTGCTAGAGCCGACTGTAACTACATAGTCAAAAAGGTGTTAAGAGTGGTTAACCTAATCTTACGTAGTTTTTTCTCTGGTAATATTACACAAATAACTCGAGCATACAAAACATTTGCTAGACCATTACTTGAATACAGCTCATCAGTCTGGAATTCACATTACATATCTGATATTAACACAGTTGAGAAAGTCCAGAAATATTTCACAAGAAGAGTTCTCCACTCCTCTACTCGTTGCAGAATACCTTATGCCACCAGACTCGAAATTCTAGACCTAGAAAATCTAGAACTATGCCGCCTTCGGTCCGATCTAAGTATCATATATAAAATCATACATTACAAAGTCCTACCTTTCAATTAATACTTCAGCTTCAACCATAATAACAATAGATAAATATTAATAAATATTTATTAATGTTAATAAATATTAATAAATAAACCATAATAACAAGAGTAAACAATAGATAAAAACTCAAGGTTAATTGCACTAAACTTAATTGCAGGAAATACAACTTCAGCAACAAAGTGGTCAATGTCTGGATACTCTACCTGACTCTGTGGTTTCTTCTCCAAACCCCAAAAACTTTAACCTTAGACTTTCTACTATTGACCTCACTCCTTTCCCAAGAGGTCTGTAGGGGGCATGCATAAGCGCACCAACATGCCTACGGTCACTGTCCTATTGTTTATTTTATTTTTTTATGTTTTTACTTATATCTTTAAAAAAAACCCATCACCAAACTTGTAGTGGAACAGGTAGGATCCTACTGCTGCTTCTCAGTATAATAATCTTCAATAAGCTCTCCAAAACTGCAGCATTCTGAAAAACAATATAAGGCATGTTCTACAAATACTGTCAAGGATTAAAAGATATTTATAATAACATAAGAAATATTCCATTGTCCTTCAGAAATGATGGTTTACTGCTTGACTTTAGCAGAATTCTCTAAAACTGACTTTTCCTTCTATTTTAGGACTGAAAATCCAGACCTTTACACAGATTTTCCAGAGTAGAAATATTTCTCTTTTGGAACAAATTAAGAGTTCAACAGGGATCAAGTGTTTCAAACAGGGGAACCCTAGGAGTTCCTCCAACAAGATCTCCATCCCCCATCTCAAACTGCAATGTGTTACATTTGTAAGAATCATCTTCCAATTCAAATTCAAAGTCTTTTGAAGCCATTTTTATTTTCGGGATGACATTTTCTTTCATGAAAAAAAAATATTTTCCTCTTCCCTGTTCTGTAGCAATTCCTTTTAAGAGTTAAAAACAAATAATAATTCTTGACCCATAATATGGTAATTCTGACAAATCTAATTTTAAGCATAATTAAATGAAGTGGTAGGAAATAATTAAAATTATATATATAATTTTAGTAGTAAGCAATGCCTTTAGAATTGGAGAGAGAAGTTAGATATGTGTAATAATCATATCATATATGAGAGAGATAAAGCTAGGTTGCATAAGTAAGCTATGAGTTCATATAGTAAAAATAATTTGCATGCCACATTGGATGCAGCTGATATATGTATATTAATCCTAAGAACTGTAAAATTGATACTAATAAGTGTGAAGTTTTCACTACAATCCTGGGGAAACCCCTTGTTTTTATATATAGGATACAATCAAGAACCAGCAAAATTGCAGACAATGTATAGCTATCTTCAGTGATTGTTGAACTATTTCATAGAGCAAGCAGGGTGAACCAAACCCACCATCTGATATATGCCATATGTGCCTCCAGTACTCAATCCCAATATAGAAAAGGGAATGGAAGGAAATGTTGCCATGACAATACTTTCACCAGACTTCAAACTGATTCTACTCACACTACCATAATGACCAGACTTGATATCAAACATTTTAACTATTACATTTGCTCAAATATTTCTTTATTCGCAGAAGTTAATTTCCAAAGAAAGCTTATGATAATCAGGTAGCAAAAGATTGTGTTATCCATTATTGTTCCCAATGAATCCCCATTATTATAGAAATGGCTCTATCATAAAATCAATATTTAAACTAACTAATGGCACAAGAAATGTTGCAGCAAGAAAATGGATGGAAAATGGAAAATCTTCCAACAGTATTATTAAACATTCTCACAGTTCATGTGCCAAAGGGCATTTAAAAATTATCTGTCTGTCTGTCTATCATCTATCCAATTTAGACAGCCACATGTCTCACTAGGGCAATCCTGGGCAACAAACAGCAAATTAAAATTTTAAAAAGACAGCAAAGAATCCAAAATAATGTGGAAAAAAAAAAGAATTCAGTATCAATGGACAGCTTATAAAACTTATCTAAATTTCCCTACACAGACACCCCAAAAAGTCCATTTAATGAGTTATCAATATAGTTTTCCAATATCTTTTTAAATTTGGAACAGATCTAATGCTGTCTGTATAGAGGCATTTTTTATAAAGTATTCTTTCTGCCAATCCATGTATCTCAAAAATAAGAGCTGCTGTAGAATTGTCGTGTTTGTGTCTTGTATGAAATTTTTTACTGATATCTCCTGAAATAATTGATTTTAAAATCAAAGCTATCTGGTACAGTAATTGTGGCAGCAGATTTCTTAGTTCCTGAAAATTTCCCACTACTTGGTTTATGTAATTATCAGTTATTTTCAGGACGCAGATCCATTGCTGATTTGTCCCCTTTATACCTTGAAGTGCTCCCAAGTACCTTGAAGTGCTACAGAAATGATTACATGGCTATGTTGAAGATATTAGAATCTATTACATGAAAGTAAAAATTGTAATAAATTTGTTACTCTTCAAGGCATCACATTTTCTTTTTGAAAATAACTGATGTATTGCTCTGTTTTTGTTCATTTTTCAAATAATCCTCATGGCAAATATTCTGGAATTTCATGCAAGAGAACTCAAATGATGCCAACCTATCACAATTTGTGATTCTGAAATCCACTTTTATAAGCATATCATTTAAGTCTAATGATTGGAGCCATAGGTGTGTGCAGCTAAGTCTGTTCACCTGTTTTTTTCAAGAAAAATTACAATGATGCAAACTCTGCCCTGACACACTTGCATCCTAATGCCAGACAGAAGTATTTAAAAATCACTGGATATTAAGTGATTCACTGCAGATTCCTGTGACTTGAGCTTAGAACAGGGGTGTCCAACTTGTTTTCATTGAAGGCTGCATCAGGGTTGTGTTTGACCTTGGAGGGCTGGGATGGCCGTGGCCAGGGTGGGCATGGCCAGTTCGACATCACTCGTGTTGGGGTGCCTGTGATATCCCGAGCACTCCGCCAGCAAAACGGGCTCCTGAGCTCCGTTTTTGGCTAGAACTGCCTCCTGTAACTTTCTGCTAGAGCCCTCCCAAGCTCCGTTTTCACTGGCAGAGACATCGCAGGCCAGTCCTTTGCTGTTTCCAGGGCAGCCCTGTGGGCCAGACCTAAGCAGCCTGTGGGCTGGATCCAGCCCACGGGTCTTGAATTTGACACCCCTGGCTTAGGGGAAAGTGATAGTGAGCTGGGATCTAACATCATGGTCAGGATTCCATCCTTATTTTGTATGACAGGGAAAAAAATCAGAAATATTATTTTTAAAAAAATAAATAGTAGTTTTGGGGTGTTGAAAGGTGCCAAAATGCCTTTCCTTCGAGGATTTGATTTTCCCGCTGGGAGAGCTCCAGCGCAAAGATACGGACAACTGCTTGAAAGCTGGATCTTTCTATTTTTTTCAGGAAGGCAGGGGATAGCAAGAAGTCTGCATTCCTGGGCTAGCTAGCTTCTTATGGTAAGTCCCTGGTTTTTTATACTCTTTTCTCCCTTTGTCAGTTGATTTTGTGTGAATGTTTGTATTTGTGCTTAATGTTTCAAATCCTGTTTGAGTTTTTTCTTTATTCCTGCTGGAGGGCAAACTCCGTGGTGTGGTTAGATTGTATTATCGTTTTTTTCCTAATCTCTTTTAGCTTTATAATGGTTTTTTTTTTTTCATATTTGTCTTGTGGCAATCTCCTGTCTCTTTTGTCATTTATATTTTTTTGTATCTTTTGTCTGTTTGTTTTGCTTATTTGGTATGTCCTGTTTGTAAGGGTTTCCTTTTCTTATTTGTCTAGTTTTCTTAATTACTTAGTTAATTAATTACTTTTGTCTATAGGGATTCTTTAATACCTTTTATTTGATTCCTTTTCCTATGTAAGTTTGTTTTATGACTGGCCTGATGTTCCCCTTGGGCTTTTCCTGTTTGAGTGACACTACTGTCTGCATGAAGTTTCCTTTCCACAGGGGTATTGGAACAGACTGCCCTTCACTTACTGTAAAATGCATTTCTATCATTGGAGATGCAAGGGGAGAGCGGTGGCTCACATGCTAAGGATGCTGGGTTGATAATTAGCAAGCCCACATTCAAGATCCAAGCACTGCTACATAGTGGGTGACTTCTGTCCTTTGCTCCAGCTCTTGCCAACCTAGCAGTTCGAAAGCAAAGCAAGTAGATAGGTAAGTCTGTAGGCACATTAATGGGAACATGAAATGAGCCCCAATTGGGTATCCCCCAGGCAACGGAGATGTCACCAGCTAATCCTTTCAACCCAGAAGCACCTTAGGTGCTTCCAACAAAAATGGGATGGGGGGGAGGATGCAGACAGACAAATAGATTTTCTCCCATATTCCAGTTGTTTCTAACCTGATGCCCACCAGATGTGGTACATAACAGCCATGAGGACTCGTTATTTGGGAAGTGGTAGTCAAACACATTTGATGGGGAAATTAAAGAAAGATGGAATAGAAGGTGAAATTCAATTGTGCCTATGCATTGATAGAAGACATCTGCCAGCAAGTTCCTACATTCTCTGTGCTGTTGTTGCTCTGCCCAGCAATTTTTTTTGTTCTTACTTTGCATCACTCCAATCCTTTTAATCTAATTTTCCATGCCTAATGTGGATTGGCCTGTAACCGTTCAGTTCACAGCCACTTAAATCCTGAAATTCTCTGGTGCTTAGCCAAGTCTGGGTGCAACCTGATCCAGAGGAACCCAGAATTCCTCATGGGAATTAAGCCTCTGGGAAATCCTTCATTGGAAGATGCGCTCATCAGGCACCACCAGCTAAAAATTACAACTCTTCTTGCTTTACCTTGCTATTCTATGTATAGCAACCAACATCTGTTTTGAGCCAAAAGGATCATCATATGCATTTCTACTGTCACAAGTGAGTCCTTTTAGTTTGTCCTTGCTATGAAACAATACACTTGTTTAGTCTATTAAAAAGCTGCTGTGGCGCGAGTTAAGCTGCCTGTAAAATGGAGTTCAAATATGCATTGCATCTCAAGGACATGGATTAGAGTTCACCTCAAATGCTTCTCAGCAAAGGTTTTACACATAGTCCTTGTGTAGTAACCATAATTGGGACCACCAACTTAGACATTAAGCAAAGCAAACAAATAGTCAGCCCAGTTGTGAAACTGGGCTTCCTATTGCACTTCTGCTTTTTTTTTTTTTTTTACAGATCCATGAAAATCAATGATTGGCTGTATAGTTATTTTTTTTGTCATTGTCAAAACTATGAATCATCATTAAATGAGGCAGTCAGTAAATGAGGACTGTCTGTATCATGTTCTAGCATGTTCCAATATGGAGAAATTACCACAGGTGGCAACAGCCCTGATTGCTCCTCATTCTTGATGGAGGGAGTTCTATGGGCCACATGGACTTCCATGAACCCGTGACCTCCCTATAAGCCAGAGGTGTCAAACTCAAGGCCTGGGGGCTGGATCCAGGCCACAGAGCACTTAGATCTGGCCCATGAGGCCACCCTGGAAACAGTAAAGGACCAGTCTGTGGTACTTTTGCCAGCAAAAATGGAGCTTGGGAGTGCTGTGGGCAGCCTTTGCAAGCTCCGTTTTTATTGGCAGAGGGTTGCAGGAGGCCACTGCAGGGGTGGGATTCTACCGGTTCAGCCCAGTTTGGGCAAACTGATAGCTCTAAAGATCAAGGTATTCCCTTTTTTCCCACTGATCAGCTGTTTTCCGAAGAACAGCTGTGCCACGTGATTTAGATTAGCTAGAAAGCAGGAAATCATTGGATTTCTTGCTTTCTAGCTAATCTAAATCAGGTGGTGCAGCTGTTCCCTCTCCTCCCAGCTGATTCCCCCCCCCCGCTGTTGTACTGCTTCACCCAGGTGGCTTACCTACTGCCCAGAAGGTAAAAAACAGGGCATGGGGAGGTGCTGTATGGCCCTCTGCATCCCGTTTTTGCTCCCAGGAGACTTCCCTGAGGCCCAGTAAGAAAAAAAAACAAAACCCCACACACCCAGTCACATGACCACCTGGCCACGCCCATCTAGCCACACCCATCTAGCCATACCCACAGAATCAGTAGTTTAAAAATTTGCATCCCACCCCGGGCCATTGCATCTGAAAACGGAGCTCGGAAGCCCATTTTCACAGGCAGAGCACTCAGGTCACCGTAGGCACCGACACGAGTGACCTCAAGCTGGCCATGTCCACCCTGGCCACATACCCCCAGCTCCAGGTCAAAACAACCCTGATGCAGCCCTCAATGAAATTGAGTTTGACACCCCTACTATAAGCAGTTATCATTGTTGCATACCCAGAGATGAAGATTCACGGCAATCTGCCCAACTTCTCTAACTGGGATTGCTCTAGCTTCTCTCTTGACTCAGGCTGTCCTAACTCTCCTTTATTCACAAGATGTTATGGAGATTGAAGTACCTTCTGTCTAACCCTTTATGAATTTTCCAGATAGTTTTTCTATCTTTTTGGAAGCAATGTTCTAGATATAAGGAAAAGCTTGTATGATAGGTATATATGACAATATACTTACACAAAAGACAAAAGCTTACACAAAGGAAAATGATTATGTGTCATCAAATTGCTGCCTGTGCCTCCTAGCAACCATATGGATAGACTTTTTCCATGTAACCTGGTCCTTCATATCTTCCACTGGTGCATTCATTGCCACGAGAACTGGGTCCATTCAATTTATTTGTTGGTTGTCCTCATTTTCCTCTTTCTTTCCTTCCTTTCTTTCCTTCTACCTCTCCCAGCATCAGAGTGTTGTCTAAAAAGATAGATCTTCACATAATGTGTCTGAAGTAGAATAATTTGAGCCTGGTCATTTGTGCTTCAAGGGAGAATTCTGAGTTGATTTGTTTAATGATCCATTTGTTTCTTTTCCTGGCTGTCCATGGTATTTTCAGGAGTCTTCTTTATCACAGAAGTTCAAAAGCACCAGTACTCTTCCTATATTTCTTCTTCTTCAAAGTGCAATTTCACTTCCATAAAGTGTCACAGGGAAGTTACACAACTGTAACTTTCACAGTTCTGATCTTTATAGGTAGAAATTCATTGTAGCATTTGAGTCTGTTTTCCAAGGCCTTTGTGGCTACTCTACCAAAAGCTATTTTGACTGCTTCTCCCTTTACCATTGATGATTGTTCCTAAAAGGCAGAAGATAGCATCATTTTAGTATCCTCATTGCCAGTTCTAAGGCTGGTATTATATCGATTGTCATTAGTTTGGTCTTCTTTATATTTAATTTTAGCTTGTGGTAACGATTGCTAAAGCTGTGATAGGATGAAATAGCAACTGTTCTGTTGGGCTTAGGTTTACCTAGAAGCTAACTATAGTGCCTGAGTTTGCCTCCTGTCTTCTCTTCTCCATTTTCTTCTTGGGCCGTACCTTTTAAAGCAGTGATTGCCAACTGGTGGACTATGGACCACTGGTGGGCCACAAGAAAATTTTGGTGGTCCGCAGAGAAATGTCATCCCCAGAGCATCCCCTAAAGCAATTAATCCAGGCTGCACGGGAACAAAGATGTGCTGCCCACAAGGCCCGTGGGAACACAAGGCTTGTGTCGCTTGCATTGCAAACATGAGGTAGGGAGGGGAGGGGAGAAAGGGCGGAGAGGAACTTACCCCACTCGCCCCATGCGCCTCACCTGGCCACTGAGCTGCTTCTTTCTGCTTCTTTCTTATTCTGCTTTTGGCTGCACGCAAGGAAAGCAGCAAAAGTGTTTCTCTCCCCCAAACTCCACCAGAAATGAGTCTTTGGGATCCTGCTCCAAGAAGCTGCGCTGGCAAAGACTCATTTCTGGAAGAGTTTGGGGGAGAGAAAGAAAGACTTGTTGCTTTTGTTGTTTTCCTTGCATGAAGCCAAAAGTCTCAGTCTCTCTCTCTCTCTCTCTCTCTCTCTCTCTCTCTCTCTCTCTCTCTCTCTCTCTCTCTCTCTGAAAATGGAGCTGGAAACAACATCCTGTGATCCCAAATAAAGAATGATCGATTGGCAGGAAAATGGGCTGGGGAATTTTCCTGCAGACTTTTTTGGGGATGTTCTCTGCAGACAGAGACCCTGGGAAAATCCCCCACCGTTTTCCTATTGATCACAAAGTACAGTTTGGTGGTCCCTGATGTCCGAAAGATCGTCGACCCCTGTTTAAAGCAAGCCTATTAAACTCGGCTGCAAAAATCTGAATGATCACAATGTCAGCAAAGAGAAAATGTTAATTGTTTTGCTGCCATCTCCCTGTCCCTCAGATTTTTGCAGCCCAGATCTTGCAGCCCTATAAATTGTAAACCTGCACTCGGGAAGTCTTTTAAACTGAAGAACAAAGTAAAGTGTATTAATTAGCTATGTAAAGGTCAATATTGAAATAGTTTAATTCATAGAAATCAACCAACTGTGAACAAATGGATTTCAAAAGCAATAGCCTTCCAAATACTAGCTACTAGGGAGAGGACCATATTTTGAAAACTGTTTTGCTTTCATGCACTACTTGAGGGCCTACTATAAGCATTTATCCCATCCAGAAAAAAAGATACTGGAGTATAAAGGAAAAGTCTTTGCATTATTGGGAGTAGGGTTTGCCTTTTTGACTGTTGAGATCACAGAGAAGGAAGCTTCACTAAATCAAAGTTCTCAAGAGGAATTTAAAGCGTCTTTACAATATGATAGCTACAATACTAAGCCTCTTTTTATTGCTGCTAACAGTGTTACATGGGTGCAAGGTTGAATGACACTGTAAAGCCCTGGTGAGAAAACAGCATGGCTTTTCCCCACTGCAGGGTTAAACTGCTATCCAGACCTCCTTGATTTTGCTCGTGTGAACTCTGCTGCCCTGCTGCTCATCTCTATCCTGCTTCTTATGACAACTGTTCCAAATTACTACTGAGCGTCGCTGTCTTGATTATGTGTGCCATGCACAAAGAGAGGTAAACCATTTACAAGATTGCCAGCTGAGCAGACTTGGTGCCGTTGTGTGATTCTGACAAGCAGCAGTTTAAATCTAGTAGCCACAGATTGATTCCATTATTCCGTATGTGTGTGTAAATTAGCTACGTTCACATGTTATTTTGTGGGACACTACTGAGGTGTGCTTAGGGCAAGGATGCATTGCGAGAAAAGGACCCCTTAGGCTACCAACTGATCCGGGAATTCAAGGGCTCTGGATATATTTTCTTCAGTTTGAAACAGCCCCTTGGATTTGCCTCTGCTGTTAACAGCTTAACTTTGCAAAAGCTACTGGATCCAATGGAATCAAAGGAAGGGGGGAAAAAACCTATTTTAACACTGCTTTCACTCCGAAAGGGCTGGGGAGGAGATGAGGGCAACTTCACAAGCACGGAGCAGAGAAATGATTTTTTCCAGAGCATATTTGTATTGGGAGTCGGTGGTTTGGAGAGAGAGAGAGTGGAAAAAGAAAAAGGAAAAAAAAAAAAAAAACACCTACAGCTCGGTCAACCAGTCATTAAAGTCTAATTTGCTCATCTGAGCGCAAAGATTTCTTCTGGAACGAAACACCACATCCTCTTGCAATTAAACACGACGACGCCGGACCCTTGATATGAGACCCCCGTTTCTCGCACAGCGGAAACACGTTTCCGCATCTTTAACTGGGAAGAAACGACCATCGGAAGCGGCCAATGTCCTTTCTGAGGGAGGAAGCCGCCGGGCCCCGCATGTGTCTGGCGGGCGGGGCTTCTCCGCAGCCCGCCTCACGCCAACCGTTGAGTTCTTCGCCAACTGAAAAGGGGAGGGGGGAGGAGGGGGAGGGGGAGGGAAGGACCCCCACGCGCAGCGCGGTACTTTCCATGCGCGGAAAGAAAAGAGGCGGAGACCGCCTCCATTCGGTACGTGCAGAGTGGAGAGTCCGCGCTGCCTTGCGGCGAGGAGCGGGAGTCTGTCTGTCTGACTGCCTGCCGGCTTTCCTCCTAGGTGGGCGGGAAGGAGAGGGACCCGTCCGCGCGAGCGGGAGAGACGCTGCCGCCTCGTGCGCTTGATATTTTGAGGGGAGTCGGGTGCAGGCGGGCACGTCGGGAGGTTAAGGGACGAAGGTGGAAGAATTAAGCTCATGCTTTTCGGCCGCGGCAGGCAGCCGGCGCCCACCAAGCAGGTTGCGAAACCACGCGCGGGGTGGGGTGGGGTGAGAGAGTTTTTCTCCCCTCACGTATTGTGTGCAACGAGCGAGCGAGGGCTTTTTCCATTCTATCGTTTGCCACCTAACCCACCCGGGGTTTCTCCTAAATAGAGCAATTTGGGACGGGGGTTTATTCCACGCGGACCCCCCACCCCCCCAATTCCACCCACGGGGTTTGGTTTTGGCGTAGCGGCTGCTATCAAGTCCAAACGCGCCGCGCGGTCCGGAGACGGTCCCGGCCTTCTCCGCCCTCGGGACGCCACCGAATCGCGACGCGCGTTGGCTGTTTCGAAGCCGAAAGTAACGTTAGCCGCAATATTCAACCTTTTCCCCACCCCCACCCCGTCTTTCGGTATCTACCAGACCGCGGGGTCTGGGGACTGTTTTTGACGGTGGGGTATTCTTCAAACGCAAGTGGCAGCAGCCTCAGGGGCAAGGAGGGAGCGGAGGGGAAAGGGAACCTTAGCTAGATGGTAACCAGGGCACTAGAGGAAACTTTCCCCTCTCCATTCTCACCTTATTGAAACCCTTTTCATTCGGCTTCTCCCGTCTTGATTTGGCCAAGGAAACGAACAAGGAATTATATGGATGGAAATATACTCCCGCATGCCATTGTTCGGGCATGCACGTGCAGACAAAATAGAATTAATCCTTTTAAAGCCCTGCCTATCCTGTTCAAGATCTCCCACATCATTTTTGGTTTAGCCCTTTCAAAATAAAAATATGGGGTGTGTGTGTGTGTGTATGTAGCATGCTACTCTTATCTTCTGGCCAGCTACCATATGGCTCTAGTTTTAAAAATCATGACAGCATTTTTTTTAATAATCAGGATATGACAACATGTACTTATATTACAGGTCAAGTCTTGCCTATTTATCACAACAGCAGTTGTGTCTTAAGATGCCTTTCTCCGTAGGAAACAGCATGAACAACCTCAGTGCAAAAACATGTTAGTAATTTCAGGTCTCCAATGCTTAACTTCAGGAACACGTGAATTTAATTTCTTTTCTTTGTTAAATGTGCTTATCATATACACATGTTTTTCTCTAATGGATTATTTGCACAAAGTTTCTCGGCAAATAATTTCACAGTGATGTACACAGTATGGAACTAGTTTCTTCAACTTAGTATTTTTCACATAATTTGGTCTTACTGACTCAGAAATATTGAAATTGTAATCCCAACACATCTGGAGGACACAAAATTGGGGAAAGCTGGCATACAAAAAATATAAAATATGGCCCTTATTGAACATATATTTCATGGTAGCTACATTTCAGAAATGCACTTATCCTAAACACATGCATACTACTATTTCAAAGTATTTTTAAATAAGTTTTCCTAGTTAGAAGCTTGTAATTTGATGCATTGATTAATGGAAATTTTAATAAAAATTTCTATATTGGTTGGAATACTACATTCCTTCATATTACTTAAACAGTTGTTTCCAAAATAATTTTTAAAAGAGAATTCATTCTCCTTCAAAAATTATTTTGGAAGTGATTGTTTAAGTAGTATGAAGGAAAATGCAATGCAGAGAGCTGAGATGAAAGCAATTTAGAAACAAGAAAACAATGTCTTACTGATAGGGAAAATACTGAGGATAATAGCAGAATTGTGCATACTTCTATATCAGCTTGATACAATTTCATCATTAGATGTGATCAAGCCATTAGAAAAAAAGTACACAAAAGATCAAACAGTAGTTTAGTATTGTAGAGAATAATAGAGATCTGGATGGAGATCTGCAGGAACTATTTAGCCAGGCCAAAGCAGCTGAAGCATTTTTTAAGTCCAAAACAAATATGTGGTATGTTGAAGAGCTCAGGCAAATGCCTCCCTAATTCACTGAATTATGGGAGGAAGAAGGGGATACAGCACAATTAGGCTGGTACAATTCTGTTATTACAGCCCATATCAACAAAAGTAGTTTTCCCTTTCCCATGGATTTGATTTTCTGATCTGGTCTACTGGTACTTTCTGGGACTGACAACATCCTTATTAACTAGCTGCAAAAATATTTCCTTGTTTCAGACCTCAAAATGATAACCTGGCCTCTCACTATGATATTTTTTTTTCAGAGAATGCATTTTCTCTGGGACCTGTAGTTATCCAACAAATCTTCAGCTGTTAAAAAGAGAATACCAAGGAAAGTGTCTTTCGTGTATTTTAAAGTGCATTGCTTTTGACTTCAGAGGGTTGTAACGGCAGATATTCTAGATTCTATTAGAAGGCAGAACATTGAATTTCTATTTTCCATTTGGGAAAGTCTTGGCAATCTTATTTGAAGTGCTTGGTGAGAAGTCCCCTATAACCCGTTTTCCCAATGTAATGTAGCATGTATAGACAATTAGAAGGTAGATAGGAAATTGAGGTCAATACTATTAGTTTACCAGTGACAATTTAATCAGAGGAAAGATAAATAATGATCAACATCACCTGAATGGAGTATCTTCAATTACTGTTCTTTAAACACTCAAAATATAATATACCACATAAATCATGATCATCTAACATTTGCATATAGTAAAAATGGATTTTACTAAGGTATTTATCCTTTTTTCCCTTCAAAATACATGCGGTGATATTGGGGTTTTTGGATCAAAGTGCTAGACTAGAAGGCTTGTACAAAGTTTAGGCTGACTTTGGATTTCAAATCTTGGTTTCTTAGTATAACCAGATTTACTTAATTTTCCCATCATAGATAAATTTGGAAAGTCATTTCAATGGTGACTATTCACTATTAAAACATGGTTTAAATAGATTCATCACAAATCTGAAGGTTTTGAAATACTGTAACAAGCAAAGTTGAAACATCATAGTTTTGTTGCATAAAACCAATTCTAGATCTCAAATATACATTGATTACTCACAAATTCCCAGAATAAAAAGTTAAAAAGTAGAATCAGGAAGCTTACTAAAGCAATCAAAGAAATGTTGGGGAAGGGAGTCTTAATCTGGTATTGAAAAACAAATGAAATTATTTTGGATGAGTATTGTACGGCTGAAGTACCACAGTTGAAAACTAAAAATTTACAGTTTCCATCTACTTGAGCACAGAAAGCAGAGAAATCCATGGAACGGTGCTGTCAAAGACAACGTGTGTTGGAAAAAAATTAATCTTGACAGTCTTGGGTCCTATACCATAAAGTAATTTTAATTATTGAACAGGGGAAATATTACCAAGAAAAGTATATTGAAAGTAATATTGTGATAAGTATGGTGTTAATTCTAGTTACTTATTCAACAATTAAGAATCCATATCAGTCAGTGGTGGTATTTGACCGGTTTGGCCTGGTTCTGGTGAGCCTGTAGGAGTGATGAGCAGCAGAAACCAAACCGGTTCTCTCCACTATTGTGCTGTTGGACCCACTCGCCTGGCCTCCCAAACTCACTTTTATCTGCTGAATTTGAAGTGCAGCTGCTTTATGCGGCACAGAATAGTGTCGCATCGCAGCTGCTGAAGCAACCGGAATCATGCAGGCTTGTAGGAGGTGTGTTAACTGCGCAAAGTTCAAGTTTGGCGGTCGCATGCATGCAACGTGTGTGCATGTGTACAAAGTGTGCCCACCAAGCCATGCCCACCAAACCGGTGGCAATATTTGAATCTTACCACTGATCGCAACGTAAACTCTTTAATTACGACTACAACTGTCAACTTTGGTTAGGTTTTTGTTTTTCTTTAACTTTGTATCATGAGATTACCATCATTTTTTCTGAATAATTATTATTACTGTATAATATATTTGTATATTTTGTTAGTACTTCTGTGAATTTCTTAAGTTGATTTATAAGGACTTTGCACTTTATTCTGTGCCTCCATGAGGAAGCATCTCTCAATATTTCATATCTGTTCATATATATATATGATATATCATTTCACATCAGGATTTGATGAAATACCTTTTCATATATCCAAAACCAATATTTGATTTGATTTTCATAAGAAAACTAATAAATCATGACTATTTCTGCAATGAAAGTTATTCCTAACACTTGCCTAGCGTCTGGATGACTAAAGAATAAATGTTGATGTGTTGAAAGATTAGCAGAATTATTTGATCTAAGCTAGTAATTGGCAAGTGCAAAATGCGGAGAATTACATACATGCAAGAATGAAGTAATAACCAATAAATATAGAGTAGTTCTCTCACTAGGTACGGTTTCTCCCTTACAGACCTTTGTATCTTCCTATTCTTTTTCCCTTTCAATCCTAGAACAAGACTCAGATGCAAAAACGAGTAAAGGAAGTTAAGTACAGCTGCAAATCCGATCAGTGCTGCCCTGGCAGGCAGGCCTGCACAGCTGGGAGCTGGAAATGCTCTTTTCCAAACGCAAATTGATACCAAATGGAGCAGATGGAAGGAGGCCAGTTACAATGCATGCCGCCGCCCGTTAGATCTCAAAGAAGAACTTAGGAACTAGGAGCATCACCCAATGGCTGAGCCTTGCTCAGAAATTTCAATTTCAATGTGTGTGTTTTATAAACTTTATAAAACAGTGAACTTGACTTTGTAAATGGTGACCTGGTTCTTTGAGAATTTGACATAATTCCTCACAGTCAGCAAACCCACAAAGGGATTACAGGCCTAAAAGACCTATTTTGGCAGGGAATTTTGAAGCTGGAGTAAATTCATCTGGAGAGCAGCACATAGGGTAGGGTGCTTTAAGTTATAAATAATTAAAAACTGCTGTGAGATTGTAGCTAACTGGGATTTCAGTTGCTTGAGATTTGTCAAAGGAGACAGAAAAAGAAAGTGTCAGAAATGATTTTCTTCTTGCATTCTAGCCTTTGATGGAAATGAAGGGGAAAGAAACGGTAATTCGTGTTTTTGGCACATGTAGCAGCAGAGCTATTAACACTAACAAACCTCACACATAGCAAAATTCCAAAATCCTGATAAAAATGTTGAGTGAGCTTCCTACAATGTAGGTTTATTCTCAATGGTTATATAAGTTTAGGAAAATTATGATAAAGGAGCATATCTTGCGTAGCAAGTACAAATAAGATTCATAGAAGTCAAAACAATATTTCTTATTCTGAATATCCAAGAAATTAGTTATTAAGTTTTTAAATAGTTATTGAACATGTTCTGATAAATTGAAAAACAAAGTTGACTAAAGTTCCCATCTTAAAAAAAAACCTGCAGGTTTTCTGAGATTTTGTGTTCCTGTAAAAAAGATAGTTAATCTCCACAATACTACAAAGAAGTTTTATTCCGTTGATATATTAATGACCAGATCAAAAGAAACTATAAAGAATTTGAAAATACTCAACTAAATACCTTTAACTCATGAATCTTAAGACTTGCTGTTATGCTACTTTATGTCTAGCTCATTCAAAATGCACTTGCTACAGAAACTAGTTAAACTTTTTACATCAAGGTATTTTTTTTAATAAGGAACAAAACAGTTTGTGTTTTAAATGAAAATTAAGTGAGAAGTCTGCAAAAAATAAGAATGCCATGCTCTACTTCTATAACAACTCCCATCTTTCGATCAGTATATCAATATTAAACAGGTATTTATTTTTAATACATGTAGGTATGCAATATAGTAATCAGCACAATATACTATTATATGTCTAATGCTACACAAGCTTTTTTAAAAGTGAGTTGTTGAGAGTTTAAACATCACCTCTCTGGGTTTATGAAATATATATGGAACAAAAAACTTCAAAGAAAAGTTAAAAGATACTGTCAACTAGATACTGTTTTTTCCATAAGTACAACTGTGTTATAGAATTCTGTATGGAATATTTCAACAGGGAATAATTTATAATTTTTTGCATAGCATTACAGTATTCTGGATGACTTATAAAAGAATCCATGCATTACTAACATCTTGATTCATCAGTGCTGTATAGATATGACCACTGTTTGATCAGATAGGACTATAAAGGTTCCAGTGAAAATGCTTTCAAAACTACTAGAATTTCTCCCAGAGTCATACAGAATATAATTTGGGTTCTTAGGCTTGAGTTCCTAAGAACATGTTTATTTTCCTTTGATTGCCTCCAACCAAAGAATCTTGAAGATTATACTACAGTTAAATGGTTTTTTTTAAAAAAGACTGAACATTAATTGATAACTTGGATAATAAAGATAGCATACCCATTCTTATATTGTTTATTGGCATCCAAAGGCATATCTTGCAGGCATAATTTGTTTTCCATTTTGATGCTTTCTTATGTTGGGACAATCAGATTTTTAGTCAATTCAATTCAGGACATAAGAATAATCTGAATTGATGCCTTGAGGGAATTCTTTCATAATTATTCTGTGGAGGAATTTCAGTGATTATAAATATTTGAGGCATGTGCTGACACCTAATAGGTTCATTTGGAATACAAGAAATTAAAGCCCCTAGGATTTAATTTGGTCTCATGAGAATGCAATCCTTCTTAAATCATTTCAATATTTTCTTGTAATTGCATCATCCAAAGGGAGATCAATATTAATGAACATGAGCAGGGAGTATCCCTGTTGTTCTTTTGGGGAAAGAAATTCTGGTAAGCTGAGGAATTTGCTAGCATATATTTTTGAAACCATTGTTTTAAAAGGCCAGAATCAGTCTTCTGAGTCATTATAAATGTTCGTTGTCACTATTCAAATGGCAGATTGAAATAGCAAAAGAATATTTTCTGTTAATCTGGTGGATCTTCTGTGTTGCAGTTTGAGGGGGCAATAATGAATTTAAGACATCTTAAATTTCACATGTTGGACTGAGAAGGGAGATGCTTAATTTTGGAAGAAGAGACCCATTTGTCAGAAGTAAAACTGCAGCAGATGCTCTGTAGTTCAGGGCTATATTCCAAGAAACCAATGTAGGAAATATCTCCAAAAATACATCATGGTTTAAGTGGGAATGTATCAACCAGAGAAGAAAGTTCATATTATTTTCTAATAGTAGTAGAAAGAAAGCAAGAATATTGAAAAGGCAAAGGCATGATTATTTTGAATTATATCCTGCTCTTCTAAGGGGATACCCTCCCAAATACACACACATATGGAAGACCCAAAAAGAGATTTTATAAGTATAATTTATTGTTATTTAACATATTAAAAATTAAAATGAATTGGAGCACAGTGACTCACATGGTTAGGATGCTGGGTTGGAGGTTCGCAAGCTCATCTTCAAGACCAGGGCTGCTGCATGGTGGGATGAGCTCCTATCATTCGCTCCAGCGCCTTGATGGACATATGAACGGACTACCCACAGGTGTCCCCCAGGCAATGGTGATGTCATTAGCTAATCCTTTCAACCCAGAAGTGCCCTAAGCAGTGCCTCTGAGACAAATGGGACGGGACAGGATTAAAATGGATGCATCCATAGTCTATTTATTCATTGAATCATGTAAAATAATATTAAGGCCACTATATATTAACATATTTTTCCAAAAAAAGAGCCATTCATGTTGAAATGAAAAGTGTGATACCGTTTTGCATTTTCACAAATATTTTCAATATCTAGGAAATAATTTTGATTTCATGGAGCCCTTAGAGAATCTTGGGGGACTCCATGGGTCCTCAGACCATATTTTTTAAAATTAATCAAGGAGATTTCTTTGATGCAGACAGAAAATGCAAGGATCATGTTATAACACTATATCAGTGTTGCAACCCCTTTGAAGAGGGAAAAGCTACAGGGAGTGCAGGGGTTTGTTCTATAACAATAACATTTTTGCTTCAACCCTGAGGTGCAATTGAAGCAAAAATAAAGGTTTATAAAATTTATTGACCTGAACTCGTAGATCCTATTTTTAATTGATTCATTATGTACCATCAGTCAGTCCTGACTTAGTGATCATATAGATTTTCTTTAGGATGCTCTGTCCCTAATTTTGTCTTCCAAAGTCCATCCACTTTGCAGCTTATTCTTCTCTTTCCCAACATTTTAGACTTCTCAAATGTCTTCACCTCCTTCCAATAAACCATTAGTTCGTTACACCTGGCTGTGTTTTCTTTACACACTAAAACATGGTTTAAAAACTATGGTGGTTTGATTCATATAACATGCCAAGCCAAACTCAAATGATGTCTCCTAATGTATTGTGTGAATCGGTTTATTAAAATGAAGTGAACTCAAAAAACCTTATCTGTGGCTAGATTGTTTTCTGCTAATATGAAACATTCTTTTCCTTTTGGCTTCCTGTAGTGAAATACCGTGTTTCTCATATAATAAGGCCGAGTTTTTTGTGTTTTTTTGAGCCCTGAAAAAATGGCAAGGTTGTCTTTTCGGGGGTGATTTAATTCCCCCCCCCCCTTGTATCTTTAGGGCGGGTGGGTGGTGATGGCTTGGATGTTGACCTCGGCTTTGGTGGGGCACTTCGTATCTGGGTCAACGCAGGTAGCACCATATCCAGGTGTGCAACAAAAGTACTTCCTAATGGCAAGCCCCCCACCATCATCCCCCACCATTTCGCATGTGGCTTAATTTCATTTCATGCCTATAAAACATGCTGGGACTTCCTATTGGGGGAGGCCGTATTGTTGGAGAAACAGGGTACATACTTATGTTTTCTTCTCTTCCAAGATGGTCTGAGATTCATTTCAACTGCTGCAGCTGTAAAATTCATTTGGGTGGTGGCAGAAGTTTCTGTTAATATTAAAGCTATTATCACTTTGATGATGAAATTATGCTCACCAAATTGTGTTTGTACAATTCTGGTCAACCACTAGATGACAACAAAGAGTGCTTAATGTCAACTAGATATTTTTTTTTAAACCTAGATCTAATAACCCGAATAAAATACACCATTGTAAGTAATATATAGTGATTATCAAGGGTGAACTGATATTGGAAGTCTTGATTTAAATAACTGTCCTGGAAAATTTTAATGACTAAGGAGGGCACCGAGAACTACATCAAGTTCTCACTGCAAAGTACTTGGACAACCAGAATTTTTCACTAGTAGAATAAGAAACAACTTTTGAACGATCAAGTCATAATTTGCAGTGTAAATTACCAGTCTTGACAAGCTATAGATGGGAGAGGTTCCTTTATTTTCTGTAATCTTGTTAATAGCACTTAGACTTCTATACCAATTCAAAGAGCTTTACAGCATTCTCTAATTGCATATTGCCCCCATCAATCTTGAGTCATTTTACCTACCTCAAAAGGATGGATGGCTGAGTCAACCTTGAGCCAGTCAGGATCGAACTCCTGGTTGTAGGCAGAATTTCCTGCAATACTGCATACTAAACATTGTACCACCACCCCCAGGAATCATTAATTACTCGTGAATTAGCTATCCATTACAAGGTAGATCTTGAGTCTTGGGAGGAATCCAGTGATTTCCTCACTTTACTTAAACTAGTCTACTTCAAGTGTGATGCCCAATATCATCCTATGGTTGGTTGTTTACCTGATTGGCTTGTGTTCATGGAAGTCAGAACATACCAATTTGACATTCATCTTAGGCAGAAAAATGTCTCGGCCAGGATTTTTCCATTGCATGATTATGCTATCTGTGTGTATATTTCAGAGTAACTTGAATTCATCTGACAGCACTTTTGCAACAGATTGTGGGGAATGCTTAATTTCATCTATTTGTGTCAAAGCAGTTTCCTAACTTGGTGCTCTCCAAATGGACTCACTGATCATTCCTTGAAATCCTAATCAATACAGAGCAAGTCTGGGCTGCAGCAGCCCTTCAGGGTACTTTTCTGTCTTGGACACGGACAACTCTATAAAACGATGATATAAAGGAAGAATTAATTTAAACATTTAATTCTTTAATTAATTCTTTGACTGAAAAGTAGACATGCAGTGGTAGGAATATAATGAAAAAGGGTCCAAATTGAAATGAATCTAAATGGATCTCTTTGGCTGGAGGCAAAACCTCAGATTCTGTTTTCACAGTTGTGTTAGTGGACCCTTTGAAAAAAAAAAAAAAAATCAGTGAAGGCTTAACATGAAAATGTGGAAATGCCAATGCTGTAATCCCTGGGTCATGAATGCCTGATTCTCTGCATGCAGTTCACACTGAGGGAAATATGCTGAATGGAGCCATGTATAACTTCATATACAATATAAAAAGACTTCTTGTTCTAGGCACACACTGCTTGTTCAAAGCCATTTCTGTTTCAATGCCCATTCTTTTGCACTGGCATCTCCTTACCTCCTTTCCTCTGAATGAAAGAAGGATGCAATAATGACATAATTATTAAAAAGAGAGAGAACTTCCAGACCAGCTGCAGCACCAAAAAAAAAAAAAAAAGAAGTCTGAAGGGAAATGGGAGAGCTGATGGTTCTTTGTTAAGGTTGCCTTGGCTATAGAATATGGTAGATGAAACATTTTGCTTTGAGTGTATCTCCTCTGGTAATATGGATAGATGGCTAGAAGTTATTTTAAGGTGGATCCCATCTGTGGAGCCCCTCAGCTCATGGAATGAAGATTCACCTGACAGGACCTCCTTTCATTCTCTAATCCCTGCTTATGCCTCATGAAAGCAGTCAAGCAGGATAGTGGGCAACTGTCAGCCTATTGGCAGAGTGACAAGCAGCTTTATCCTTATAGGGGAGAGAGAACTTAAATTTAGCATACCTCCTTAGGTAAGATTGCAGTTTATGCTCCCTTTTAAGAAACAGGTGTTTCCATTTTGGTGTCTTTTTTTTTTCCTATTTTGCTCCCCACCCACCCAAGATAACTATTGTCCTTTGCTTGCAGGATGAGGTATGCTATTCCTGGAGGTTCATTAGCATTCAGGTAGAAAGATGCAAGGCAGAGCCTCGTTGCTGTCTGTGCATGGAGGGAATTCCTGCAATACAAGGCTAATTTACACTGAAATTAAAAATATGAGCCTGATTGGATAGGATGGAGCTATCTAAAGTAAAATATAAACATTAGTAAACACTAATTTTTAATTAAAAAAACTAAAAAGGAAACAGTTCAAACTTATTTCTACATCCCTTGAATCTTTATTTTTAATCTAAATTTCAGGCATGATAAGAATGCTGCCCCAGATGAAGATCATAATGCATAATGAGTTAACCCTTTCCAATCTGCTGGAACTATGGACTAAAATTCACCTTTTCCTTTAAAATGGCAGCTGAAAATAATTGGTGGGAGCTGATTACATTTATATCAAAACCATGGGCATTGCAATCCTGTTCCTAAGCATGTTCCTGGAAAGTTTTTTTTTAAATAACATCCTGGAAAACAAACAATGGAATATCATCAGGCAAAAAAACTGCATCTTTTTTTAAAGTCCACTTAGATGACAACATCTGATATATTTTTATTTCAGAGGATACAAACAGGATCAAATCTGGATGGAGACCATTGGGAAATGCAAGTTTTTCTCCCCCCCTGGAAAAAACAATAAACTATTTCCAGTTTCGATGGAAATCCATGCTCGCCGCTGGAGCGCCCCGAGCCGGCTGGTTTTGGGGCTAAGCCACCCCGTAGAGGTGGTGAAGAAGGGGGAGACTGCCTGCAGGGTTGAGGAGAGCCGCATCTCTCCTTCCCAGCTGGCCATTACTCCCTTTCCTGAAGGCAGTTGTAGCGGTGATCAGAAATGGTGGTTGGAACTCGACCGGAAGAGAATGTGCAAGAGGAAGATAAGAAGAGAAAGTTTTGGTTGACTGGGTCAAACAGCAAAAGCAACAAATAAGGTACCCTAGAATTGAAACTATTAAAAAAAAACAATAACATTGTTCCCTTAGAAGATTTATTTAGCTGCGAAGGAGAGAGAAAAAGGAAAAGAGTTGGGTTTTTTTCCCTCCTTTTCCTATACTGACAGCAAAGAGACTTAAGCAAGAAATTGGAAAAAAATTCACTTTGACATTAATAGGCATTTAATGCTGAAAATAAAAAGTCAAAGGGATAATAAAGATTTCTGGATAATTAAAAGCTTTTGAAAACAGAAAAGGAGAGAAAAAGAATAAAAGGGCAGGATCTGGAAGGGAGGAGACTGCCTGGAATTAAAAAGAACTTTCAGCAAAATCTCAACAAGACTTCCAAAAGATACATTTTAACTGAAACATCGCAACAAAACAGTAAAACCCCAGGAAGAGAAAGTGGAAAAAGAAATAAGAAGAAACAGCTTGGGACTATTTGGATTACTTGGTGAACTTTGTATTCTTGGTTATTGTATTTGAATGACTAAAATCAATTGAGTGGTTGTTTTAAACTGTTTAAAATGGCTCCACTTTTAGAAGAACTGAAAATGGAACTTAAAAAGTACAAAGAAGACGCACAAGAAGGGAGAGGTTATTTTGGCTTCGTATTTCAGTTCTTAGAAATGGAGATTTGGAACTATGAGAAACAACAAGAAATGCCTGCAGAACAAGAAGATTGCGACAAAGAAAAAGCCATCTTTAATGAGCAAGTAATCTTAGGTGGGGGGGGAGGAAAGGGGGGAAAGAGAATGGAAAATTTAAGATTGGGACCCCCTCCCCCCAAAAAAAATAGAGTGAAAAATAAGTATAAATCAGAAAGCAACAGAAGAGGGAAATGCAGAAGAGAGAATTAGAAGTAGAGAGATAAGGCGGTAAAAGGGGGAGGGAGAAGATGAGGGAAGAAAGAAAGGAAAATAAGTTATAAAGGACAGAAGCAAAATATAGAGAAACAGGGCCTATTTAGAGATAATGGGTGAAAATCTAATGGAAAAAGTGATTCTGCAAAGGTACATAAGATAGTATGGTTATATTAGAAGCAGAAATAATTTCAGAAAATATGAAAATGTATGATTAAAATGTCTGATAAAATAGCTATTATAATTCAGTGGAATGCTTGTCAATAAATAAATGTAACAAAATGAATATTTAATGATTTACAAAACGTGAAGAGAAATAAGGGAAAAAATAATTATGGAGATTATATGTGTCTTTAAGGAAGTATGATATTTAATTGAAAAAAAGTGTTAAAGATGTGAAGATTTTAATGATTATTAATGATAGAACTGAATTGGAATGGAATGAGGGTTTATAGTTACGTATATTTGTAATTTTTTAAAAAGAATATAGTGTGTATTATAAGAATGTACCAAGCAGAATTCGATTGGAAGTTATGTATTATATTGAAGGTCATAACCTTAAGGTATATATTGAAGTTTTAATAAGAGTTCAACGGATATAATTAAAAGATATAAAGGTGTCATACTCCAATTAGTAACTACAGGAGAAAATTTGTTTAATGAGAAAAAATAATATGAAATTGAAACAGAACAGACAAAAGTATAAATATAATGATTTGAATTGAGATGAGATAATCAAAATAAAATTGGAAAATTAAAAGAGGGGAAAAACTACATAGAAAATGTAGAATAGTATAAGATATGGAATAGAACACAAAAAGGAGCATGAAATTGAGTTTTGTGTCTGTATAAAGAAGACACAAAACCCGGGACCATGATATTTTCAAAAAAGTATTTTTGAAAAAAGTATTTGTATTTTGTATGTGTGAAAACCCAAATAAAACTTTATTTAAAAAAAAAAAGAATTCTCTTCTATCCACCAAATATTTATGCTTACTAGCTCTACTATTTTACCCTACCAGTATGTATATATAATTGCAGCGGGTGCAGCAACAGTTCTTAAAACTTTTGAAGCCTCAGCATTTTCACTTGCAAATGGTAATAATACTTATTTTAAAGGGTTGTTGTTTTACAAAAAATAACAGGTATTAATCACATGGAATGTCATAAACCTATACAAGTATCAGTTTCTAATTTTCTAATTTTGAGAAATGACCAATAAGTATTTCCTTTTATTTTCTGCTTTTTCATCCTGTCTTTCCAAAGGTCTACTAACATCCCTAAACTTTCTCTTACCCATATGATGGGGGGGGGGGTTTAATTCTGAGGTTACAGCACTAGTGAGTAAGGAACCAAGACTCCACAATTCATGTGCAATCAAATTTGTATCCAGCTAGCTGGTATCTTGTATGGCTGTGTAACACTTTTAGTCTGAGGGCAAAAAGATGCTTAATGCAAGCAATGAGGTTTTGTAGCACCTGCCAACAATTCCTTAAAAGCAACCACATCTTCTGCTGGAATCATATGGCTTCCTTCCCCTGCAGCTGTTCTGGGATCCTAGGAAAAGTGGGATCAGTTTAAAGAGTTGCTGGCAGATGTTATATAAAAAACCCTCCCCTCCAAGCCCCTTCTTCCCTCTGAATCCAAAGCATAGCAGAGCCCAACTGTCTACTCAACTGTCTAGCCACTTCTCTCTCTCTCTCTCTCTCTCTCTCTCTCTCTCTCTCACACACACACACACACACACACACACACATCTTTTTTATGGCAGGAATTATCCTTTTTCAGAGGGAAGCACTTTTTGATCCTCCAAATAAAACTATTCACATTAAAGTGAGACAAGCAAGTAATGGAAATAGATTCCAGGTTCTTCTGGGACATCTCAACATTATGTGGACTATTACAATTATCTTTCTCTCCCCTTCAATGATTTGTCTGTGGTTCTCTGATCTTTAGTGCTGTGGTCTCTAACAGGGACCTTACTGTTGTTCCTTAACTCTGGGGGGGAGGCTGAATCCATGTTTTTTCTATAGGGTAGGTGAAGCTATCATATGTAGCTGCCTCCTCTGGAAATATTGCCTTTGCACTGAGCAAATTTGGAATGGTTCAGCAGATAAGGCTAATTCTGCCATGTAAGTTTCTTGTGTTCTTCTCAAAACAATGTGTAAGATTGTTGTTATTAGCTTCCTAAGACCTGGCCATGGAAAGAAGAGGCCATTGTTTCAGAGACAATCTTCAATGTGGTGACAGTTTTGGACATGAATCGCTTCACCTATCCTGAAAATAAATGCTTTAGTACGGAGCACATGCACATTCAGACTAGGCCACTTCCAATATATTTTTACATACAGTAAGACTCCTACCTCTCACCAAAATGCCTAGGTCAGTTTCCTTCTCATTTAAAAAGCAAGAGCTAGACAAGCTGGCTGCACTACTTCAAGATAAATACAAATCCAAACTTTTGGAATCTAGTTTATCTTACTGCTGGGGTACCTTTTAACTGGTGATTGTTTGGTGGCAAACAATCTTCCAAGGAAGCAAATTTCATCAGGAAATGTGTTCCTTCAAGGATTCTTAGGCTCAGTCAGCACTTCCTAACCTTCTGTCCCATGGACCTCCTGGTAGAACAGAAAATGCTGGACTACTTGAAACTGCCAAGTCAACCAGATGTCTTTTGTTTATGTCTTACCATTCCTACAGGGCCCAGGAAATTGAATATAGTAAAACCCAAGAATATAGATTTATTGCTTGCTGGGGAAAGCGATAATCGGTCATTTTAAGCCTTTCAGACCCAAAGATTCCCAGAGAAGAATTAAAGGCAGTGGTAGATAGCAGTCATGGGAACTGTCTGTGTCACAAATGTATGATGTGGCATCTTTCAGTGTTAGTTCCCTATCTGTGAAAAAGTAACAAGTGAATATGAAATAGAATGAAATAGAATATAAAAGCACCAGGTTTTTCAAGGTCCCGCCCTAAGTGTTACAAATGAAAATATGAAGTTACACCACTTTCTTCTCCAGATAAAAGTTTATTTCAACACCCCACCATTCCCTAACTGCAAACTTATTTCCCACCTACCAAGGGGATGCGTTAACTTGTGAAGTCTGTTAATAACTGGATTTCATATTCCAAAAATAGATGGCCGACAATAATTTGCTTGCTGCCCTTTCAGTGAGTTCCAAAATAACCCCTTGTGAGATTTCATACCATTTTAATATCTGTAGGGCCCAAAAACAAACAGAAGTACATTTGTCCAGTTTAATCACCCACATTCTTTCTCCTTCCTGTCCTCTTTTCATCCCTTCTTTCTCCTCCCCCCCCCCCCCCCCCCCCCCTTTTTACACCCCCTCCCCCCCTCCACACCCGCAAAAAGGCGATTTCGGGCGGAGGCTTACTAAGAAACGGAAAATTTTCAAGTGTGCCTTCCCCCCCCCCCCCCCCTGTACCTTCAAGCTGTTAAAAGATAACAGATTATCCCACCTGGCTAGGGGAAAGCAAAAGATAACAGATTATCCCACCTGGCTAGGGGAAAGCAAGATGGGAGGGGGGGGAAAGAGAGAAAAAGGGGACTGCTTTTTAACTCGAGACATACGGTTTCCATGAGCTGAAACTATCCCAGACCGGGGATAAGAAGAAATCTCTCCTTTTTTAAAAAAAAAATAAAAAATAAAAAAAAAAATGGGTCCTAAAGAGCAGGTGGAATGAAGGTGAAATGAAGTCAGGAGAGCGGAGGGAGGAGCCCGAATTTAGAAACCGAACCCCACGAGGGCGCGCAAGCTATTGCAACAGCCGTTCCGATTGCCTCATTCTGGTTTACTTCGCCCTTTTGGGAGGGGGGGGGGGGGCCTTTTTTTTTTTTTTCTCTTATCCCCCCCCCCCCCCTTTCCTATTTTTGCCTCACGGCGGTTCTGAAGAACGGTCCCTCTGCGCCGCCTACAGAGGCCTTCTCCACAAGGACGCCGCGGGAGCTGCCAGGACACCTTAAAACCGGCAGCTCCTTCCGCCGCTCGGAAGCAGCTGACTCGCTGGGCGGCTGCCAACTCCGTTTAACTGCCTGGATCGCTGAAAGGCAACGTGCAGAATGACATGTAAACCTCCTCCGCCCTTATGCTAATACCAGGGGGAGGGGCCGCCTTCCTTTCCCCCCCCCCCCCCCCCCCCCCCCCTTTCCCCCCCCCCCCCCCTCCCGCCCGCGGGCGGGCGGGCGGGCGGTCGCGCGCTCGGCTCAAGTTGCCGCTCCAATTCATAAAAACTGGGTAGGCACCGCCACCTAGTTTCGAGAAGGCGAAGCGCGGCCTTGCCTAACTTTGGGACGTCTGAGCGGTCTCAGGGGAAGAGGGCCTTTTTGGTAATTTACCCGGGAAAACGGGATTTCCCCGGGAAAAGCGGTGCGCTGAAAACACCCGACAAACGACACGGCAATCGTTCATCGCCACTCTTTGAAATGAGAGGCTGAGGAGCGACCTTTTTTTTTTTTTTTTTTCTTTTTTTTTAGGCCACGTTTAAATCGCCTGTAGATAGATCATCTTCAAGTTTTCTCTGGCGTTGGGTTTTTGTTTTTTTTTTTTTGTTTTTATCTTTTTGCTGGGCGCGATTTTCAGCCCTATGAATTGCTGGGTGTGTTGGAAGTTAAAAAAAAAAACGTAGGTCACAGGATGTGGGTGTCCATAGGACTCTTTGAAACCACCCTTCTCACTCTTTTTTTTTTTGGTCAGACCATCTTTAAGGGAGAGAAATCCTAAGTTCTCCACCTTTTCTCTGGGAGCCCAAAGTGAGGTCTTGTAAAGTGCGCAGGAGCTCTTCAAACGTATTTCTTGACATGCCTGCTGGACTATTATTTCATGTCAGCCATCAAGCAACCAAAGGCTCTTGAGTTCATATGGACCTAGGCAGAGAGAAGCGGGGAGAGGCTAACACTGAGCAAGCTTAGCCTGATTTGAGAATCCAGTCCCGGGAGTTTTAACTGATTCAGATATATTTGTGATATAAACTCAGCAACTATGAATCAGGGATGGATTCTTTGGCTTAGATTCTGGCACATCTGGTTTTTAACTACTGGCATACGTGCGTGCCTGCTGGGTTTTTTTTTTTTTCCCTCCCAAATCTGGCAACCCCAGCTGAAGGTGGCAATAACCCAAAGCTCCCCCCCCCCGCGTTATTTTATAAATTTATAAAATTTATTCATAAAATAAATTTAAATTTATTCTCCCTGATGCTGCCTCCTTTTGCAAGCCCTCCCTCCTCTCTTTACTTATTTTCCCTTTCAGTGTTTCCCTCTATTCCTTTCAGTTTCTCTCCTTAATGCCCCCCCCCAAAAAAAAATATTTCCAATATAGGCTTCTAAAAATGCTCCCTCTGAACTGCCGCAACCTTCCCTCCCTTGCCATTTTGGAGATTGCTCAAGAAAATTTTGCTTCCCAGAATAACCCATGTGCAGAAAAAAGAGTTAAAAAGCCTGATACTTTGTGCTGAGTTGGACTCAGGTAAGAAGACCAGGATGAGACCCAAGAATGCCAGGCTGAAGGATCTGGTTGCTAGGAAAACAGGAAGATCCTGCTCAGGCAGTTTGTTGTGATCCAGACTATTAATATCCAACTTTAACACATCAACTGTTTTGTGAGGAACTGGAGTCATTAAACCTCCTTGTGATGGAATATTTTCAGCAGGTAGAGGCCTTTCTCTTGATTTATAAAAGGCTCCTCCAGAAGCTCAAGGTCATCATTGCCTTCCTCATATCTCCTTGATCAGCCTTTGTAGGTCACCCACCTTTCCATGAGGCCCATGAAGAAGCAGAGCAGAAGGAAAAGAACTGGCCATAGGATGCACTACTGTGTTTCTCCAACAATATGCCCCCCCCCCAATAAGAAGACCCCGCATGTTTTCTAGGCATAAAATGAAATTAAGCCCCTCCCCCAAATTTAGGCCGAGTTTAAAACCTGTGAAATTGGGGGGGAAGGTGGGGGGAACTTGCTGTTAGGAGTCCCCCACGGGCAGCTACGTCTCACCATCAGCCGCTCCTATCAGCCAATCATGGTGGAGCACAAAGAGCTCCCTTACCCCTCCCTTACCTGGGTCAGCAGGCGGGCAGCGTCAGCATGGATGTCCGGCAGCATTTCAGCCACTTCTCAGGCCTCCGTAGCTTCCACGGTTCCCACCAGTGCTGGCACCTCTCTCTCCAGCGCCGTCTCCAACACTAGCGTCTGAGTTGCTCCTGCTTTTCCCCTGTCCCCGTAACAACAGGAAAAAAAAGCATTTTGAGGTACCTGGGAGCGCCGCGCGCTGCATTTTGGTTTAATCCCAAGTGGCTGGGTGAGCATGAGAAGAGCTGAGCGAGCGTCTCTGCTGCTGCTACCCTTGGTGCTCCAGCCTTGGGCTCTGCAAGTTTGCAAAAGTCCTGGTGTGCAGCCTGTTCCTGCATTCCAAGTGACCAGGCCGAGCTGCAGCTGTCCTTCTCTTGCCAGCGCCGTCTCCAATAACAGCGGCAGCAACGGTGGGAACCGTGTAAGCGTTTCAGTCAATTCTTGGGTGGGGGAGCCACCTCTGTAACTTCAGAAGCCTGCAGAAGCCTTCCTCAAGCATTTGGCGGGCTGAAAAAAGCCTCAAACCAGCCAAAAATCAGCTGTGAGGCGCAGTGCAAGTAAAGGGGCAGTGGGGGGGGGGGGGTTGTGCGGGGGGGGCATGCATTGACTTCTGGATGCTGGCACGCGAGGTGAGTGTGCAAGTGCGCACACAATTTTTGGCACAGGAGCCCCAAAAGGTTAGCCACCGCTGATCTATAACATTTGTCTCCTACTTGAATTGGGGGTTTGGACTAGAAGACCTCCAAGGTCCCTTCCGACTCTGTTATTCTGTTCTAAATAAATCACAGCAATTGGGAAGGTTAGGAGCTTAATGGTAGGCTCATATTAGCACACCACTTCAAGTGTGGTGGAAAAGGCACAGGTTGGAAGCCCTGCAGATCTGGTGCAGTTGTGGGAACTACTCAGTGGTGGGATACTGCCAGTTCGGACTGGTTCTAGCGAACCAGTAGCTCTGACGATCAGTTGGTCCTGCCCACCCGCCTTATCCTGTCCCATATTTCCACGTTATTCAGCTCAGCTGATTCATGCGGCACAGTGGATTCCCACACCTCAGCTATTTTATGACGGGCTATTCTAGAAGGTAAACTGTAGTGCTTGAAATTGGTGTATTTTAAATGCTGCGCGCATGCCTGAAGCGCGTTCTCATAGAACCGGTAGTAAAAAAAATTGAAGTAATACTACGCTGGTGGGACTGACTCAACACAAGGCAGTTTTCATGACTGTAACTATGACATTTCATCCTTGACAGTCCATGTGAAATTTTAAATGCAGCAGATTTGCCTCTCTCAAAAGAAGGAAAGCTGGCTAAAAATCTGAATGTTCCATTCTTCTGACAAGTGAATAGTCTGCAACACTTGGAGGTATCCTTACTGTAATCCTCTCAGGCTCGGTGCTGAGAACCAGCTTTAAAGACAATCCTCTTCCTTCAGATTTCCTAATATTTACCCGCAAAAGAATGGAAAAACCCAGGAAGGTGGACCCTGGCCCTCTTCTGCCCTAAACTTTTTTTAATTGCTCATATTTGTATAGCCAACTATTTCACGTAGTGACTTTGGGCACCATACATAATAAAATACACAAAAACTCTTAAAAACAATTCAAAGTAACTTTAAGAAAATATAAAAACATACAGTGGAAAAAAGTGCACTCAGTTAATTTTGCAGTAGTTGAAGGTTCTGGATATTCTTCAAGGGCAGCCCCACAGAGAGCACATTACAATAATCCCTTCAGCAGGGGATTTCCGGTATGATAGTAGAACCTCCTGGCCCAGGAATGAACTTCAAATTAGGTTTCTTAGTTTTTCCTTCCTGCAAATCCAGCCATTCATGCCACCAATAAGAAAGCCACACCTCCAGGAAAGTGTTGGCACTCGCACAAAAACCCTCAAAGGCAGGTGCAGGATCTTCCACTGGGATTATCTGAATGGAACTAACTGTCCAACTACCATCTCCACCACCAGGGAAAGAAAAACAAGTCGCTTTGTGAATGAGCTGGCAGGAAGCAGAACAGCTGGAGGAGATAGTCTCTCTGTACGTGAGGCGAAACACGCAGAGCTGCACCTGACTGAAACAGCTTGCTTCAGCCCTGCAGGTCTTAGCCAAGCCAGTCACCTGAAGCAGCCTTGCCTGCCTATTAAGGCAGAAGAGACACCAGCCCTGCAGAGGAGTTCACCCTGACACCCACATCCACTTCCCTGTCCCCCTCCACGTGCAGACACACACGTAGGGCTGAAAACAAAGCAAGGAGAAAATTGTCAACCATTTTAAGAGTTTGATTCATATAGAAAGATAGGAGCTGGGCAATTGTGGGTCTGGAGCAGCTGACTGCATTCTGGGTTTTTTTAAAAAGAAAACATCTTTCCATATTAAGTATTATTTGGACCTGTGCATTGCAGTGGCCTCCTGCTCCTAACATGAAAAAGATTGGGAGTAGGGGCTGATGTGAACCATGGTGGCGCAAGGGTTAGAAGGCAATATTACAGGCTATTCCTGCTGACTGCCAGCAATTTGATTCTCGCCAGTTCAACGGTGGGTAAAATGAGGAGCCAGCTTGTTGGGGCAATATGCTGACCCTGTAAACTGCTTAGAGAGGACTGTGTAAAGCACTGTGAAGTGGCATATAAATCTAAGTGCTATTGCTGATGTGAGCATTTTTAGGTAACTATGTAGCCTCTTACACAATAATATTGGAGGGGTTACGTGCTAGACACCTGCAGAAGATTCCAATTGAGCAAATGTCCTTTCTGATCAGTGGCCAAGTCAACTCTGGTTTGATACCTGGGGGTATCATAACGTAGCATTCATTCTCTGCCGAAAGACACCGTATTACTATAGTATGTTGCATAAAACATAATGTTACCATGTCACCTGGGGAAATCAGGAAGATGTAACACAATTGATTTGCCAAATCCTGCAGCTCCAGACAACATGTGGAATACATCATACTCCATCAGACAGAACCCCTTGCAGTTTCTCCTGCTGGTTTCCTAATCCAGATGCCTCACGGCTTCTTATCAATCCATCCTTCCAAAAGTTAATTGAGTTTTGTTCTCATTAAAATGAGCTATTGTGATTCCCAGTTGTTCTTGTTCTAGTCTAGGCAATACTGTGTACTGGGTGTCACAGCCCTTTTATCTTTCCTACTGTCACAACAAATTAGATTGCAATTTTCCATGTTTCAAATTCTCCCTGCTAAACTGGGTGATTTGGGGCAGTCTCTTGTCAGTCAACTCTCAGGATAGTTGATATGGGGATAAAATGAAGGGAGATCCCATGGTTCCTGAAGAAAAGAGGAAGGATGGGATATAAATCTAATTAATTAAGTGAATCTGATCCAGCTGTCAGCAAGAAGATATACGCAGTCAGGGCAATGCAAGCATGGTATGTATTACAATTGAGGAACACACTGTCCGTGGATAAAAGTTTCATTAAACGCAACAAGCAGGGCTGAGTCCTGGAAAGCAATTAGACGGTTGGCTGTGCTGATGGAAAAGTTTTCCCCAAAGTCGATTTTTTAAAAACAAAAATGGCTACAACTATAAAGTCTCTTCTGAGCCCCTGCTTCTGCTTCTCTCCAATTTTCTCTTTCCGAGTGCTTTATATCTTTTTGCTCTGTAGAAAAAGCAGAAATGTAACATTATGGTGCCACCTAGTGAGCCTTTCATGTCCCCTCTGCAGATTGCAAATCATGGTTTCTTTCTGATGTTTTGAGACGGGAATGTAAATCATGCAACAGGGTGGCCACATGTGAGCCACTGCCAATCTCCCTCCTTTTTTGGCATTTTTCTTGTTTAATTGGAGGGGGTGGCTAAGAAAAACTTTCACAACTTTAAACCCTAGAACCTTGGTGGTACATTGGTTAGAATACAGTACTGCAAACTACTTCTGCTGACAGCCAGATGCCTGCACCTTGGCAGATCAAATCCCACCAGGCTCAAGGTTGACTCAGCCTTCCATCCTTCTGAGGTGGATAAAATGGGGACCCAGATTGTTGGGGGGCAACAGGCTGACTCTGTAAACCACTTCGAGAGGGCTGTAAAAGTGGAATATAAGTCTAAGTGCAATTGTTATTGCTATATAATCTCTTCCGAGTCTTACACTTCCCGCTTTTGCTGCATATAGTCTGATGCAGCATTTTAACCTAGTTGTATTGATAAGAAAATAGCTCACTATTTGTTTTATAGTTACAAAATGAGCATTAACTTTTCCTGAATGATATTGCTATTGCAATGGGCAGGCAAAAATGCAGTGGGAGTGGGAGTGACTTGAAATTTCCTGCTGGCTTCCCCATTGACTTTGCTTGTGGGAGTTGTCAGGGAGCATCAGAAGTCATGATCATGTGACTACTGCAGGAAGTAGTCATCAGTGTAATTCATGCAGAAATCTCTCCAATTCACATGGGTGTAAAAAGGGGGAAGAACTAAGAAAAGTGCTTCAGTAGTCACCAGTGGCACTATACTTAATTCTTCCCCTTCTTACATCCATGTGAATGAGAGAGGTTTCTGTATGAATCCCTTCTAGATGTTATCTCGTTCTGAACTTCAAAAAATGTTTCAGTCTCTTTTGCCTAGCTAAATTACAATAACACTTAAGATGCATCTACCCCCCATAGTGCTTTACAGCACTCTCTGAGTGGTTTACAATGTCAGCATATTGCCCCCAATAATCAGGGTCAAAACGTTTTAATTCAAAAGAAATATTTCCAAAAAGAGGTCACTTGCCAAAAAGGGCAGCCCAGTGTCAGGCTTTCTTTTGTTCCTCTATAATATAGTACACCATTAAATAGTCTTCACTATTATAGTACATAATAGTACATATTATAGCTCCTCTATAATATAGTACACCATTAAATAGTCTTCAAGCAAATTGAACTGCTTCATCCTATACAGAAGAAATCCAAATCAGTCTTGCTTTTTAAACTGACATTCCTGTGTGCCTTGAAATGTTTAGTACGTACTTAAGTAAGAAAAAGAAAGATTGGATAGTAGGAAAGAATTTGGAAGCTCTGTGATTCTTTGCTATCATTTAGAAGTAGTGCAGTTTTTATTTTTTTAGTTTGGTTAGAGAAGGTTTTAAAAATTGTAATCTTGTCATTTTAGAAGTTTAAAAATTTGGGGGTCTGTTTTGCAAAGGGTGGGGAAAATATTGTTGAAATATTGAATCCATATTCAACTAGGGGGGATAATATGTGTTCAAGTGTGTTTGTGTTCTTTTTTTAATGTCTTTTTTGTTCACTTGTTTCTGTAAAACTATTTTTGGGGGAGTTTTATATTTTAACTTTTTTAATTAAAAAAATGAAAATAAGATTTTTGTGGCCCACTTTTATTAATGCTTCCTTTATTTTGCCAAAGCTTCTCCTAGAACAGCTTTCTCCAATCTTTTCCCAAATGTGGCGTGGGAGGAGAGGGGGAAGAGGGGATGGTTTTGTGTGAGGGCATGCCTGCACAGCTTCTGTTGCATGAGTGGCAGTTACCATACCTGCCGCTCGCATGAGTGGGACTGCACACATGTGTATGCACACATGCCGGCCCACCACTCACCTGTCACTGTTGGGAATAAGCCACAGCTTGACAGTGAGCCACAGCCCACAGGTTGGGGGCCCCTGTTCTAAAAGGTGTGGAAGCACCACACCTTTCCTGCAACTCTCTAAACCTGAACCTGTTAACCCACTTGCTTAGCTTTCTCTTTTTGCTGCTTTATCTGACTCCTCTTTTCTAAACTGGATCTGAGCTCATAGGAAATCTTATTGCATATTTCTTCCTTCTGACTTGTTGACTCCTGGTAGTATCTGAATTTGTCCCACCTGCTCTGGTAGCTCTCAGTTAGCATTTGTCTTAAGCATTTGCCAAAGAACAAAGACTGAGTTCTTCCCCCTTTTTCTCTTATGAAGAAATTCACACTGGTAACATGAGTAAGTGCTATCTTGAAATGTCATTCCCTGGTAAAGGGATTTCTGCTATGTTTTATCCACGTTTTTTTTTCCATTTGGCAAACCAAGAGACTAACAATGATAGAAACTAGAAGCCATCTCCATTCCTAACAACCTCTAAGAGCTACAGAAGTATTTAAATACACAAATAATAATTAGATTTCTCCAGGCATAGAGAAGCTTGACATTTCTATATACCAGGGGTCCCCAAACTTGGCAACTTTAAGACTAGCTAGCTGGATAATTTTGGGAGTTAAAGTCCCCAAGTTTTAAAATTGCCAAGTTTGGAGACCTCTGCTATATACCAACAACAGCTTGCCCTGTAGCAAGATAAGGAGAGGTTTTCAGCCCAGTAGTATCAAATCTTTCAGTATAATGGATTGAAAAACTGGCAGCTGATAGATGAATAATCATAAAAAATGATTAGTTAATATCTTGTTCAAGTTCTAGAGGCATTCCTGACAGGGAAATCTCATGTGTAAGCTGCTCCTTAGTTACTTAAGGCCCTGTCACACTGCCCAACGGATGCAAAATGTTTGTAAAAAGGACACAGCGGATGAGAAAAATGTTCCATCCGTTGTTATCCGCTCTCAAAAGGGGCAAAAATTTGCATAAACAGAGCGGATAACACGGAAAGGAACGGACGGGGGGAGGACGCAGAGCGGGTGGAAAGCGGATGCGGAATGGAAGCATCCTTTTGCATCCTCTAGGCATCCTCTAGACATCCTTAATATCCGAGATAGGTCCCCTCTGCGAATGTTTTTTCTGTTTTAAATGCTTTCTTTGCGTGCTGCATCCACTTTCATCCTTTCTCTGTCCGTGCTACTAACGCTGCATGTCCGTTCCGCGTCCGTTCTGCTTCCTCCCTGCGTCCATTTACCGCTGGAGCGGATTTGAGTTGCGTGGATGCGCAGCAGATGCCTAGCGGATATAGTGGACGCGTAACGGATGACAACGGATGTAGAACGGATGTTCCCCGTATGCCTAGTGGATGCAGAACGGACGCGTTGGATACATTTTCCGCTCAAAATTTTTGAGCAGCTCAAAAACTTTTGAGCAGATGAAATGTCAATAGACGGATGCTGGACGGATAGAGAGGAAGCAAAACGGAGGCAGTGAATACAGAACGGAAGCATCGCGTTAACCAATGGATGGTAAGTGTTTTTCTCCATTTTACGTCCTCTTTCCATCCGTTGCTGCAGTGTGACAGGGGCTTTAGATTTAAAGGGAACCCATCAGGTGATGCTCACAGTCTTGCAAGCCAAATGGGTGTAACAGCCTAGGTTTGGTAGTTGTCAGGCTTGAGACAAGGAAGAGTTGGAAGAAATATCCTTCTGGGTTCAGTTCCAAGTGGGGAGAAAGACACTGGATTCATGGAAGTTGCTTGGAAAGAAGGTTTAATGGTGGACAGGACCACATGCCTTGGAGCTCCTGAGCGAGAAAGGGAAGAGATGCTGAGAGTCCCTTGGTTTTATGCCCTCTCTGGGCTTTGAACCTGCTTCGTGTTCCTGTGGCAAGAAATGTGTCCTGATTGGTTGTCAGACTCCCATGGGGCCATGCAGGGGTAGCTTGGTTGAATTTTGCTGATGCAATCTTCCCAGGTGCCATGTGGTGAGATGTGTAGAGGGCTAATCCTATCATGCCCTGATCCCATCACCCTGGTGGTGAAGGAGGGGGGGGGAGGCAGAGAGCTGCAGAGAGCTGCAGAGAGCTGCTTTGTCTGTAAAGACATGTTTCTCCTTTTCTCATCCAGAAAAATATAAAGTTCTGCCTTTTTAATATTTCCTAGAATATTTCATGCTTCTAGGAGAAGGGTGGGTGCTAACTTTCTACAGAAGTATTCTTTTGTTGCAAAGCTGCAGCGCACCTGCTTTGATGGAAAAACTGCAGGCCAGGGCCTGGATCCAAATCATGTGCACACCAGAGGTGGTATATTCAGCAGGTTCTGACCAGTTCTGGAGAACCAGTAACAGAAATTTTGAATAGTTCGGAGAACCAGCAAATACCACCTCTGACTGGAGATTTTACAGTATCTTTCCCCTGCCATGCCCACCAAGCCACGCCTACAGAACCTGTAGTAAAAAAAAATTGAATCCACCACTGGTGCACACCCACTCCAAAACATAATAACAAAAGAAAAGCACACACACGCACACACGCAAAAAAAAGGGGGTGGTGGTGAAAAGAAGTTACCTGAGATTTCTCAGGGAAACCCAATCTTATTGTTAAAGCTACTGCTTCCCAAGTTCTTGAGAATTCTTTTGCCTCAGATTATTTTCAGCTGTGGAATTTAATATGCAGTGAACAAAGCTTTCCAAAGACATGCCATGGAAAAAGTGAAAACATGAGACATCTGAATGTGTTAACCCTTTGGAACACTTGAAACTTCCAGGCTGAAGCACAAAGTCCTTTCAAATGATTTGGTTCAGACCTCATTACTCCCCAGTGTTTCAAAGGTTTTGGTGCATGTCATTTTGTAAAGATATCGCTCCCAGTGTCTTTCTTCTAAACATTTCCCACTCCCAGTGCAAATTGTTACGTTGACCTGACAAAAAGGGAAGCAAAAAGGGAAGGGAGGACATCACTTTGCATTTTTCTATTAATAACAATAACAATAACAATAATAATAGAAATTTCCATTCCCAACTACTAGGCTGGGCTCTGGATCTGAACTCATTTCAAGTTCCTAGGTAGTTTCAGATAATTTGGAAAAAGTCAATGTGGCCTATGTGGTCTGAATTTAATCATAAATAAAATCATAATAAACATCTTGAACCTGTCCTGCTATTTCGGGGTTGGACTTGAAAACCTCAAGGTCCCTTCCAACTCTGTTATTCTATTTAGTCACTAAAGGCAGAAACTATCAAATACATGAGTATTCAAATCAAGGGTTCAGAGATTAAAGTATATCTTTCCCCTAGCCCCATCCACTTCCTTGTCCTTTGTATATTTTTCAGAATGTAAAGGAACAAGCAGAGATCTCTCAGCCTCCTTCAGTGGAAGAATGATTCATTCTTAGGCAGGGAAAATACAGCTGAGCCTTACATTTTAAGTATTGTCATGATCAGGAGACTTTGATATTGACTTTATTACCAAATTAATTGCAGGCATAATTGTAGGGAATTTCCAGATTTATGAGCAAACGTGACTGTCACCTCCTATGCCTTCCCACCCAGAGAAATACCTGCTGATTCTAATAATCCCCCTTAGAGGAGACTTAGGTAGAATCTTTCAACAGATTGTAGGTGAAACTGTTAAGAGACAATCAAAAACACCCACCTAAGCAATCAACATATTTTGTTTGCCTTGAAAAACCCTCTCCATAGTCCTTCCCCCCTCCACCAATCTAAGATTCTTTCACATTCAGCTTTGCTCTTTTGTCTTGCCTTATCTCCTGCAGTTTGGGAATGCACTGACAGAGGAAAATTTGGATTATTTAGTGTCAATCAAGCTTAAAACAAATTTAGAAATCTTGTCACTCACACACAGTTCTTAATCATGTCTGCCCTCTAGTGGTTGTAGAAGATATTCACAACTTTAGAAACAAAGATTATTATTCCTATCTATAGGACAGAGGTATTGAACACAATTTTATCGAGGGTCTCATCAGGATTGTGTTTGACTGCGGGGGCGGGAGGCATGGCCAGCTCAACATCACTTGTCGAGGCTTCATTTTTGGCCACAATGGTCTCCCGCAGTCCTCTGCTAGCAAAAATGGAACATGGGCAAGCTATGAATGGCCACCCAAGCTCTGTTTTTGCTGGCAGAGGGCTCCAGGAGATCGTCGTTCCGTCCGGAAGAACGCGAGGTAGACCGGGTTCCAACAACAAAGTCTTTATTAATTAACAGCAGTTGAAAAATGGAACATTGGCTCAAGCCGCGGCAGCCTTTATATAGGGTTTCGCCTGCCGGCTTGTAGCCAATGACAGGTATTTAGTTTTTCCGCCTTTGAGCAGCTTCGTGGATTGGTTCCTATTGAACCAATCCCAATTCAGGTTTTTTAGCCAATCAGAATCCTGTATTAGGAGTCTACTATTCTTTATACAGAATACCCCTCCCCTCTTGGTTTAGTCCTACGTGGTGACGTAGTCGCGCAGGTAGGTGGGGCTTCTTTTGACTTGACTGGACTTGCGCGGTTCATTTCTGCTGAAGACTTCGACCGGTTCGGATGGGGTTGCTGTCTCTCCGGTCCTTCTCCATGGAACCACCTGGAAGGATGAGTCAGCCATTTTACTGCTGCCTGAGTTTCTTAGGCCGGCGGTTTTGCCGCTCCCTCCTGTTTTCTCTGGGCAGGTCGAGTTGGCCTGGCTGGCCCCTTCGAGTGGACTTTTCTTGTAATTTTCTTCTAACTGTAAGTCTCTTTTTTGCTCTTTTTGTTTGTAATTGTATTCTGTGTTTAATTTAAACGGTTCTTTATTATTTTCTCGTATTTCCCCCCCTTTGGTTTGATTTTCGTTGTTTTTTATTATTCGTGGTTGTGTGTTTGTACTTCTTTCTATGTTTCAGGACCGAAGCTGGTCTATGTGCCGCTTCCATTCCCTGCCGTCGTCTACAGTTAGTTGGTAGGACCGGGGGCCTGTAATTTGTGTGATTGTTCCTGGAAGCCATAATGGGTCCCCGGTAAAATTTTTTGCATAGGTCGCCGATTTCAAATGTCCTGAAACGGGTGGAGGAGTCAGGGGGGTTTTCTGGTGTATAGTTTGGGTGCAATCTGTCTAATTGCGACCTAAGTTTTCTTCCCATTAGTAGTTCCGCCGGGCTTTTATTTGTTATAGTACTGGGTGTGATATGCTGGAGGGTGAGTAGGCGATTTATTTTATCTTGGACATCCCCAATGTCCATTTTTTCTAACCCTTCTTTGGTAAACCTGACCATTCTCTCTGCCCTACCATTTGCAGCCGGGTGGGCCGGCATGGTTAGGGCATGTCTTATACCTAGGGAGGCTTGGTATTGTTCGAATTGGATACTCGTTAATTGTGGCCCGTTGTTGGACACTAGGATGTCCGGCAGGCCATGGGTTGCGAAGAGTTTGTCAAGTTGTTTAATAACGGTTTCATTTGTCGTAGATGGCATAATTTTAACCTCCAGCCAATTTGAGTATGTATCTATGACAATTAGGAAGGTATGTCCCTTAGTAGGACCCGCAAAGTCAATGTGGATTCATGACCAGGGACCTCGTGGGGTTTCCCATTCCTTTATGGGTGCTTGTGGTGGGGAAGGCCTGGTTCTTTGGCATTTGTTGCAAGAATTTACCCAGTATTCAATGTCCCTATCTATACCCAGCCACCAGACATAGCTTCTAGCAAGGCTTTTCATTTTAACAATTCCAGGGTGGCCTTCGTGAAGCATACCCAGTACCTTAGTTTGTAATTTGGGAGGGATAACTACCCGATCACCCCACAACAAACAACCTTTTTGAATCGAGAGTTCGGTTTGTCTGGTCCGAAAAGGTTTAAAGTTCTCAGTTTTTTTATTTTCCGGCCAGCCTTTACCTACCCAGTTCAGTACATGGGCAGTCAATGGGTCCCTTGCGGTGGCTCTGGTGACATCATTTGCAGATATTGGTAGATCGGGGCATGTCTCTATCTGCAAGGTGGTCATCGTCGGTGCCGGGTCTTCCTCTATAGTCGATAATGGTGCTCTGCTCAACGCGTCTGCATGGGAAATTTGTTTCCCGGGGCGATGTGTCAGAGTATAAGAGTAAGCTGCTAGGAATTCTGACCATCTAGTCATTCGCGGGGACAAAATGTTCGGTGTTGGCTTGTTTCCCGCCAAAATTCCCAATAGCATTTATGGTCCGTTACTATCAAAAATGTTCTTCCATATAGATATTCGTGGAAGCGTTTCACTCCTGCGACGATTGCCAGGGCTTCTCTGTCCAATTGACTATAATTACGCTCGGTTTTAGACAGAGTCTTTGAATAGTAGGCGACGGGTGCCTCTCTCCCATCTGGCAATTGGTGACTCAGGATGGCACCGATTCCAAACGGTGAGGCGTCGCAGGTCACCGTCAGTGGAAGTGTGTTACTAAACTGGATAAGAACGGTGTTTGATGTTAATAAGCTTTTTATTTTTTGGAAGGCTTTCTTTTCTCTATAACCCTAAGTCCAAATTGTTTTTTTATCCAGTAATCGGTGTAATGGTTCCGCTATTGTCGCTTTGTGGGGTAGGAACACGTTATAAAAATTTATTAGACGCAAAAATGCCTGCAGTTCAGTTTTGTTCCTTGGTTCTGGTGCGTCTTTAATAGCTTTGACTTTTTTGTCAGTAGGGTGTATGCCCTCTCCGTCTATTAAGTAGCCCAGGAATTCGATGCGATCAGTCATTAAACAGCATTTTTCTTTTTTTACTTTTAGGCCAGATTCTCTGAATTTAGTTAGTACATCTTTTAGTCTTTTTTTTGGGTCGCATCTTTGGACGAAATTAGGACGTCGTCGAAGTATGGTACAACCCCTTTTATACCATTGAATAGGCGTTCCATGAGGCTCTGGAAAACGCCTGGTGCTACACTCACTCCAAATTGGAGTCTGTCGCATTTGAATGCCCCTTTGTGGGTCACTATTGTTTGTGCTTCAGCCGTTAAGGGGTCTACTGGGAGCTGTTGGTAAGCTTGCGCTAGATCTAGTTTAGCGAAAACTTTTCCTCCCCCAAGAGAATGTAATAAGTGTTGTACGACTGGCACCGGGTATGCGCTTTGTTGCAATGCGTGGTTCAGGGTAGCCTTGTAGTCACCACAGATTCGAACCGACCCATCTGGTTTAATTGGTGTTACGATTGGCGTTTCCCATTTAGCATGATCAACAGGTTCTAAAACCCCTTGGTCTATTAATTTATTTAGTTGTTCCTCTATTTTTGCTTTCAGAGCAAAAGGAACTCGTCTGGCCTTTAGTCTTCTAGGGGCTACCTGGGGTTCTAGACTAAAGGAAATTGGGGTCCCCCGATACCTGCCTAGGGAGCCATCGAAAACGTCCTGGAACTCTTGGATCAGGTTTTCTTCCCAGTCGGTTGCAGCCACCCGGTCTACTCTGGTCATCCCGATGCCCAATGGTGCGAACCATTCAATGCCCAGGAGGCTTGGTCGATCTCGGTTGACTATTGTCAATGGTAGTACTTCGACATGTTGTTTGTAGGCGACTCGGAAATGTCCTAGGTCTACTACAGGAATTCAGTTTCCTTGGTAGTCCTTGAGGGTTAATTTTTGCCTCTGGAGTTCTTTGAGTTTGATATCTGGGACCAGTTGTTTGATGGTGTCGCATGACACCATTGATAGGAAAGACCCAGAGTCTACCTCCATTTCGCAGGGATTGCCTTCTATTTTTACAATTATTTTTACTTTCTTCCCGCTTTCCGTCTGAGCGCTTCCGATAGTGAAAGTTTGATGTGTTTTTTCTTGGTTACTGGCTCGCTTGTTCCGCTGCCACTTTCTCTCGGTTTGTTTTGGCTCAGCTTGTGCGGGGGAGTTGCTGGGTCTGTTTGGGCTGTAATTTTTTTTATTCCTGCAGATTTTCTCGATATGCCCCCTTTTCTTGCAAGCCCTGCAAATGGCATCGAGGAATCTGCAATCGGTTCGAGGATGGTTTCATCCGCAGCCAGCGCATTCCCGCCAATTTCTTTTTTTGCACCCTTTTTTGTTGGCGTACAGGTGGTGGACTTCGTCATCTTCCTCCCCGGATTCTGACGTCTCGTCAAAATCTTCGTGGTGAGTGGTGGTGGGAAATTGTTTCTTCCCTCTGACCAGGCTCGTTTCGTCGTTGTTCGCGTTCATCTGTTTCATTTTGACCGCCAATTTTTTCATGGCTTCAGCAGCTGTGGCTTCTGCGATGGCTTCGGCTACGGTTATGTTGGGTTTATTTAGCAGCTTGCTCTGTAAATTAGAGTCTCTTATACCCAGTATTACTCGATCCCACATCGCTTCATCTAAATTCAGAAACTCACACGCTCCCCCTATTTGTCGGAAGGCTGCCACAAAATCAGCGATGGTCTCGCCTTCTTTCTGGTCTCTTCGGTAAAATTCGTGCCATTTGATAAGGTTTGACATCACCGGTACGTAGTGAGCCTTTAGCATTCTTTGGAGCTCTGGCCAAGTCAATTGTTTCACATCTCGGGGCTTCGCTAAAGCCTTGGCCATTTTGAAGATTGTCAAGAAAACAGCTCTCTTACGCTGGTCTGAGATCTCTTCCATTTCGTTACTTTCCAAATACATCTGGAAACGGTCTATGTAGGATTCCCAATCCTCTTCATTGGGATTGAAGGGTGCGGGCGGCGCGTTCTTTCCAGCCATTGTCTTCAGTCTGGTTTTATTGGTTGCCATGCTCAGTCTCGCATTTAGGACGATCCCACCTTCGTCGCCAGTGTTCCGTCCGGAAAAACGCAAGGTAGACCGGGTTCCAACAACAAAGTCTTTATTAGTTAACAGCAGTTGAAAAACGGAACATTGGCTCAAGCCGCGGCAGCCTTTATATAGGGTTTCACCTGCCGGCTTGTAGCCAATGACAGGTATTTAGTTTTGCCACCTTTGAGCAGCTTTGTGGATTGGTTCCTATTGAACCAATCCCAATTCAGATTTTTTAGCCAATCAGAATCCTGTATTAGGAGTCTACTATTCTTTATACAGAATAGTCGTGGTCGAAAACAGCCTGGGAGGGCCATGTTTCCAAGCTTTGTTTTCACTGGCAAAGGCACTGCAGGCTGGTCCCTTCCCAGGGTAATCCCGCAGGCCGGATCTAAGCACCCTCTGTGCCAGATACAGCCCGCGGGCCTTGAGTTTGACACCCCTGCTATAGGACAAGGACAGCATTTAATGCCTAAAAAGTATTGATTGTCTTAAACACAGGTAGTCCTTGACTCACAATAGTTCATTTGGTGACCATTCAAAGTTAAAACAGCACTGAAAAAAGTGACTTATGACCATGTTTCAGTTATGGCCTTTGCAACATCCTCCTGATCATGTGATCAAAATTCAGGTGTTTAGTAAATAAATGTTATTTACTTCTGTATAATTTATTATGTTAATTCTGTTGAGAGAGTTTAAACATATTGATAAACTACTAAAAACAAACCTGTATGACAGGGACACGCTCTTCCTCTGGTTTTCATTAAACATATGAGGATGGTGATTTTTACTTTCCAGATTTTCAGCTATATTATTGATCTTTAATTTTGATTCTTGTATTTAAATGGAATGAAAATAATTTTGAATATAAACCAGAGATGGTATTCAGCAGATTCTGACTAGTTCTGGAGAACCGGAAGTGGAAATTTTGAGTAGTTTGGAGAACTGGCAAATCCCACCTCTGACTAGAGATTTTACAGTATCTTTCCCCTGCCATGCCCACCAAGCCACACCCACAGAACCGGTAGTAAAAAAATTTGAATCCCACCACTGATATAAACGTTATGGGTACAACGAGAAAACTATCTTTGAAACTTGCCAAACTCTTGCTTCTAATTTTAGCCAAATTCAGATCAATTACTGTTCTTGTTTTAAAGACAGCAAGATATATTTGGAAAATTTCAGTTTGCTCATGGCTCTAAGGAGAAATTGGGATGTCTCTCATTTAAAAATGGTGGGTAAGCATTTTATTATTTTGTGAGAACTTGGTTAGGGAAAAAATTACATTTTCAATCAATGGACCTTAACACTTTTTTTTTTAAATATTCTTAGACACTATATAAAGAATCTGAGAAATAATGCAAAGATTGATTTATCTGATTCCATGTGTTCAATGTTCAATCTGTTATTGAAAAAGTATCCTTCCCTTCATAATGTGGTTGCATTCTGTATGCATGGTTTTATTAAAAAAATTCTCGTTTGTGTATCTTAATCTTTTTTTTATACTTGAGCCAATAAAATAAAAAAGTATTTTGTTATTTCCTTCTTCCAATATTTTCTTCTATTTTCAAGCTGGCCCTTAACTTTTTGAGATCAGCTAAGATACCAATGGCAAACAGAACATAATACTAGGAGAAGCATAAAACAGAATACTAGGAAACTGGCACCAGATCTAATGTCAGAATTAGACTAAAAATATAATAAATTCTCTTTCTTTTGTTCCACGGTCAAATTATTTCTTTTTAGAGAGAAAGATCACACAAAAAACTTTTACTCTTGGTGGGAAACAGATTGGTCTTCCATATTTCGCCAGATTAAAAAAAAAAAACCACTGCAGTGATGGAAATGTGCATTTTTCTATTCTTCTTCGTGGATATACTTCTCTCTTTCAAACACTGATGAAAACTGTAGGTGGCCTCAAAATAGGAAAATATTTGGTGAGCTGTTTGGCATGCTTTCTTAAACTCCTAGGATAAGGGTTTATTCACAATATTACAGACAAAATATCTCCCTGAGCTGAGATTAAAATACACTCATTGTCTTTGTTAAGCCTGGGTTCCCCAACCAGGGTTAGGTAGACAAGCTAAACAGAATGTGCAGCGTTAGTCAGATAGGCACACAGACAAATGAGTGAGCTAAGCTTGTATGTTTATTAACATACAGTAAAAATAACAGATACGCTTGTGCTATCAAGAATATAGTTTATTCCATTATAAGTTAATAGCATAGTCAAATAACAGTCCAATATTCATTTACCATGTAGTCAGTCCATTCAGGGGTATTCAGTTAGCAAAGTCCATGTAGAATATCCTATGTCAGTTCACTTACAAAATCAGTCCTTTGTTGTCTCTCCCGTTCGAGCAATGCAGTCTTGATTCCAAGCAGTAATCAGGGATCATCAAAGCCAGAGAGAGTGAACAAGCTGTAGCCTTGCTACTTTTATATTGTTTTCTTAACCACTCCTTTAATTGCTATTTCACAGTTAAAGCTGTATACACTCTAACATACACTAACTATGATTCATAGTTATTATTAAACCTAAACCAGTTAGGGTAAACAATGTTATCCCTAACAGTCTTGTCCAATGCCCCTGCTACAAGAATTCAGTATTTAATATGGTGGTAGCTGCAGGAGGTGTTCAGCTCCCAAAAAATTCATAACACAACAACTCAGTAAACTGAACTGTCTCTTAAGCCCAAAATTTCTTCTGTTAGAATCAGAGATATTGGTTTTTCAAAGGATTAAATAAGATTTTGAGTAACAACCATGGATTTCTATACTGGAAAAAAATGTATTTCTGGAAAAGTCAAAGCTCAGTATGTTTTGAAATATTATTTTCAGTCAAGAATCTGTTACTTGCAAGATATAAATTGGGAGAACACATTGTCTCTATCCAACCACATATTCTTTTTTTCTCTTTAGTCTCAGAACATTCATTCTTCTGTCTGCATTTGTTTGCAGTTTAAACTTCATTTTCAGTGTGTTGTGAGAGTGGTAGGAGGTGATCTATGGTTGGATCCACAAAGTAATGTTGACTTCTTTGATGGAGGCAGTGTGCCCCCACAAGAGGCCATTCCCGGACCCAACAGTTTTCATCCTGCCCTCACTTTCTGAGGAAAATTGTTGAGAAGGTGTTCAATCTAAAGCTCATCAGAATCCTGAAATAAATGCATTATTTAGTCCTATTTCAACCAGGTTTTAGGCCAGGATTCTGTATTGAGACAACCTTGGTCACACTTGTTGATGATCTGCGGCAGAGCTGAGATGGTCAACCTTGAGCTGGTGAGAATTGAACTGCCGAACTGTTGGCAGCCAGTATTCAGAAGTAGATTGCAGTTCTGCATTCTAACCACTGCGCCACCACAGTTCTTACAGCATAGCTTCTAGAATTTTTTCCAACTGAGTTAGCCGTGCCCTGCAACCTTTCCTTAGCTTGCAATATCGCAATTAAAGTAATTCTACACTCTGTAACATAATTTACTTTAATACCAAGTATCTTCTATATATCATCTTTCCTTACATCTACTTTTTATTCATTCAGTTAGGAGGCTAATATTTTTTAAGAGGACTGTCTCTTCCTGCAGCTATTATATTTCCACCCTAATTTCTTCCACTTCTGTTCTCTTTCTGTAGGTCTGGTCTGTTCCTGACACTCCAAAATAAAGGCTTGTTCTCATCTCTCTTATATCCTTTATCAATTCTCAATCTTAGCAGTCAAATCAATCATGTTTTTAGATTCATCCCTTTCCCCGCAAACACACAGAGACTTATGCATACACTTATGCATTACAGATAAACAAAAAAATTTTCTAACAGATGCTTGCTGGTCACCTTCATATTCATTCCTGGGTCGCCAAAGGGCTTCATTACCTTTTTCTGTAATCTTCTGTCTTGTGCCACTCACCCACTCACGGAACTGATATAACCACTATTTTTTCCACTTTCATTCCATATGTCACAATTTTCCTCAAAATGAAGCCTGGTTCTTCCATTATCGTCACAGTGACCATATACAGTATCTTTTTTATTTATTTGTCAAATTCAGATACTATCCTTCTCACTCACAGAGAGACTTTGGGCAATTTACAGCTAAAATAATAATAAAGGACAGTCTTTTATTTCAGAAAGCTGTCCCTTGGATTAGTTACTTACTTTCTTGGATTTGCTCTTACATTTTACTTTGTAAAGATTTAAACCTTAAAGAGCTGTTTGTTTTTTTATCATTATGAAATTCTTTCAGATTTTCCTCTTTTTTAGCCTTGCCCTTTATTTTTACCCCCAAGAAAATATGGTCACTGTGATTATCATCATTCATTGGAATGTAACAAATCACTATCTTCAAGCTATGGATTTCTACTTTCAGAACATATTAGAACTTTCTGATACAAATTACCTTTTTCCTTCAAAATAAAATTGCACCTTCATTTCTCTAAGGATATCAGTTCCACTGTACAAGATCATGTCACTATTCAAATATGTTACATCTTTCCCCTTTGTCTTAGTTTCATAGACATACAACTTATATATTATTTCATTTGTGAATTAACTTTTTATTATTTACTGCATTTCAAATTTGCAAAGTTATTGCAATTTTATGCAAGTTAGAATCTTTACTATACAGAAAAGAGTGTCTTGAAAGCCATTATAAAGTACGGTTGACTACATTTCACCTACTAGAAGATGCTGTGTACTGACACACTCAATATATACAGGTAGTCCCCAACTTATTACTACAATTGAGCCCAATATTTATGTTGCTGAGAAATGTGTTAAGTTACTTTTGCCCCATTTTATGACTTTTCTTGCCACATTTGTTAAGCGAATAACTACTCTTGTTAAATTATTAACACGGGACCCTGGGACACAGCAATGATCTTAAATATGAGCCAGTTGCCAAGCCTCTGAATTTTAATCCCATGGTCATGAGGATACTGCAAAGGTCCTACTGTGAAAAAAAAAAGTCATGTCACATTTTTCAATATGTTGTAATTTTGAACAGTCACTAAATGAACTGTTGTAAGTTGAGGACTATGCATACCAGTGGTGGGATTCAAAAATTTTTACTACCGGTTCTGTGGGCATGGCTTGTTGGGTGTGGCATGGCTTGGTAGGCATGGTGGGTGTGGCAAGAAAAGGTTACTGCAAAATCCCCATTCCCTCCCCACCCCACTAACCTGCTTTCCAGCTCTGTTCTCCTGTGCAGGCAACAATCAGCTGGGACTTAAGTGACAGAGAATAGATGGGGGTGGGGCCAGTCAGAGGTGACATTTGCCAGTTCTCTGAGCTACTCAAAATTTCTTCTACCAGTTCTCTAGAACTGGTCAGAACCTGCTGAATACCACCTCTGCTGTGTACCGATTGCAAAAGATCAGAAACAATCTGTGAAATTTATCTCAGTGAGTACAGATCAGTGGTGGTATTCAGCTGGTTCGCACTGGATCGGGCGAACCGGTAGCAAGGATTTGGCATGGGTCGTCGAACCAGTAATAAGTTCTGGCTGGCCATGCCCCCGACCCTGTTGCCCGGTCACCTGTGGCTTGCTTGCCCCACCTGCTCAATGCAGGTGCGCCAAGATTGAGGCCCAGGAAGGTAAAAAATGGAGGGAGGGAGGCTCCTCTGAGGCTCAGAAGCCCCCCCCCAAATGGGGGGGGCTGCAAAAAAGGCCATACCCACCCAGTCACATGGCCATGCCCACCTAGTCACGTCTACCAAGCCACACCCACAGAACCAGTAGTAAAAAAAATTTGAATCCCATCACTGGTACAGGTAATCCTCAATCACAAGTGGGAAAAGAACTTTCATCATTAAGCAGCAGAGTTATGAAGTGAGGCATCACATTGCTGCTCCCCATTTTATGACCATTCTCCCCATGGGAATTAAGCAGCTGGAAAGGACACAAATCATGTAGAATGGTGCAACCATCGAAACTGCCAGCTACTTGCCAAGTGCCTGAATTACGATTACGGGGATGATGATGCAATGGTCATAACTTCAAGGACAGCTCATAAGTCTTTTTTTTTCAGTGCCATCATAACTTCAAACTGTTATTGAACAAATGGCTGTAAGCCAAAGACCGCCTCTATGGGTTGAACTTCATTCCATGAATTTTCCTACCATAGGAATCTGTGGTTCCTTATTCTGTACATTTTGTGGAGTTCCATGTTGTGGAGTACAGAGAATCACAATGCAATCCAGATCTGTTTCCTCTGAAGTAGAATTTATTGACTTGAATAGAGTTTGAATACTGACGGAAAAATGTTTTCAAACACCTAACGTTCAGAAAAATGGAAAACTCATATGTAACCATGCTATTTTATGACAATTCTGTATTTTTTTACGTACCTTTTAAAACAGGAAGGGAATAAAAAGTCAAATCCCTTATGAATAAGCACAGATGCACATGATGGTATGTCTCAGCAAGTGGAGCCAGTGAGTCATCCATGGCTGATATCAGAAGCTAAACAAGTTCATCTCTGGTCAAATGATGAGAAATGTCCTGGGAATGTTGGCTGGACTCACAGAAACCAAGAATATAATCCCCAAACAAGGTAATGACAAGCCACGTGCCCAATATTGTCAAGAAAACTTCAGGAATAGAATTCATCAGGAGTCCTTTGTAAGTCTTTGACCTTTACAGCAGTAGCCTTAATGTGATCCTAGACACAATATGTTGTGCTGTCTCTAAATTAAATTGGAACTTGTTAAAAAAATAAGTTGAACGGCAAAATCCTACGTATATCTTTTCAAGAAGTGTTGCCAAATTCAGCAGAATTGACTTTCAAGCTACAGGGTGAGCAACTCCCACCTTCATCTGGGGTTACTGGTGCCATGGGCCTTTTTAAAGGGCAGCTGAATTCAGAAACTTTTGATGGATGCAACTAAAAAATGTTCAGTTTAGAGGTACACAAGTATTTTTGTGTTAGCATAGATTAAATTCTGCTCTAAATCAGCAGAAAAGGAACTAGCCAAAGCTTGAATATGAAGGCTGCCTCTTAAATCAGAATTATAGAATTCATTGAGAAGAATCAGGATATCCAGTAGTTACTAAAACTTCAACAATTAAGCCAGGGGGAGCCGGGGGGGGGGGGGGGAGAAATAGGCAGACTTCTCCACTGCTCTTGTATTGCAGTTTATAGCACATGCCCTAGTTTTTCTTTAAGTCATCCTGTAGTATGATTTCAACAGTTGTTCAAACTTTTTATGTAATACATACAGCTTGTAATTAGAAGGTATGAGTAACAACAAACATACATGGTGTTTCAAGATCAAAAGAGCTGGTCAAAAAACAGACACCGCAGGGATTCCAGGAATGCTATTGTTGTGTGGGGTGTAATAACATATTTCAAAAGCCCATCCAAGTTTAGCTTTGTACCTCCAAGGAGTTATGATGAATTCTTTCTCGCGCTTCCTTCAGTCTCTGGACTGTGCAATATCTTTCATAAATCCTTCTTCATTCATGCCTGGCCCAGGGTCTGCTCTGTATTTCTTTACAATATGAATTCACATATGTGTAAGATGTATATTAATTCCAGAGAACCATGTCAATTTTTGCAACCAATTTGAAGAGAGACCACTTTACTGGAGTAAATAAAGGGGCCATAGTACTTATTTGATCACCAACTGGTGCAGAGTGTGGTGGTGTGGGCAGTTTGGGGGGCCCTAAAATGGCCCCAGTAACACCATTGCTCAGCAAACTGCATTGGTCACCAGTCTGCTTCCAGATACAGTTCAAGATGTTGGCAATCACCTGTAAAGCCATTCATGGCATGGGTCCAGGACCGTCTCACTGGGATTGGCCTACTCCACTCATGCCAGCAGGGGAGGCATGCTGCATGTCCTGTTTGCATTATTCCAGCTGGTGGGATCCAGGATGAGGGCATTCTCTGCTGTTGTTCCTGCCCTCTGGAACATCTTGCTGCATTGATGTGAAATTGGCCTCAACCCTCCTATCTTTTCATCAAGGCTTAAAGACCTGGCTAGCTGACTTGGGGGACCAATGGGGAAAACAGCAGTGGAAGTGGTTGATCAAGTAACAATAGATCCCACATCCCCTCACTCTTCCTGCGCCTTCCCATGCATTTTAATCTTGATTTTAACTATTTATGTTTTAACTGTACATGTACAGATATATTTTTATGATTGTAAGTCACCCAGTTATCAGATGGTAAAATCAGTGGCTAATAAATTTTATAAATAAACTAGCTTTATATCTGTGCTTTGCTATGAAACTATGTGAATAGGGTTAGTTTTGGGGGAGGAAAATAAGGGGGGGAAATTGTGCCTCTGCCTACCAGCATCCATCAGTATTCATCTGGCTAGCATCCAGTCAGTGTGAGAGAGTTGAGGGCTTGTTTGGAAAGTGAAACAGTATTTGCTGTGTGACCAAGGAGACAGCAAGGAGCCTGGCCTTGGCTTAGCTCAACTGTTCTGTACAAAGCTGCTTGGTGCTCTGAAACTGAAACTCCTCTCCTCTGCTTGTGTTTTGCATTTGGAAGAGATTTCTTTTCAGGGGGAGTAGAACTCCTTAGCATCAGAGCATGTTAATAAAAATATACAAAATACTAATGTTCTGATGGTCATTTTGAAAAATCCTTTCTTAGTGAGCACCTAGAAGCCAAGAGGAACATACGTGCCAAATTTCAAGTTTGTAGGCTTTACGGTTCTGGAGATTTTGTGACGATGCGTGAATGGTATTTCACGTTTTTATATACAGTATATAGTTTTATATAATTTTATAAATAAAAAATTTAAATAAAGATTAAAAAAAGAGGGAATTCGGTGATTTTTGTCTTTGTTCCTTTAACACAACTGCTTGTTTAAGTGCCTTGTTAACAGAAGAGACAAAAGCATTTTACATATATTCAATACTGAAAGTTTTTCTCAACAAACAAAATTCTTGAAATCGAGCCAGAAGCACCTAGACATGTATCACCACAAGATGGCACAATGAGAAAAAAAAATCTTCCATGCTCCCTACAGAATAAACCAGGAGTGTACAACCTTGGCAACTTTAAGACTTGTGGACTTCAACTCCCAGAATTCCTCAGCCACCCCTGGAATAAACCAACTAAGGATTTTCACTCTTGTTCTTTACATGCTAACTCTGCTTTTAAAATACTAAATATTGAGTCTCCTACAATTTTTCTACAATCTTTTTCTACATTTTTTTCTACCATATCAGTCCTTACATCTAAAATCCTTTGGAGGAAATACCTACCCCTATGGGGATACAACCAAAGATTTACACTTCCATGTTGTGGAAATCCAGAGTTTTGCCATGATTATTCTGGTTAGACTTTATTTTCTGCATCAAAGTAAAACAGAATGCCAGTGATAAAAGGCTTTTCAAAGCAGTAACTTTCAGAAGTCAAAGGTTATTTCATCAATAACATAAAGGCCACAATTCCACTCATGAGATTTGCATAATTTATATTTGGTGCCCCTAATTTATTCAGCTACCAATACAAAATCAGGGTTTATATGGCATAGACTGCAGATAAAAAGAAAAAAAAACAAAGGACTGAGCAATTGGAAACCAACGGATGGTACATGAGTAACCTGAATATCCTAAGGGCTCATGATTTATGAAGGCTGGAAAGATTGGCATGGTATCAGGATTTAATTCTGAAAAACCATTTCAGAAGCATTCTGCAATCCATGCCTCCAGTGGATTGCAATTTTCATCATCCAGAACCAGCACAGGGTGTGAGCACAATATATCTGTAGAGCATTAGTTTGGGGGAAGCAAGCATGCAATGCACATACTCTTTCTTTCTAATGCTATTTATTTAAATTACCACCCCTAAATGAGAGTATGATGTAGGTGCTGCACTAGACTCTAGGACAGGGGTGTTAAATTGGTGGCTCGCAGGCTGGATGCGTCACAGGCAGGTCACACCCACTCCAGCTCAATGAATGGGTAAAGTGTCGCAAAAAGTCACATGACGGCAACGTGACGCCGTGAATTTGACACCTGTGCTCTAGGAGAGCCAACTTCAGGACTCCCTCAGCCATAGCAATTCACTGGAAGACTTTGAGTCACTCCCTGACTCTCTGCCAACCTACCTCACACAAAAGTTGTAAGGAAATGGGAGGAGGATACGAGCTCGCAGATAAGATATAGAACTTACACATAAATTAAGCCTACATTATTATCAACTCTGAATGATGTTTAACCTATTGATTAACAGGGTGACCTGTATCCTTCACATTAGTGAAATCCCAAACTACTGGGTTTAATTCAGTATGCAGAAAGCATCTGTAAACAACAAGGAAAGATAAATTATGAAAATGCGAAAGAAAAAATGAAAACATGACAGAATAAAAATAACATAGTGGGGAACCTCGTTGTAAGAATAAAGTAAGGTATTGCTTAAGAAAGTGAAAAAGGGAGAGAAGAGGGAATAGTAATGTTATTTATGACATTCTTTATTTGCCATTTCCTTTTTATTTGCCTTTACTAATTGCATAAAACCATGCTGGAATTTATTTTTAAAGTTATTGCTGGCTGGAATCTGAACAATGCACAGAATGTTTTAAGAATAAAACTGGGGAAGAAATAACTCACCAAAATAACTGGAGATCTATAGAAAAGAACAGATGATGGTCAAATCTTTTGACACTCTAAATGGCCCTCTCACACTCCCAGCCTTTGCTTTCTCCTTTTTCACCTCTTTCAAAACCATAAATCATACAAAACAATTATTTAACACTCTGCCTTTAATTAAATTAGTTCAGAAGAGCAATTGTTATCCAAAATAATGGAAAGTGTATTTCCCCCAAAGATATCTTAGCACTCCCTGCCATCCTCTCCCTACTTTTTTTCAAATACTTCTTCCTCAGTTCTGGGAATGAAGGAAAATGCAACTCAAGGGACAGTCCCAAAATATCCCCTTCTTTGTCATGCAATGCCTCCCAGGGAAGTCACACAAAGTCTGTGGCAATGGCCAACACTTTGGAGAATTCTTTTTTTTTCCTCAGCAGAGAAGGTATGGGTGTTTTGATCCGTGTCCCAACTGGATTCCCATTATCTTCGATGAGTACTACATTGTTAGAATCAAACCGAGGAGTCATGCAAGGCCCGGGAAACTTGCACCCAACAATCAATGCCTTTTTCTTTTCCCCTTTAATAGCCAGAAGAATTCGATCACCCACTTTGCCCATTCCGTTTTTGTTGTAGACGTGGATACATTTTGGAGGCCGGTGATATGGTGTGTTCCCCAAGGCACTGTTATCAACCACTCTCACACGAGTCAACTTCTGGATATAACTGTGCACATTGCTGAGGCTGATAAAAGAAGAGAGAGAAGTCTCAATAGATCTCCTGGGGACATTAAGTAAGCCAAGGTCACTTTAGGATCCATTTCAAGTACAGGATTCTCTATTCTCTCCAACCTTGTGCCCTCCAAATGCTGGCCATATGTTTGGGGGAATCTGGGAGATATATTTGGAGGCCAAAAAGTTGGGAAACTTGCATTAACAAGGACAAATACGCTGAAAAACAGCTTCTACACCAGAGCAGTAGCTCTTTTGAATTCTGCTGTGTTGTGTAGTATTGTGTGGTGTCAGGGGTTTTTGGTTCAATGTGTGGAGGGTGAAGGATGTGTGTTTGTGTTTATTTTCCTGGCCATAGTCATGATGTGCACTGAAGATGGTGTTTGATTTCGTTGTATGAGATGCAATGACAATAAACTAAACTAAACTAAACTAAAATTATGGTACTTTCCTTCACAATAAAAACAATATTGTGCCAGAAAGTTAAAACCAGCAATATAGACAAAGAGGGACTGAAACATATAGAAAGATTAAAGAAACATATTACCACTTTAACAATGCATATACTGGCAATCCTCAAATTACAACAGTTCATTTATTGACCATTCAAAGTTACAACAGCAGTGTAAAAAGTGACTTAGGACCATTTTGCACACTTACAACCGTTCCAGTGTTCCCACGATCACGAGATCAAAATTCAGATACTTGGCAACTGACTCATATTTATGACGCTTGCTGCATTCCAGGGTCACATGATCCCCTTTTGCAACCTTCTGATAAGCAAAGTCAATGGGGAAGCCAGATTCACTTAACAACACTTACTAACTTAATAATTGCAGTGATTTGCTTAACAACAGTGGTAAGAAAGGGTTGTAAAAAGGAGCAAAATTCCCTTAACAAATGTTTCATTTAGCAACAGAAATGTTGGGCTCAATTGTGCTTGCTAAATCAAGGACTACCTTCACATATTTATGGAGAATGAGAGATGGAGAAAGAAAGCATCCATTCCATTATGAAGCTTGATTCTCACACAGAAACCTAACACTGATTACATATTTATCTGGCAGGCTTTTCTGGCTTATATTCTGCTACCCCACCTCCATCCCCTTTTGCTAGCATTAGAGAGTTACATAAAGGGTATCTGGCCAACAGAATCAAGTTGTAATCCTACCAACATTTAGCATGCAGTACCCCCACTTAAAAGCAATTGGACTTAACTTCTAAATAGGCAATACACTTACCATATAGTCAATACAGCTTTGTACTTTTATAATGAGAGAAAAGGCAAACTGTGAGACTTATTGACTCATTTTAAAAAAATACTTGTACCCATAATTAAAAAGTGTTGCATATATTTGTTAAGTTTTAACAGAACAAGGGTCTGGTTTTTAAAATCAATTTATGTAGGGCCCACTTCCTTTATAAAGTTAAGTCACTAGAACTCTAGCTATGCAAGGCACACATTTTAATCCCAACAAACTTTAGAATAATTACTTGCTGTTTTAAGTATATTCATTCTGTTTTTCTCTTGAAGTGATTGCTATATGAGAAATCTTTAATGTAGCTCTGAAGGGTATGAAGGGCAGCTCTTTAGATTCAAAGGGCAGCAGCTATTTCCAAGCAGACAGGAGTATCAATGAAGCCCCAATCAGCAACTCCTCAAAGCAGCTGAGTCTTTTTTCTGGGATGGTGTGACTCAAGGGTGTCAAACTCACGGCATCACGTGATATATCACGACTTTGTTCCCTTTCACTAAAACGGGAGTGGGCATGGCCAGTGTGTGATGGATCTGGCCTGTGGGCTGTGAGTTTGACACCCCTGATGTGTCTTCTCCCTATTATAGCAAGATTCCCTGGAAGTCTCAATTTCTATCCCCATTAAACTTTTTCAGCCAAGCACCATGATGGCTAGATAGTCTAGAAATCGCAATCTGGAGAAGCCAGGTTCAGCTCAATTGGTCAGTGCTGAGTTTCTCGTCTCATAATGGTATACTGTATAACTTGTTTTTGTCACAGTTTGTTGAGAACCCCCCAGTAGCCAGATTCATACTAAGGCTATACAACTTGTTTGACAAACTGTAACTCTTGAATTCACAGTTCCCACCAAGCCAAAAATCAAACAAAAGGTAAGACCACAAGCAGCATGGAACGTTCTGGTGTTCTGGATCTGGCTTTGAATATGGAGATGGCAAACAGATGAAGTATCAATATGCAGCCACACAAAACAGAACCAAATCTTTTTATATTTTCACTCAGAAGAATACTCTAGGCGACTTATTGGTTCTAAAAATATGTTTGCTATGAACTGCATCTTTCAAAATGTTCACTTGTAAGTAGGTGGCTTCAGGGCTTTAGTTTTCAAGGATCACTCCAAAAATTGAGGAACAGCCAGCCTTTCTCTCAGGGTTTCCCTCACTCAACCAATTATTCATTACACAATGGATGAATCACAAATGTCAAGGGTCTTTGTTCCCTCTTGAACATCAAGTATTTTGCAGAAATATTTCCCGCACACTTGTAGAGCAGGAATATAATGATAAAGGGGGAAGGGCACCTACCTCTACCTATCCAAATCTAATGATTCTTTTGGAACATAAAGCTGACTTTATGCATCAGATCATTGATTAAAGAGATTAAAGTACCTTCAAAAAAGCAGGTGTGTTCTGTGAGGAAGATGGGCAGTTAAGAAGTCAGCCTGAAAGCTTCTGCTTTAAACAAGCTCCTGGATACAGGTTGTTCTCGACTTATGACCCCTATTGAGCCCAAAATGTCTGTAGCTAAGCAAGATACCAGTAGCTGTTAAGGAAATTCTGCCCCATTTTACGTTTTTTTTTGCCACAGTTGTCAAGTGAGTCTCTGCAGTTGTTAAGTTAGTAACACAGTTGTGAATCTGGCTTCTTCATTAACTTTGCTTGTCAAAAGGCTGCAAAAGTTGATCACATGACCTCGGGACACCATAAATACATGCCAGTTGCCAAGCACCTGAATTTTGATCATGTGACCACAAGGATGCTGCAAAAGCTGTAAGTCTAAAAAACAATAATTATTCACTTTTTTCAGTGCCGTTGTTAACTTTAGACAGCCACTAAATGAATTGTTTTGAGTCAAGGACTACCTGTACAGGGTTAAATCCCTGGAGAAGAGTCTGTAAAAGGGGACACCTTCCAGCCTCCTCGGAATCATAATCACCTTTTTCTCAATCCAATCTGTTTCACAGGATAATGACAAGAATAAAATGACAACATAAATTGTCATGGATACTTTTGAAAACAGGGTATAAATACAATGAAATAAATACCTGAAAGTACGTATATTTGTTGCCCTGCTTAACTGGGGAAGAGCCAATCCCAGGTACCGATACAAAGGAACCATCAGGATTCCAATTAGAAGCCTGGGTAAAAAACAACAACAAACAACAAAAAAGTTTAATTTGCATTTATATGAATAGAGCCAACTTCTAGGGGAAAGCAGAATTTTTCATTCTGCTGTCCCTTGAAAGGTCTGATGCTTGCATTCAGAGGTGGTATTCAGCAGGTTCTGACCAGTTCTGGAGAATCGGTAATGGAAATTTTGAGTAATTTGGAGAACCAGCAAATACCACCTCTCACTGGCCTCGCCCCCATCGATTCTCTGCCTGCTGAGTCCCTTCTTTTGTTACCCTGCATAGGAGAACAGAGCTGGAAAGCAGGTTAGTGGGGTACGGAGGGAATGAGATTTTACTTATTTATTTATTTAGTCAAACAATTATTAGATAACAGGTATAAGTTATAAACATGGTTATAAATAGATGGATACGAATAAGAAAAAAAAGAAACAATAGGACAGGGACAGTAGGCACGTTTTGGTGCGCTTATGTACACTCCCTACAGACCTCTTAGGAAACGGGTGAGGTCAATAGTAGACAGTCTAATGTTGAAGATTTTGGGGTTTGGGGAAGAAACCAGAGAGTTAGGTAGAGTACTCCAGACATTGACTACTCTGTTGCTGAAGTCGTATTTCCTGCAATCAAGTTTGGTGCGGTTTATCTTTAGTTTCTATCTATTTAGTGCTCTTGTATTGTTTTGGTTGAAGCTGAATTATTCATTGATAGGTTGCACATTGCAGTGTATAATTTTATATACTATACTTAGATCGAACCGAAGGCGGTGTAGTTCTAGGTTGTCTAGGTCTAAAATTTCAAGTCTGATGGCATACGGTATTCTGCTACAAATAGAGGAGTGGAGGATTCTTCTCATAAAATATTTCTGGACTTTCTCAATTGTATTAATATCAGATATGTAATGCGGGTTCCAGACTGATGAGCTGTATTCAAGTATTAGTCTAGCAAATGTTTTATATGCTCTAGTTAGTAGAGTGACATCAGAGAAAAAGCTATGCAGGATTAGGTTAACAACTCTTTATGCCTTTTTGACTATGTAGTTACAGTGGGCTCTAGCACTTAGATCATTTGAGATGAGTACTCCAAGATCTGTGACAAATTTTTTGTCATCAACAATGTCTTTACTATTCAGCTTGTATTTTACTTTTTGATCTTTTTGCTAACATGTAAGATAGAGCATTTATTTGTTGAGATTTGATGTTGCCATTTTTTTAACCAATCTGATACATAGACAAGGTATTTTTGAAGGGTAGCAGCATTGTCAGTGGTGTTGAATAGTTTTACATTGTCAGCGAAAAGAACGCAGTTGCTCTTAATATAATCATTAATATAGAATTGGTCCCAGAACTCTGCCTTGGTGGACACCACTGTTGACAGGTACAGGATTTGATAGGACGCTCTCAATTTTGACCATTTGTTGCCTGTTTGACAGGAATGCTTCTATCCAGTTATGCAGGTATCCAGATTAGTAAAACTTATATTTATTATACTTTTATACTTATACAGTTATACTTATTTTGCAGTAACCTTCCCCCAGGAGTGGGGAGGGAATGGAGATTTTACAGTATCCTTCTCTTGCTACGCCCACCAAGCCACATCACACCCACCAAGTCACACCTCAGAACTGGTAGTAAAAAATTTTGAATCCCACCTCTGCTTGCGTTATATTGTTAACCACAGCCCCATACTGTTCCTCCAAAAGAAATAAATACAACAGAATTAATGCAAGGCAGTTATACATAACACAATGGTACTGTACTTGGGGAACAAAAAACACACACCAGGGCTGCTTTCTTCAAGGGCATAGATCCTCATTGTCAAAATAACCTTCTGCTTTTACAATTGCTGGTTGTTAGCTGCTAATTGTGGAGGACATGAGTACAGAGCATAGTCATTTAGCACAGCATTTTCTATCCTAATGGTCTCCAGTGGGTTCTGAACTGCTGGTTTTAAAGCTTTAAAAAAGAAACAAGATTTTTAAAAATTCAAAGAGCTGACAGAGAGATCCATCCCTTTGTTATTTAGTAGATTTTCAGAGAGAGGCTAGCACGTGAGCTTTTTTAAAGAAGTATGAGCTGCAGAATTTTAAAAGCTTATTTGGTATCAAAATTAAGGGTATGTTTAATTTCTTTATTTGCAATGGAGTAGTGATATGGAATTTCTAATCAACAATTTGGAAGAAGCTTAATTTGAAAAAAAAATCCCCAAATAAAAATCACCCAATGATACTTCTGGAATACAAATCTATTTGTATAAATAGATTAAAAAAACTTTTGAATAAAAATCACAATTACCTTCATTCTGATTAGCTCCTTTAATGCAAGTGCTGTGAACATGCCATACTAAGTTTATTTTGACCAATTTAATAACTCAGCTATGTATGCATTACTGCCAAACTATTTATTTTTTTTATCTCAGGCTTATTTTTTATTCTTTATAGAATAAAGCTTCCTAGCTTCCCAATACAATGTACAATACCTAACAGAAAGATTCTCTGTCCAGTTTTTAAGCCAGTCCAAAAATACTGATTTCATTAAAGACTAAATTTATGTATGTATACATATGTGCGTGTAAATTTTTGAGTGTGTGGTAGATTCCAAAAAAACCACAGAATTGCAAACTTCTTTCAGATGCATAGAGCAAGATCTTCTGGCTCTAAATAACCCATTTGGAAGGAAAGTGTTCTTAGCAATCAAGATCATAAGCATTTATTTGCTTGTTTGTTTGCTTGCTTATTTATTTGTTGATTTGATTGATTGCAGGTTTTAATCTCGCAATTCCACACTGGTGAAACATTTACCTTAAAAATTATGTATATCAAATAAATGGACAATCTGCCTTCTAATAATACACGGGGAAATTTACTGTCTGCATTCCAATGATACGGGGGGGTTATCTTCTTTACTTTTTTTCTGTTCAGTTATTAAGTCTTTTCCAGCTAGAATTCTGGAATACAAAGCTTCATGACAAAATGGTACAAAGTAGACTAGACAAGCCTTGTATAGTAAAGATGCAAGACTGAGTAAAAATAGCTTTCTGCATAGATCATGTATAATTTGTTTTTAAAACACTGAATTATTAGTGAAATTATCATGTCTATATCAGAATAATTTTCTTCTGTTTTGCTTTCCCTTTGGCATCTCTGTTTATATACACATACCATATGTTTTGCTTCTGTGTGTTTATTTTCCTAATAACAATTAAATCAGTTTTTTCTTCTTTTTTCCCATCCCTTATTATAAAAGGGATTAAAGGGGTAAAAACTTTGAATGTAACATACTGATGGAATAATGGGAGAATATATTGATAAAAGGGCTGTAATACACATATCATAATTGTGAAGATATTTTTATGAAAAATGTACCAGTGATATTTGTCACTAGAAAAATTGTCTAAAATGTGTAAAGGTACTTTAAATGAAAGTTGGAAATGTGAACAACAAGAGAGGACATTTTTATCATACTTAAAAAAGCTTTAAAATGGATTCATCAATGCAGAAGATTTTAAAGACCAATATAAAATAGAAATCTGAGATACTTCTTTGGGGACTGATGGATAAACAGTTGGGGGGAAAAACTCATGGTACTATACCTTGTTTCTTCAGAAAAATGTTTTAATGCACAAAGATGGAAAGATGTGACATTACCTGCAATGGAAGAATGGACGGTGAAAGTTGTTGGAGTTGGCTGATGGCAAAACCAACAGCTTTGATCAGAGAATTGGAAGCCCTTTCTGAACTTTCTGCCTAAAACAAACAAATATGAAATTATAATATATGGATATGATTAGAATAACAGTAACAGAGTTGGAAGGTACCTTGGGGGTCTTCTAGTCCTGTGATGGTGAATCTATGCACGCTGTCACCCGTTGCTCTTCCGGATTCTGCCAAGCTGGTCTTCGCGCACGCAGGAGCACTGGAAACCAGAAGAGCAGCTCCCCTGTGCGCATGCATGCACCAAGCAGCTGGTCTTTATGCATGCATGCGCATTAGAAACAGGAAGACCAGGTGGCCAGCATGCATGCGTGCACCGGGAACTGCTCTTCTGGTTTCTGGCACGCATGCGTGTTTTGGGATTCGGTGCCTTTTCAGCACGCACACTCCCTTTCACAGAATTCTGTGTCAAAAAGGTTACCCACCACTGTTCTAGTCCAACACCATGCTCGTACAAGAAACCATATACCATTTCAGACTAATGGTTGTCCAGTCTCTTTTCTTCAAAACTTGTAGTGTTGGAGCATCCACAACTTCTGGAGGCAAATTGTTCCAATGATTAATTCTTCTAACTGTCAGGAAGTTTCTAAAGCATTTCAGATATCCCAAATTCTGTGTGGTGGGAAACACCTCTCTGCCTAAGTCCTATCATAGAAATAATAGCATAGGTAGTCCCTGAGTTATGACCACAATTGAGCCCAAAATTTGTGTTGTTAAGTGAAAGATTTGTTAAGTGAGTTTGTCTCATTTTACAACTTTCCGTGCCACAATTTTTAAGCGAATCATTGCATTTGTTAAATTAGTAAAATGGTAGTTAAGTGAATCTGGCTTCACCATTAACTTTGCTTGTCAGAAGGCTGCAAAAGGGGATTGCATGACCTTGGAACACATTGAGTCATTAATATGAACCAGCTGCCCAGCATCTGATTTTTGATCATGAGACCATGAGAAAGTTGTAAGTGTGAGAAATGGTTGTAAGTCATTTTTTCCAGTACTGTTGTAACTTTGAATGGTCACTAAATTAACTGTTATAAGCTGAGGACTACTTGTACTTTTCTGCACTTTCAACTTTGCCTTTTTTTTTTCAATCTTTACTTTTTCTTTTTGTCTATTTTTATCTTAATTTTTATCTTATTTTTATCTTACTGGTTCTTGTTAGTTTTTATGTCTTTATTTTAAAATCAAACAATTTCAAAAAATATGTAATTGTTTTTAAGAGATGGTTAAAGTGCTTTAACTTGTTGTAAAATAACTTCAAAATACTTAGCAAAGATCCATTATCTGGAATTTATCATAATCTCAGAAATTAGAATTAAAATTTAATCCTGATTCATTTTAGATTTTTTGTCCTATGTCATGTTTAAAAAAAGACCCTGGATACTTTAAGAACCACTTTCAATAAAATGATATAAACAAAAAGTATCCCTGCACACAATTAGTCATTAGTGCTTCCTTTTTAAAATAAAAATAGTTCTTCTTTTGTTTTTTCATTCCTTAACATGTGATTTGCACCACATGTTGATATGCACCACGAGCTGCTAACTAAGATGAAATGTTGCAGGAAATCACCTGCCATCTAAGCATGACATGCAACATTAAATTATAATATGGTTTACCTATTGAGGCATAGTATATTGTGCGGGCATAGTCATTCTGTTGGGTTAATCTGGTTTTAAGGTTTAGCATGTTGAGGAAATGGATCAAGGGCATTTGGAAGGGGACATACTCCTTTATTGTAATATCATCTGTACTTCTCCAAATGTAAAGTTTTTTTTCAAACTAGTAATTTATGACTGGCTGTTACACAGTCTCTTCTAAAGATTACAGAAAGAACATAAGATATGCAAGAAAAGGGATATCTGCAATTCTTTGTTATTTATCTCATAATAAACCATTTTTTCAGGCAGGCCTTGACATTTCATTTCTTTAATCAAACCCACTGATCAAAAATAACTGCTACACCAAGAACAAATTTGTATTCTGAGTATAAAACTGATATGTTGAAAAGTGAGTTTTGACACAAGATTATTCTCATTCCTGGTGGCGTAGTTTTCATGACTAGAAACATCAAACACACAATTATTTTGTAACGTTAAGCCGTAATTGCAGTTCCTTAACCTCTTATAATCAACCACTTACATCAGCATAAAAGGAAATCATCTGAACACTCTGAATTAAGAATTTTTGTTTGATCTCATTCTCCTTAACTGCTAGGAATTATTTGATAACAAATCCACTTTGAATTCAAACTAAACTGCATAAAGAATAGAAAGAACTAATTTATTTAAGTATGCAGATAGATATTTGGAAAACTAATAAGGACTTTCAAATGTATGTTCATCTTTTAAGGCAAATTTGGGAAAATAAGACAGGGAAGATGGAGGGATCAATTCTTTCCTTAGCTGCAAAACCCAAAAATCATTTAAAACAGGACTGCCACAGCTAGATTGTTGGCATGTTTGGGAGCAAAATCACATGATTAGCAAAGACAACAAATCAACAAATATAGACAAAACCTTCTCCATCTGTTAATCCTTTCTGCAAGGTCTCCTCACTTCCACATTCATATTATCTTTGTAAGTCAGTTGCTCAAGAAAAACCTTTGCCCCCAATTATGTCCAGGCAATTGAAAATAACAAAAGCACTGGAAATCCTTTGGTTGGGTGGGTGGGGGGACAGAAACCAGTGTTACAAATACCATTCTATTAAGTACAGCATAAACACACTGACACAAAGACTAATTTGTATTAGTTTACTCTCCTGCTGAGATCTTTCTGAAAATATGCTTATCTTGACATAAAAAATAATGTGCAAATTACCTGACCTTTTTAACTGCTCCGGCATCAGAACATTTCACGCTTCCTCTCAAACATCTAACAAAAATTTGAAGCACCTTGATTTTCTCAACTGGAGGAGCCTCTGAAACCTTGCACCAGGATTGTCAAAAGTCCATGAGAATGTGGACTGATATATTACACTGCTTCCCAAACTTGAGTGAATTACCCGAACTTGGGTACAAGTGGGGGTTTGGGGAGAGTTACGACACACAAATAATGTCCCAGAATGTCCCAATATTAATGGGGGCATTTGAATAAGGACTTTATGAAAAGGAGTTTTGAATACTGAAGGAAAACGTTTAACACGCACTGCTACACCATGTGTCAAGTCACCTAAAGAACACCTTAACCCAGAATATTTCGTAGATCCTCTCTATCCCACGCAAGAGAACTGTTGTCTTCAGGAGAAATCTTGCTGATAAGATAGGATGACTAATAGTTACCTTAACAGTGAACAGATGAAACTGGACTCACCTGTTCAATCCTCTACAAAGAAAGTGGAAGACAATAAATGATGTTGCTACCATAATTGCCTACATAGAGGTGTTTCATTTGAAGGTGGAATACTCATGGGAATTAAAATGCTGTCATTGTGACCTTCCCCATAAAACACTGTTTAATCAGAGATTTTGGATTGCATTGTTTGTTGGATAAACTATTTCCAGTCCAAGCTGTTTGGAGGAAGATCTGACTCTTTTCATATTATTTCTCTCACAATGCAAGAGAAATTTAATGTACAAAATCCAACCACATTGAGCAATTTCCTATGTAAGCACTGACATTAAGTTCTGGAAAGGACCTAGTGCGGACATTTAAGATATAATCTCAGTGTTCACCTCAACCCCCATCAAAATCTTGGTTCACAAATTCCAAATTTATGTCTATTGAAATCGCAATAACACTTAGATTTACATATCGCTTCACAGTGCTTTACAGCCTTCTCTCAATAGTTTAGAGCTAGCATATTGCCCCCAATCTGGATCCTCATTTTGCTGACCTCGGAAGGATGGAAGGCTGAGTCAATCTTTTTTTTTTTAAATTTTATTGATTTTTAGAAACAAACATAAACAAACACAACACAACATGAAAACATAAAACCTCTTTTCTGAAAGCAGCCTGATCCCAGGTTACATCTTTTTGTACAGACACCAATTCAAATTCACGCTCATTTTTATATACCATTCCATATCTTATTACCATTCTACATTTTCTATATAGCTTCTGCCCTCTTTTAACTTTCTTAATTTTATTTTTATTTGTTTCATCTCAAATCAGCATTATATTTATATTCTTTGTCTGTCCTATTTCAGCTGTCTATTATCTTTTCTCATTAAACAAAATTCTTCCTGTGGTCACTGATTGGAGTATGATGCCTTTATATCTTTCCCCTAAAATTGTAACACTTAATATAGAACATAACTTTCATTCAGATTCTGCATAGTACATTAAAGCTACACACTACATTTTAAAAAGAAAAAGAAAAATATAAATATATACTACAATTAAAATGATCCATACCAATTCAATTCTATCATTAATGTTAATATTCATTTAAATTTTAAACATTTAACACATTACTTTTCAAGTAGGTATCATGCTTCTATGGGAACGCTTATAAACTTTCCATAATTACTTCCCCCCCCCTTCACTTGCATTTTAAAACATGTCATTAAAATGTTCCCATTCCTTTCTAAATTAACTCTCTCATTTAATTCATTCCATTTATTTTATTCACAAATGTTTCACTAAATCATACGTTGTTTCCAATTTTCTAACATTATTTCTAAATACAAATATAACAATACAATCATATGTAGCTTTGCAGAATCACTTTTTCAATTAAATTTTTACCCATTATCTCTAAATAAGTCCTGTTTCTTTACATCTTGCTTCACACCCTTGTAGTTTCTCTTCCCTTCCCTCCTCCTTTGCTTCTTCTCTCTGCCCTTTTTACCCCCTTGTCTCTCCACCTCAATTTCCCTTTTTTGTATTCCCTTTTTCTGTTGGTTTCTCACATTATATCCACTTTTCACCTTATTCTTCCCTTTTTTGGTTGTTTTTTTAGGTCTCAAATTCTCCATTCTCTTTCCCCTTTCTTCCCCAAGTAGAGTTACTTGTTCATTTAAAATGGCTTCTTCTTTGTCCCAATCTTCTTGTTGTGTACTCTGTTCTTGTAATTTCTCGTAGGTAGAGATCGCCATTTCTAAGAATTGAAAAACGGAACCAAGAGAGGCTTTCCCTTCTTGTTCCTCTTCTTTAAGCTTTTTAAATTCTATTTTCAGTTCATCCACAAATGATGCCATTGTAGAGTTTTTTTTCTTTCAAAACAACCACCCAAGTGTTTTTAATCCTTCAAATATAGTTCCAAAAATCCCAAAGTCAGCAAGCAATCCAAATACACACAAGCTGTTTCTTTCCACACCTTCTTCCTTTTTTATTTTCTCTTCCTGGGGTTAGTATTTAGTTACAAAGTTCCAGTTAAAATGTATCTTTTAGAAGTCCTGTTAAAATTTAACTTTAGACTCTTTAGATTCCAGGCTATCTCCTCCTTCCAAATCCTATTCTAATTATCTTCCTCTCCCTTCCCACTTACAGCAAAAAAAAAAAAAAAATTCCTTCTTTCCTTTTATATTCAGAAAACTTTATTATCCCCTTGGCATTAAATTTTCCAAGTTAAATACCTGTTGATGCCAAAGCAGATTTTTCTGATTTCTCATTCATCTCTGTTCGCTGTCAACGTAAGGAAGGAGAGTGAATTTTTTTTTCCCTTTTCACTTTCATTCGCTGCTTCCGAATCTTCTTTGGGAGTGATGTATCCTTTTTTAAAATTTGAATTCCAGTATGCCTTAATTGTTGTTTCTTATCCCAGTCAGCCAAAACTTTCACTTCAGCACTTTCTTCCTCCTGCACATTCTTTTCTGGATGAGGGCTTCTTTAAGGTGGCCATTTCTGACCACCACTCTACCGCCTTCAGGAAAGGGAGTTTAGCCAGCTGGGGAGGAAAGATGTGGCTTTCCTCGACCCTGCTGGAATCTCCCCCGTCTTCACTGACCTCTATGGGGTGGCTTAGCCCCAAAGCCAGCTAACTCGGGGCACTCCGGCGGCACACCCAGGCAGAAACCGCGCATGATCTCGGATTCCTGCCTGCCGCCAAAGCCCTGCAAACCGGAAGTCCTGGAATGCTGAGTCAATCTTGAGCCTGTCAGGATCGAACTCCTGGAGTGGGGCAGCGAGTTATTCTGCAATACTGCATTCTAACCACTGTGCCACCACAGCTGTTACTGCAGTGCAATCCCTACTGAATTTGTTTCAGATACATAGTATCAGAAACTATGATGGGATTCAAAAGTTCCCACCGATTCTGAGGGCATGGCTGCAGAGGCGTGGCTGAAGAGATGTGCGCGCCAAACGCATGCTTTGCTAAAACAGTAAAAACTAAGCTAGTACACCTCTCAGCTGTTTAGCACAGCAATCTACTCTGCCACACCAAACAGCTGACAGGTTAAAAAGAACCTAAGAGCAGGGGCGGGCAGGTGGGCCCATCTGCAGAGCGTCGGAGACTCAGAGCGAACAGATTTTCTGCCAGCTGATCTTCAGTGCTACCGGTACGCCAGACCTGGGCCGAACCGGTAGAATACCACCACTGATCAGGAGGCTTCATGCTAGTTACCTTTACATTTTGCTTTCTTTAAAAAATTATAAATTGTCATTTCAGTTGTTTTAATTTCTTAGCAGTTTTGGATGAAATTTAGAGGCAGAATGGCTCATTTTGGAAGTTTTATGCATTACAAGTTTCAAAAATAGCCTTTCCCATTTAAGTTTCCCTGAAATAATAATAAAACAAATCCAACTCATCAGCATCCCTATATATTAGGGAGATAATAATAAGAGTTTGTCCTAATTAAGCTGCCAAAAATTCAAGTTGAATGTAAGCACAAGGAAGGAAGAGTGTCAAAAAATGGCCATGAAGTCTGAATGGAAAAAATATACCAAATTTCCTGGATTATTGGAGCTAATTAGGCCAATTTGAAAAAATGTTCTTTAACTTTCAAATCTTCCTTAGGATTTCATGGGCAAAGAAACATGATTGCCCCCCATATCAGTTTTTTAAATATATGTTTCAATAACTGTTGGACCTTAAACTTAAGTATATTAAGTGGACATGTGGCAGATCTCATCATAAATATTAGATACACTGCTTCAGTTTGTGCTTTGTGTGCTTCCAGTTGTTTCTTGAGAATCATAGAACAAACCGTTTTTAATATACTAAAGATATTGGGAAAGATAGATCCTTCCTGTTTCTCAATCAATCATAACATTCCACAATTCAAAGGATGTAGCTCAGATGTTTTGAAAAATGCACACGTTGTGTTCTGACCAATATAACAACTGTTTTTAACTGCTAAAGTCTTATGCATGCTTTTTTGAGAATATAAGAGTGCACAAAAATTTAGCTTTGCAAATAATCAAATAGATCAGCAAATAATATTGTGCATTAAAGTAATATTATAGCAAAGCAATAAGTTATTTTTATATTTCCAAGTAATGTGTAATTAAACTGAAAATAATGTATCTTAAAACTCAATTGCCTCTCCATTAAGTTTCTAACAGCCTACCCATGCCCTTTTAAATATATTGTAAATGGAAATAGAACCACAGTCCATTACATTTCTTTCCATTTATTTGCAACCTGGTTGTAATTTGTCAATCACAGACAACAAAATAAAATTGGTACTTAAAACCAACTTTAATTCACTGATTGAATTAAAAGACTGCAGAAGATCTAATTAATCTCAGATGTATTGTTAACACTGATAAACGCCACAAAAAAATCTGTTTGAAAGTATTGGGAGAAGAGAGTTACAAAGTTGTATCAAGACAGGTTAATATCTAGGCCACTTCAGAGATGAGGATGTTGAGATGGCAGTAATTTTGAATTTAATTTTCTAACATAAAGTGCGTGACAAGATAAGACTTAGGGTTTTGGGGTTTTTTGTTCTTCTCTTCTCCTGTTTTCATTATGTGAGGGAAAAGAGAGGGGAACTATTAATTATTATACACAATTCAAATCATACATATATATATATATGTGTGTGTGTGTGTGTGTATCTGGACACACACAGAGCAATGACAAACTACAAGGTCCACCATCCAAAGAGGATTCCTTAATGTGAGATTTGGTGCAAGTGTGAATATGGACAGTTCTCAACTTAGGACCACAACTGAGCTCAAAATTTCTGTTGATAAATGAGACATTCATTAAGACATTTCTTGCCATAGTTGTTCTGAATCATTTGCAGTTATTAACTTATTAAAGTGAATCTGGCTTCCCAACTGACTTTACTTGTCAGAAGGTCACAAAAACTCATCACATGATCCCGGGAGCCTGCAACCATCATAAATATGAGTCAGTTGCCAAGGGTCTGAATTTTGATCACATGACCATGGCGATGTAGCATCAGTCATAAGTATGAAAAAATGGTCATGTCACTTTTTTAGTGACGTTGTAACTTCCAAAGTCACTAAATGAATTCTAAGTCTAGGATTATCTGTATAACCTCAGGTCATGTTTCCAAAGAAAATGACCACTTATTGAAGAAATAACATAGGCACTTGTTATTAAATCTTCCTGAATAGTCCACATTTGCTTATTAAAGTTGTGCACTTTAATATGTTAGAGCATATTGTCTCCAAGGACACCGTAGACAATTTCTTCTAAGAAGGCACCAGTCCCATGTAGATTTGCTAAGTGCTTTCACAGTTCTAATCTGCTACCCGCTTATTTAGGGGAACATTTTTAACTATCCAAAAAGCTTATTGACCGATTTTAAACAAATGCTTTTGAAACAGCCCTAATTAATCAGATTGTGTTCTCCACTGAGAATCTTTTTCGAGCAAAACCTAGGAAAGAAAGTTGATTTTCACTCTTCTAAATCCTTCTCCAGAATATTACCCATGTTTCCCCGAAAATAAGACCCAGTCTTATATTTTTGTGGTTGCCAAAATAAGCACTAGGGCTTATTTTCAGGGAGGTCTTATTTTTTTCATGGTTGCAATGCAGCAGGAGGCATGGGAGGGGTAAAGGACAAAGAGACACTTGGTGCCGTGGCCACTAAGTGAGGCAGTGAGGGGGTGGAGGATGAAGTGAGGCAAGGGGTGCAAAGCTACCATGCATACCCGGCACCAGCTTATCAGAGGGCCCCGCAACCAGGCCATCAATTGCCTGGCCTCATGGCAGCGGTGGCAGCTCCAACAACCCATGAAGATCGCCAGCTTGCTCGCTGCTGCAACAGAGCAGGAGGCTGAGCAATGCACCAGTGCTGCAGCCACTAAGCATGGCAGTGTGGGGTACAGGATGGAGCAAGGTGGTATGGTGGTAGAGACCGAAGCTTTTTCTCCTTGCTCATTGCCACATCGAAGCAGGAAGCTGAGCAATGTACCAGTACCACTAAGTGAGGCAGTGATGGGGGTGGGAGGATAAAGTCCCAACAGTGTCCTTGACCGCCTGGCCAATGCTGGCAGAGTGAGGTGGAGGCGGCCAGAGCAGCCCCTTCCCCATCTTACTCAGTGGCAGCTATGTAAGTGCTACATAATGTCCTCTTCTCCCTTCTGATCTGATGTGCACCACAAGTCCTGTGGCATATGATGACATAAAAATCACAACTGCCTCAACTACCACACAAACAATGGAAGCTTCAGACAGAAACATGCATTTTGTATTGATAAATCTAGGATTGTACCCCCCAAATGCTGAACCGGCATTCACGTGCACAGCAGAGAGCATAGCAATGTGGCAAGAGATTGTTTCCAGGTCAAAGTGAGGGGCCTCAGCTTGCAGTTCCCTTGGATAACCTTTAGGAAACATTAACCGAAAATTAATCCAAGCTATCAATTTGTTCTGCAACAACAACAACAACATACAACCCAATTGCAGAGTGAGAAATTATCTTTCAGACAAGTTTTCAAGGCTCTGGCTCATTTTAATCTCTCCTCTAGAAGCACAGAGGGCTTCTGCCAAGCCGCAATCTCAGCTTTATATCCAGGCAGCCCAGGACCAAATATTATTTTTAACCTAGAATTGACATAAAAACAATACCTCTGGATCTCAGTTATGTTTGAAAGATTCTGCAGAGGTGAGGGGAGATTTGGGAACAAAATGTCCACTGTCATGTAGCTCACAAGGCTTCTGCCACCGAGTCAATCAATGCTTACCTATTCTGTCAGCACATTGGCTACAATCCTCATAACTCACTTCAGCATGTCACATAAAGGTCCTGCCCACCTGCATTTGTCCACAACCTCCATTTCCTCCTTGGCCACTTTACATTGCTCTTATATCAACCCATCTCATGAACAAAGCAAACTTTAGTTGTTCCTAGCTGTACTGATTTTGTTTCCTTATTTCAACATCACCAAATAATAGTCCGAGAATGTATAATCCTATGTTAGACTTTGTTACCCATTTTCTTCGAGGAGACATCAAGCGAGCAACTCTAAGAGTTACATAGAAGCACAGAAGCTTGAGGTTTTTTTTTTTTTCTTTTAAATTTATTATTTTTTAAGTACTGATCTTTTTCCTTTATTTTTCATTATGATGGTTTATCACAGTGAGCCAAATGTTCAGACTGGTTTTGGCATTTTTAACCAATTACCTCTTCCCAAGTGTTTCTTTTATTAATTTTTGTCAGAGATAGATGTGAGCTTATCCCAAGCTGTTTCATGTCATTTACTGGCCCACTAGCTCAGCTGGAAGTTAGTTCCAAGCTTCCACTACTCTTTCTGTCAATACTACTCTATAATCAATACAATTCTAGCACTACTTTTGTGCATCCCTCCTGTCAGTTTGAGGTTATGCCCCTCATGTTCTTGATTTTTGCTGAATACTGAACATATTGCCCTCTAGAATCTTATTCACTTTCTTAATATCAATCGGACTAGAGCTGGAAGGGACTTTGGAGGTCTTCTAGTCCAACCCACTGCTCAATCAGAGTAGAGTAGGATAAGCTGGAAGAGACCTTGGAGGCAGAGGTCGGATTTGACCAGTGTAACTACCGGTTCTGAGATTTTACGTTTTGCGCGTGTGTGTATATCGTCAGTTAGCTGCCTGGACAACTGAGCAGCCCTGCACGTGGGTGCGCAGCGGTTGGAAAAGCACTTTTTTCCCACTTTTTCAACCGCAGCTGTGTCGCACAAAGCAGCTGCAGTTGAAAAAGCAGGAAATAAAGGTCAGGTAAGAGCCCAGGTGGGCAGGTGGGTCAAAACAGCAGCAAACATAGAACCGGTTCTATGTACACTCTCTGTTTGCTGCTCTTCAGAGCAACCGGTTCTACAGAAGTAGACAGAACCGGTAAAAATCCCACCCCTGTCTGGGAGGTCTTCTAGTCCAGGCTCCTGCTCAACCCATACTATTTCAAATAAGTGAATATATTTAATATATTTAAAGGTTTTGTATCCTCCCTTCCCTTTCTGTTTTCCAAACTGTACATATTTCTAATCTATCCTGTTTTCTCCTGACAGAATATTTTAGCCTCCATTGTAAGCTTTTTAATTTCCATGAGCAAAAGATCTCCTAGACTCTTCTTACCTGCCTTCCATTTCTAACACTAACTTCTCTCCAAGTTTTCCAAAAGGAGAGTTTTCCTCCACTATTTTATTTGGGGAAGAAGGGGTATGTTTGTGCTAGTCCACCTTAATATTATTTTGAAATATATTTCTATTTTAATATGTAAAAGCCCCTCCACTGCAATTGGATATTGAACTTGTCACCATTGCTTATTCATCCATTCCCTGTGTTTCTCAGAGTAAATTATTGTTGTGCCCTGCAAGTAACAGGGTGGTTACCCAAAAGCTGGTCCATTTCAGTTATCTTACTCCCAAGACACAATCATGGCAGGATTTGCCTCCCTCCCCAGGTTCCATTTCTGTCACAGGGTTGGTTGTTATTGTGGGAGTAAAATTAGGGGAGACTTCATCCCAACTCTGTTGGCTTGAGAGAAAAAAGTGGGATATCCATAAAGTAAATCTAAACAATGACTCTGAATTTGTCCACATCACTAAGATTCTATAATTGTTTACTACAACAGGACAAATAGTCCTCATTGAGCAACCAAAATTAGGACTGGCAATTTGTTCATTAAGCAAAGTGGACACTAAGTGAAATGACAAGTACACTTATCTTACTTCAGCTTTCCTTTGCTTTACAAACCTGGGAAAAATTGGTTGTAAAGTTACTTTTTTTCATCACCATTGTAAGGGCAGATGGATGCAAAATGAGGGCAACCAGTACTTTTCATGTTAAGTGTACATAACAATTAACTGTCAGACTACATTTAATGCATGTCAGAAGCTAGTAAAAGAAAGGGAGAGTTTCTCACCAATCTTTTGTTTTGAGTTAAAAAGGGAAATCTTGACTTCCTATTAGATTTGATGCCAGCAAACCTTAATCCATCCCACGGTTTTTCTTTACCTGGATATTTGTTTTCTTATTTCTATTTTCCTTATCATTACCTTTTTATAGCTTCTTATGCATATGTCCCCCCTCCCATGAAACAAAAAGCAGGTAGATATGAGGAAAAAGTTACCATTTTTCATACCTTGCTAAACTCTGCCTCTCCTGCTATCCCAACTTTAAAGAAAGAAAATATGGGTAAATGCCCTGTTAGAACTTTAAAACTGAAGCTTGCAGATGAAATCTTAGCTATGAAGTCATTCACATTATTATTTCATCTCATACTGGATACATGTGATCATCATGCTCAATATAGCCAGAAGAATATTCTTGTTACCAAAATTTGATATTCTGTTTTTGTTTAATTTTGCTACGTTTATGTTACTGTAGCTTTAAGGGGTGGGTGGGAACAAACTGGGTTCTTTGTCCTTCATGTTTAACCAGCTACTTTTGGTTCTCCAGGTATAATTGTCACTTGATGCCCTATTTCTCTTTGTTGCCTCTTTCTGATAAAACCACTGGTCATTGGTGTCTAAACTACAATCTTGGACCAGGAAGGAGAGAACGTTTCTCATCCATCTTTTGTGAATCTTCTTTTTTAAAAATATGTCATCCTACAGCCAAAACAGACAGTAAATGTGCTTACTACAGGATCCAGATTAGCTTTGCAACAACTTCAAGCCCAGGAACTGGAACTACATTAAGATCTTTAAAAAAAACAAAAAACCAAAGACATCAAGGTGGAAAGCGTTATCAAGATATAAAGAGAAAGTCGCCTATACTGTAGTTCTCCAAATTCCAGATTTTAAAATAAATTTTGCCCAATCTGCAAATTTCCTGTATGCATTTATTTGGTAATAACCTCCATGAAACTTAATAGCATTTTTTTTTTTCAGTAAAGGCCAGAAATTGCTGTAATTCCGAAACACTGAGGGGGAGGCCCTCAAACCTGAGCTGGTTTAATGCCCCTGAATTGAATGGGATTGGATTGCAGTCTTATTTTGAAAATCTGTTGATCATTTACTGCCTCGCTAGCAAACAAACTTCTGGATCTTTTAGAAGGTTTGTATTCCAAGTCGCAAAGTAACTTCCGCACGAGTAACTTGTATAAGATGTCTCATTTGTAAGTAAAATCATTTAAAATAGCACTAAAGGGCTGCAATGCTACTCAAGCCGAGAGTCCTGATTTTCCAAGCCTGAGTTGCAAAATCAAGGTTGTGGTGCAAAGACGGCCTTCTTGAGATTAAGGCTATAATGGCTAAAATTGTTTGCTGGGGGGCTAGGAACGAACCTCGCAACACTCGTGGGCTTTCCTTCCAAGGAAATATATATATATACCGTGTTTCTCATATAAGGCCAGGTCTTTTTTTTTTTTTTTTTTGAGCCCCGAAAAAATGTCTAGGCCGTCTTTTCGGGAGTGACTTAATTCCCCCTCCCTTACATCTTCGGGCGGGCAGGTGGCGATGGCTTGGATGTTGACCTCGGCGTTGGTAGGGCACTTCGTATTGGGGTCAAGGCAGGCAGCACCATATTCGGGTGTGCAACAAAAGTACTTCCTAACGGCAAACCCCCACCACCATTCCCCCCCCATTTTGCATGTTTTAATATAGGCCTTAATTTGGGGGGAGGGGCTTAATTTCATTTCATGCCTATATAACATGCTGGGACTTCCTATTGGGGGGAGGCCGTATTGTTGGAGAAACAGGGTATATGTGTGTGTCTGTGTGTGTGTGTGTGTATATATATATATATATATATATATATATATATATA
>BLBF01000018.1:22671168-22693471 GCA_015471245.1 Laticauda colubrina
CACACACACACACACACACACACACACACACACACACATCCTTGGCCATGCGAGAGAGCCTGGAAGGGAAAGTAGAAGCCAGCCGATGAGGGAGCAAGTTGCCTTCTTTTCATGCGGCTTTTGTTTGGGAAGATTTTGCTGCAGCTTTGGAGGGGGGGGGGTTGTGTGGAAATGCACCAGGTGCTTCGGAGAATTAGGCCACAAAAGCAGCAGACAGGGAGAAAATCAGATCAGTTCCTAGGCACCATCTGCACCTCCCCCTTCACACCCGCAACAGAAGCCTTGTGTCTTTTCCAGGGATATAATATATTCTCTTGGAGGAAGAGTAGTTGACTTGTTGCTGTCAGTCAAAACATATTTTCCTACCCTTGAGGGACAAAAAAAAGCCCTCCCTCCCTTCATATCTGATGACTGCCCTGAATTTCTGCTCCCACAATCTCCATTCTGTCTGGGCTGCTGAATTAGGTCTTCAACACAAGGAAGACCAAAACTTCTGTTGCTCAGTGAGGAAATTTGTTAAGTGAGTCTTGCCCCATTTTATGGTTTTTCTTGCCACGTTTGTTAAATGAATTCACAAATTAATTAACAATGCGGTTAATAAATTAGTAACACGGTGGTTAAGTGAATTTGGTTTCCCCATTGATGTTGCTTGTCAGAAGGTCACAAAAGGGGATCACATGACCTCGGGATGCTGTAACCGTCATAAATGTGAGTCAGTTGCCTAGCATCTGAATGTAAATCACGTGACCATGGGGGTGTTGCAACAATCATAAGTGTGAAAAATGATCATAAGTCACTTTTTTCCAGTGCCCTTGTCACTTTGAACAGTGACTATGCAAACAGTTGTAAATCAAGGACTACCTGTGTGGAAGTTAAAATCCAACACATTATAGGGAAGCCTTGAGGAATGATATGGTGTAAAACCTTATCCAAATGTTGCAATAATGTAATACTGTTCCCCTTCTTGCAAGTTCTAAAAGTGTATGTATACCAATCCTAAAACTGAATTGTAAGTGTATGTAAAGATATTTTAATTTGGATTAGATCTGCTTAAGTTTTTTTTTTAATCAGCTTTTCTACTGGTTTGTTTTGCCTGATATTTCCTTGTCCCTACAATTCATTTATTTTTTCCTCCCTCCACTCCAGTAACCACTTCCATTGAGCATCATCTTCAGACAGCTTTTGCTCTGATTATATTTTGTTCAATAGAAAAGCAAACTGCAAGTGGAGAGGAAGATACAGAGAGATTCCAATCCCGATCATATTTTTTGCCGTGGTTTCCAAAACTCCTTGTTTTCACTTGTTCTAGTTATTGTCTTAAACTTAGTCAGGGTCTGCTAATGTGGGTGTGCCAGGATTTCAGTGTGTCAACACTTGATGATAAACCATTAACTGACTTATATAAAATTGGTGAGGCAGACTGAAGGCTAAATAAAGTGATGTACGTTGAGCCTAGCAGTCAATGGGATAGAAGAGAGATTTTGCTCTAAAACAAAATGCTTAGCAAGTATTTGGTACGGAACAGCCCTTAGGAAGGACCTGGGCCTAGGTTATTTGTCTTTGATGTCATTTTAACTAATGACTGGTTTCTAAATACATAAAAGTTACATGAGCCTTTTGAGAAATTGGTGAAAGATTGGTATCCATTACTTGCCATTACAAGAAAGCACATCCTCCTGTTGCAAATGTAACCCTTAAAAATGTGAAAGAAGGCATTGAATTCTCATTAAAGTGGTGAAGTTAAGCCAGGAAATATTGACCTTCCCAAAGCCGCCCAAGTTGTTCATGGAATTTTAATGCTACCGCTCCCGATATTTTTCTTTTTCTTCTCATTGAAGCTTTCAGGTCTCCAGATGTGAGTTTCAAACATTGATGGTATGGCATGAAAAGATTCCTTTGAGTCAGGCTTGGCTTCTGGGAGCCTTGTGGGCACATCCCTGCTGTTTTCTTGGCAGCAGGATAGAAATGATTTGCCATGGCCTTCTGGGATTTTTTTTTTTCCCCTTTATCTTCCTAAACTAGCTTTCAGACATGGAATTCCCTGGAGTGTCTCCCACCAAGAACTAAATTCTAAATTCAGATAACCTGGGCCAAATATTGCCAGCTGCTGTGGAATGCTGAAATGCAGTTATATTGTAGCTAAAGAGACAAAAAATGAATTGGCGCAATAACCCTTGGATTTGAATCTAGGTTTTTTTTTTTTTCTTCCTATTTGAGCTCTGCTTATTATTGTTACCCAGCATAGGAATTGATATGATCTCTGAATAGCTTGTTCTTTATCCATTACAACTTCAGTGAAGTGTATTCAGTTCTTAACATCTGTCAAATGAGAGTGGAAACAAAGATAAGGGTTTTCCCCCTGATGATTTTGTTGAAAATTACTAATGAAAAGAGTCAAACACAAGCTAGAAAAATACAGATAGTAAAATACAAAAAGGTGTGAAAAGGGGGGAAAAGCAGCCAATTTCCTCCTTGATCCCAGCAAGTAAAGGCAATTTTAATACAGCTTATCATCTGTAAATACAGTCTGTTCATCCCATAGCTTATTTAAGTAAAAAAAACAAAATCCCAATGCTTTGTCAGTTGTTCTTTGTCAGCAAAAAAAAAGTCCAGTAAAAGCAATCCAGGTATAATTGTTTCTTTTAGCCCCTATCAAATAAATCAACCTTGTATTTCATCCCTGAGTTTTTAAGACTCTTAATTTTTAACTCCTCCAAAAAGAATCCCATACTTAAGTTTCTGCTCATCTTCTAGCCAAAACTAAAGTCCTTGAAAACCTTGACAGCACTCATTTGTATGTCCAGTTAGAAAAAAGTTATCCAAATCAGTTTCTGGTTCAATGTTTGTAATTGCTTTTAGAGAATGCATCAGCTGTCAGTTCAATTTATGTGTCCCTCAAGTAACCTGAACCCATATCATGAAAGGCTTTAAAGGTGACCACCTACACCTTGAGTTGCACCTGGAAGCAGACTGGTAAGCAATGCAGTTCCCAAAGCAGTAGTGATACAGTACCCATTCTTGCCCCCTCCCCAAAACTGCCCACACCAACTGGAGCTTCTGAATGCTCTTCAAGGGCAGCCCCATGTAGAGCACATTTCAATAGTCCATCCATAGGATGACTAGGAACTGAACGACTGAGCACAGGAAATCCTGATCCAAGAATGGCCTCCAAGGCCTTGGAGCACAAGACAAAGTTGTGTGAAGGGTCTCCTAGCCATGACTGCCACCTATTCCTTGAGCAGGAATTGCAAATTCAAGTTGCAAATCCAAGTTGCAAGACTGGGTCTTTCTGGGGCAGTACCACCCCACCCAGAGTCAAAGATGACAAGATCCCAGATCTTAGTTAACAATTAAAAGATGTGAGATTTATTTTTTATGCTGATAAAAAGACTAGAAGTTGCCAAAAAAGTGAAGATATACAGACAAGAACCTGCCTTCCAAAAAATGGAGAATATTGGGAAGAGCTGTCCTGCCATAAAATTGTGTGTGTGTGTGTATGTGTGACTCATTTGAAAATAAGGTACTGGTTGGATTTCTTGCGTTGTAACTTTTATAACCTTTCTTCAAGTAAATACTGTTGATAAGAATTGCTAGCTTGTTATTTAATGGATGAACTGCTTCCAGTCTAGATTAAAGAAGGGAACTACCTATAAGACAACAATAAAATAATAAAGAATTAAAGATCTTCACAGTAGCTAAAAAAAAGAAACTTTGTTACTATGAAACAAGCATATTTGTTAGATATAGTATAATATTTTGTTACCAGTTCCTTCCCGTAATTCATGCCTAATATTCAGTGTGGAGAAATACACAATTATTTTTTTAGTTATTTGAAGGATATTCAGAGTAATGATACACATATCTATTTAGACATAATTTCCAATGAGCTCAATGGTGTTTTTCCCCCAAGTGCATCTCTTTAGGATTTTATACTATAGCTGCTAAGAGATGGGAGGTGATGTGGGTAAAATGTTAGTAAATTTGCTTTTTGGACCAAAAGTTTCTTCTTTCTTTTAAGGAACTTGAACAAAATATTATTGTAAAATGGGTATACCCACACAAAAATTATATTTCATATCTTTTGTTAAGCTAAGCCTGAGGGTATTGATTTGGACATTTAAGGCAGAAGATAACATAATAGCAAAGCCACATCTGATGATTTCTTACTAATAAACTTTGAATCAGAAATTTAAAGTACTGCTTTTTATATTATGGGGAAATATGTGAATTATTAGATATTCCTCAGAATACAAGTTAACTATAGGCTAGATTTTTACATTTGTAATATTTGAACTTTCTATGAATGTTTACACAAGAATTACATTTTTTTGTTGTAAGAAAAATACAGGTACAGCTAATCTATCCAGATTCAGGATGCTGATGCTATCCACATTCTTGTTTCAAAATGATCTTTAATGTTATATAATAACTTTATGATGTAATTTGGAAACACTAATCTGATTCCCATATTTCACTAATGTATAATGTGCCTTTTTGGTTTTGACTTAATGTATTTTGATCCATAAACCAAGTGATTTATAGCTTTAGCATGTTAACATGAACTTTGTGAGTTATTTGATAAAGCACAATTAAATAATGACTTAGTTTTATATGTGAAATCTCTCATTATTTATGTGTAATATATTTTAACTATACTGGGTCCAATTTTTGTCAGTGTATTGTACATTTAACTCTCCTACCCTGGTCTCTTTTTTGTGAAATAGCAATGATTCTAGCTTCTATGAATTTAAATGTATATATCATTTGCTATCAAATAGTGAATTATATATATTAAGAGATAGTAAAGTTCTAGGGAAGTGCATCATCTGATTCTTTCTAGGATTCTTTAGATTCTAGGATATGGAGATTAAAGAGGGAACCCTAGCCTGACATCTTTTCAACTCTCCTTCTGTATCAGTGCCACCTGTGCCATCGGCTAAACTCACACACTTGGCGGAGGTTGCTAGCTGCCAGGCTACTTGCTCCCATTTATGAGCAACATTACAACTTTACTCACACTCCCCATCTATGTGACAAGATCTCCAGCCTGGTACCTACTGTCTGAACAATCTTACCAGTGGGGGAAAAGGCTAAGATAGGCTATTTCAGTAACGGTCCTGCCATTGGGGAGTATATTTCCTAGTGAGAAGAGTAGCTAGAAGGGTTCTGAGTAATGTGTCCACAACCCTCTTTCCCTAATTTGGAATTGTTCTACCTTGTTGATAAGCATTGTTTTAAAGGCTTGAGCTAACCTAACCTCACGTCTATCTGTGTTCCTACTCAGAATGCCCCACAGCATCTCACTGCCTCCAATTTTAATAAGGAATCATAAAGACGGCCACAATCTTGGAATTTTCTCCATCCTTTGTCTAGATTTGCATTAGCATTTTACTAAGCAAATTTTAATGTGAGAAAGCATAGAATTCCACCTTCAAATTTGCTCTTTTTTCATTTGTGAAATGTGGCAACCAACACACCAGCCTGCAAGCATCCAGTCATGTCTCTTTGCCTCTGGGTGTTTTTTAAAGATGGTGGGATCACCAGGGATTGCATTTCTGGGTTGGCATTTCTTAGGTCTTTAGTCTGTTGGTCTCTGTGAAGTTCTTGATTAGGGGAAGAGGATGGTGTCTGTAAGCTAATCTAACCTGTAACTCCTTGAACACTCATACATCTTTCCCCCCAAAATCGGCATAAAAATGACTCATTTTCAGCATTGCAATTTGTTGCTTATTTTCTTTTATTTTTGTCAGGTTGAAAGGGCTCAGGATGATAGTTTGGCCTGATTTAGCTCAATGTGGTTAGAACTGGATTTGCAGATAAACCAAGGAACCACTCAATATTACAACAGCAGTAAGCTATGGGAACTAAGGTTCTCTTAAATTGGAAAAAGAATTATTCCTGTTGAATTTGCTACTGGTTCTTTGTGCTGTAAATGTAGCAGCTTCACTCGGGGAAGGCTCCTTTATAAGATTCAGAATGAATCAGCCTAAGGCTGTTCTCTGGGCCTGACAGTCACCTTTTGTTCACAAATTCATGGGAAAGTCTTTATCATTCTCCACTGGAGAATGCTATCAGTATTAAGCCACAGTTTAATTGGAAGTTTTTAGTACCCTTCACATGCTTGAAATTGATCAATGAAAAGCATCAGTTACAAGGTGCAGCTTCCGTATCAAGTAACTTTTGTTTCTCCCCATTCCATAAGAAGAAACATATTTATTACCTGGTGTGATGGTATCCTTGTAAACATATCACACAATGACACTCCTAAGAAGTAAAGGAAATTATTTCGGATGTTTATGTTTTCACATTTGTCAACCTTAAGACACGTGGGCTTCAATTGCCAGAATCTGGGAGTTACAGAAAATATATCTTAAAGTTGACTAGTTAGAAAAACACGGATTTAAGTGAAAGAAAATAGATAAAAAGAAGTAAAGCCGATCACTGTATATGGAGATGAAAGAGCCAAATCCAAAGGAGAAGTTGATTTACTGACTATATTGTTGTCAGTTTCCTAGCAAAACTAAGAAGAAGAAAAACCAGCTTGTACCACAGTTGTGAGGGCCTACTATCATGTCTTTGTTATCCTACTCCCACCCCAGGAATAAGCGTGTCTTTATCAAAGAGAAATCATTAAAGGACAAATTCTGTTCTGGATTTGTAAATGTCTCAAACCAGAAGCAAATGATAAAAATGCATGAATAGTATTCACAATGAAGGGGAAAAGTCATCAGCATCCATTTATTGGTATTTGGATATTGAATTTCATTATAAATCTCACTGAATCAATAATGACCAATAAAATGACCACATTTGTTTATTTTTATATAAAAATGCATAGATGTTTGCTGCAGGTAACAGAATAGCTACTAAAATGCAAAACAATTAAGTGCGCTTGCGAGTTGGTGGTGGCCCAAGAAGAATGTTTTGGGGTTATAGCATAATATACACACTAAATACTTTAATAGTTATTAGAAAAAGCCATGTAAATATTGGGGTTATTAAAGGGAGTGTTAATAAATTTACAAATATTGAAATATTATTAAATTGTCAGATTTGTTATACTCGGCAGGGTTTCATGTCTGAAAAATATTGCTAAACTGGAGATGGTAGCAAAAAATAGAAATCTTCACACTCACTTTAAATATTTTAAGAAAAGTTTAATGAGGAAGCATGCAAGTTTTAAAAATTATTATTATGGTTGGATCAGCCAGATATTTAGACTGGCTTTGGCATTTTTATCTTATCAAGTCCTTCCCAAGGATCTGGAATAGGCAGATGTTGCTATTTCATCATATGAAGGGTCGATGTAAGCTGTTCCAAATGAAGTTGCCTTTTGCAATTGACTGATGGTGATTTTGTGGTACTTTAAATGTTTTGGAATTGCACCCCAAGGTGCCTATTGCTATTGGTACTACCATGTCCATTATCCAGGCTTCTTTTGTCTTTTTTATTGACAGAAGTTAAGTCTGGGGTGTTATGCTTTTCTGTTTGAATTTTAAAGTCCCAGAATACTTCGTTTTCAATTGTTTTCAATTGCTTTGTCTATTTTGTGATCCCACCAGTTCTTGCTCACAGACAAATGGTATTTTTTGCAGATATTCCAATACACCATTGCTGTTACTTTGTCATGCCATTGTTTCTAGTCGTCAAGCGGTCTGTTTTTTCAGCTTTTTGGGAGAGGTGGCATTTACTTTCTCTTGCTGTCCTCTCAGTTCTGACTTTATATGCGTTTGTTCTTAAGACTTGGTCTTGCAACCAGAATTAGCCCTTCTGTCTCTTTCTTCAACTGTGTTGATCTTACCTATTGCCTGGCCTGCTATTTGTTTTGCGTGCTTTATTATGTACTCTGAATATTTGTTATTCTTCGTCTCAAGTTATAGGTGTTACTGGGATTGTTATATTGATTTTATATTATTATTTAGGTGTTGGTTTGGTTTTGATTGTATGAGTTGGGCAATCTTATAAATCACAAAAAGTAAATATTTAAATGCCAACAATTTGTACCTACATGTTTTTTGAGCTCCCAATCAGTGTAATAATTGGTGATAAAAATAGGTAGGGACAAAATAAAAAGTGCAGAATAATGTGAATGACAGCATTCTGCACAGTAATCAGGAGATGGAATGAGATCTCAGGTGACCCAACAAAAAGCTACTAAAATAATCAACACATGACACAGAGTATAAAGCAGAAACTTGATCATCTCACTTATAGAGGAACTGATGAAGATAATGCAGTGCTCAGTAAATGGAAATAGTAAATTTTCATAGGTGTTTTTTTTCATAAAAGTTCCATCATTTTGAGCTCTTAATTTTTCACAATAGCAGGAAATTCTTCTGTTTGATACAAGAAGATTCATCATGGACAAAATCATTTGACCTAATCCTTACAAAACATGTTGTGTAGTGAATATAAACTCTTGAAATATCAAGCATTCCAAAATGTTGCTATATATGTATTATTCTAGATATTAACATTCTTTTTAATTTTAGGGTAGAAGATTGTGTGGAAAAATATGAAATAATCCCAGACTATTCAAAAATATGAAATAAATAATCATAAAATGGCCAACATGGCAACAAAACCAAGTACCAAATATCGATTTTCCTGGAACTCTGCCTGCCATTCTCTCTACCTCCTCTCTCTTTGCAGTGCTACATTTTCTTATTTTTATCCTTTGCCCAGACAGCTGGGCATACTTGCAAACAAAGCACAAGACATATCCCTAAGGTGCTTTTCAAAAGGCAACTGAAGATCAGAACTGAAGAAGTTTCTTGGATGAGAAGTGAAACAATTTCAAAGAAAAACCAAGAAAAGTTCAGTCACCTTTTGAAAAGCACCTTTGGAATAACTATATGACCTGGATGATTAAGAATCTTTATCGACATAAAGTGCAAGTCTCTTTTTCTCATTTGTCCAATATTTGTATTTATTTTATTTATATTGGTTTTCTCTTGATGTACAGAACAGTGCTTAAAGAACAGTGTTCTGTCTGGGTCAGTTCGTTTACATGTGAAGCTCCTAATTTCTACCTCTATTGTCCAACCATTGATAAAATAAGTCCTGAGTTTGAAAGTATTCTGACTTCCTTTTCTTTTATCTTTTATAGCATTAATCTATTCATTTCTACACAGTCCAATATTTTTTTTAATTACATCTTCTTCTGTAGGTGTTTCCTTGCTTTTCAAATGTGCAAATACAATTCTTGCCACTATTAAAACATGTAATATCAAACATACATTCTCTTTATTATATTTTTCTGGTGTTATACGTAACAAAAATAATTCTGTCTTAAAATCTATATGCTGTCTTAACATTTTTTCTAACCACATATGCATTTTTTCCCAAAATCTTTTTGCTTTTAGGCATGTCCAAAAGAAACATTTGTATTTCTTTAAAAGAGTAATAGAGCTCATCTGGGCCCTGGAGGCTCTGTTGGTAATAAAGAGTGTGCTGGAGGTTGGCTTTCTTTTGTTAGCATCCTACTTTTGTTCAATTAATCTGATTAACATGTTGCACTAAGACATAATGTGGTTTAACTCAGCACTTCAAAGGGACAAGGGCAGATATTGAACTTTGAGCAATTTATCTCAGCAGAAAATCAAAACTTCTCTGAAGTATGTGATGATTATCCCTATTCAAGCTATTCCAACATGATTTTTGCAGCCTTTCTGGTGTGGAATACCATAGTACTTTGGTCTTTAGCTCAGCTCAGTATTTCCGGCAACAATTTACCTTCTTCATTCAGGACAGATAATTATAAGACCTGATCCTGAGGATGGAACAGCCAGGCACTTAATATTCTAAAATAAAAGCCTTCAACATTAGTAACTATATCTCAGTGTTTTGGGGAATTTAATGAACCTTCAACTGAAGGTTCTTCCAGAGCCATGAGCTTGCTCTGTCAGCCTTGTTCTGTTGTAGAAAAAGGAGAAAGCCAATAAAGATAAACAGAAAAGAAACAAAATAAATCTTTCATAGACTGTTAAACAGTATGCTACAGATAGTACTGACAAAGTAAGCTACTCTGCATGTTGAACATAATCCATAAAGATGTGTAAGTAAGCATTCCTCACCATGGTTCAGTTTGGTGCAATCAATAGGTATTGGGGGAGGGGGATACTTCAAGTATTCATTGTACATTCATATGGTTAAAGGAGAATCCAACTCCTAAGAAGGAAGGCTGTCGAGCTGTTTTAACAAGCAACCTTTGACTGAGATATGCAAATATTGATTTTGTCCCCTGAAATTGCTTTGTAGTCTGAAACTGATGTTTGGTAGCATGGCAGTGAGACCCCAGACCTCGGATGAAGTTGCAAACTTTTTCACTGTGGATTTCATCAACCCAGCTCCATACTCCCAGTAACAAACTCGGCATATTTTCAAGAGAAAGTGTTATTTCAACTCATACCAGAGATAAAGAAGAGAAAGATTTATCCAAAGTCTCTGATTTGCAAATGAGATCAAGATGGACATTTCCAATCATTTCTATCATTTCTAAGACTTGGTATAGGAATTTAACAAACTCTAGAGTAGACCATATTAGGTGAAAGGTTATCTAAGACAATGTTTTATTCTCTCCTTCACCAATTATCCATGTACTAATGGTAGATGAGGAAGTCTTACTCTCCAAAGATGAGGGCTGGAAAGAGACGAACATAGCTTCGGACTTCCTAAAGGCCGCAGTATATTTGATGTATATCAAGTATTTCAAAGAGAGCTCGCCATACATCTAATGTATGCCATTCGCACTATAGGTCATGGGAGTCATACCCATCCTGGACTCTCTTGCAGCATAGATAGAAAGGACGTTCTCAGGTAATTATACCAATGCCCATTCCCCACTTTTATTTTTCTTGCTTGTGCTATGTGCAATTAACAATTAAAGATACTGCAAAGCTCTCTTTTGAGCAAGAAAGCATAAATAAAGTTCATTTAGATTTTTCTCTAAAGATTCAAGTAAGAAAACAGTTTGCTTGAGTTATTTGACAATTATTGTATGTAACATGTCACACTGTAAAATGCTACCATTGAGAAAATTCTGGCAATTGACATTGTCCATCTTGTTCCATGTTCACAATTCTCATTAGTTATCCTGTTTATTTTAATTTATGGTTGGTTAAATGTTTCTTCAGCCCATAAACAAAGGTGTGGTATATTGGGATAAGGTTTTTTTTTAATGTTTAAAGGTATTTGACCTTTGATGAAATAACAAGATGAAATTCTGCATGTGTCATTTCAGAGGTAGTCTGTATGGGCTGAGTGCCTAACTATCCTTGAGAATCCAGAGGAGGCAGCAAGATATTTAAGAGAGGAAACCGGGCTGTTTCAGAAAAGACAGAAGTACCTCAGAAGCTTAAGAGATTTAGAGTAACTCCACTTTACACTACATATAAGTTGTGTGGGAGAGTAGTTTCGGTAGGCTTTCATGCCTCTTTACAATGCCTTTCTAGCAATAAAGTTATTTCCAGAAATCCAAACAGCTCTTGTCTCCTGAGCTTACCAGGCCCAGAGGATTTTATTATGCCCCGTTGAGTTAAATGGTGCTTATTCCAGAAAACGAAATGCAGAATCATATCATGATTCATAACTTTAAAAAAAAAAATCTGAATTTGTGTGAAAAAGAATTATTTTCAATCGCTAATAATTCTGCCTTGACAGGATTTATTATAACTGGATGTAGCAACTCAAGCTCTAACAAATTCCAGAGATGCAACCTTATTCCAGGGGTGGGATTCAAATTTCTTAACCTGTTATGTGGATGTGGGTGTGACTGGGTGGGTGTGGTTGCTGATGGCATGGCTTGGTGGTCATGTGACTGGGTAACGTGGCTTGTATGTAAATATTATATTCTGTAAATATTGATTTTTTTTTGTAAAAAGTAACTTTTACCCAAAATCAGGCAAAGCAGGCACGCACATTGAGTTGCTCACAAAATCACAGATTCACTTAGAGATCTATCTGCAATCAGCTATCTGAGTCTGTCACATAAAATTTGCTTGCAAGCAATCTCATAATATTAACTCACAACACACCATGTCTGTAAATATTGAATTTTTTATTTAAAAAAAAAGAGCAACTTTTACCCAAAATCAAGCAAAGCAGGAAGACAGATTGAGTTGCCCATAGAATCACAGATTCATTCAGAAATCTATCTATCTGCAATCAGCTACCTGAGTCTGTACTGAAAAGCTTCAGTCTTAAGGAAGGTTCAGCTCTGCTTTTAGATGAGCTAGAGAGCAACAAATCCAAGGATTTCCTGCTTTCTACCTAATCTAAATCTCTTGGCAGAGCAGAACAGCTGATGGTTGGGGGAAAAAAAGGAAAGATAGCAACTTACCAAAACAGGCAAGTTGGATGGCTTGCATGCCAGGTGAGGAGTGAGTGGGCAGGGAGGGGCTGGACCAGCCAATGGAACAATTGGCTGGTTCTCAGAATTGGGGACAATCCCGTGTGCAGCGTTTGTAAGAAATCATCAGCTGTGCTGCCTGGACAGCTGACAAGCACTGCACTCAGGTGTGCAGCATTTGAAAATCCTCTTGTTTCCTGCTTTTTCAACCTCAGCTGTGCCGTGCAAAGCAGCTGAGGATGGAAAAGCGGGGAATAAAGGACAGCCTAGAGCCTGGGCAGGTGGGTGGGCCAAACACCGAACTGGTTCAGTGTCAGCTGCTCTTCGCAGCTATGGGTTCTATAGAACTGGGCTGAACTGGTAGCATCCCACCCCTGCCTTATTCCATCCGGTACCCTGCCTGGTCAGTTGCACACATAGGAATAGTTTCTGCATCAAGGATCCTTTTGCATTCAAATAGGGTCTTCCCACGGTTTATATCCTTGGTTTTCTCTAACTAATTTGTCCTTTTAATCTGTTTTACTGGATCAAGTGGGCTCTAATTCAATATTATTTGTGTTTCCATGTACTAAATAATTATTTAAATTAATAAGCTGTACACCTTCTAAGCTCCTTATGCAAAATAGAAGTGATGAGGACTGGAAAGAAAAATGAAACTATAAACTAGTTGCATTAAGGGCTGAAACTGGCAAGGGAGGAAGGAAAAAGGCTCCAACCAAGCAATAATGCTTATGCCCTGCAAATCTCTTCTGCATTTCACCTGGGAAAAGTACGACAAAACATTCATTAACATGAAGGGTTGCAAAAAGAGATCTAGGATTCAAAATCTGTAGTTCTGATAGACTGAAAAACAGATAGAGATGTGATTTATTTTAAGTTTGTAGTAAAGTTAAAATGAAGTTAAAGTTAAAGTGATTTATTTTAAGTCTTTTAAGTCTTTTTTGCTCTCCATGCAGTAATGGCTGTCCAATAACTTACCAGTAAATTCATTGTTGCTTGCTTTATTTCTGAGGGCACCCTGGGAGTGCCAAAAAGAACTACTCATGGATAAAATCAGGACATATTTAAATTTCATGAATGCTCCAAACAAAACAAGTTAATGTGTTGATGGGAAGATAGCTAGTGTGGTATGTTTTAGTTGCTGTTCTAGTCCTAGCTATATTACTTTATCTATGTTTTTAATTGTTTTAACTTTGTATTGGATTTTGTAAGCCACCCAGACTCTTTTAAGTAGCCCTAAAAATTCAGTGAAACAAATAAAGATTGTTAGGCTTAGTAATGAAAAAAAGTCTAATGAATTGAGGAACCAAGGGATATATTACCAAGCTCTAAAATTTTTGGTTGTAGAAATTCAACTTTTGGTTGAAGAAATTACCCATTGGCAAGTACCCACTAGCTCTCCATTTTAAGCAATTGTCATTTAAACGTTTATTGGTCTTTGTAATATTTGTTGGAACCTATTTCTTTGTAAGCCATTGAAATAATAAATAAAAATGGGAAAAAACCCAGGCAATAAAACAGGATAAACATTAACATATTAAATGAGGATCCCCTTATTTTTCTTCTCTAGTCCTATGTTTGTATTTCAGTCATAAATGCAGATGTCTTGTTGTAAAGGCTACACCAGAAATAGTTCATGAGGTTGAGGAGAATGTGCATTATTTGATGGCATGCCAGTGACAGAACTTAAATAGAATAATCTTAAGTTTTATTGCTGAGAATATAGCCTATTATTCCTGCTGCACAACATTCCTATTGGGCAACAATGCTGCTGAGATATTTCTGACCTGAATCAATAAAGTATTTGACTGTTACTTTATAAATAATAAATGTTAAGAACAAATCAATTTCCCTGTGTTTACAAGTTGGCTTTATTTTTCCTATCACATTTTTTACATTTATTTCTGTGATGGCCAATCAGAATATTGTTTTCTCATGCATATACAGGTTGAACAAATGCATTTCAGTGAGTTATGTGGGTCCAGTTGGTATATTGTCCTCTTTGAATTCCACTGGAAAGGACAGTGTAGTCCAAACAATTCTGGAACATTCTGTTCCTCCTATTTTTGATTATGTGCCATCAAGTTGGTATTTAGGGACCATTTCTCCAGGAAATCCCAATTTTAGCCCTTTAGTTATTCAAATAAAGCTCCTATCAGCACTGCAATCATGTCTTTCCATCTTATTGCTGGTGATCCTCTACATTCCTTCTAGATTTCTCAGCATTATCCATTTCTTATCAGAGCAAAGTATTAGTATAAGACTGTATGTCCTAACATGTGATCATATGAGCCTAGTCTTTGTGCTTATTTTGAATGACAGCTCCAGATTCTGAAATTCTTTCCCTTTGCCATTTTTAATAACACGGTCCCTTCTAGTGATCTTTTTTTTTAAGTACTAGCTTGAGGTGATTAACAGTTTTGCATGTCTTAAATGTGTTGATAATGTCATTGTTCCCAAATCTGGCTATGGGAGATAATGGGAGTTTCAGTTCCATGGCTCAAAGTTGTAGGATGCCAGAGAAGGAAGAATTGAGAAATTAAATTTTCCAAGGCTGATGGAAGATTAGATACTACAGGTGAAACTCAAAAAATTAGAATATTGTGCAGAAGTTCATTTATTTCAGTAATGCAACTTAAAAGGTGAATCTAACATGTGAGATAGACTCATTACGTGCAAAGCAAGATAGTTCAAGCCGTGATGTGTCATAATTGAGATGATTATGGCTTACAGCTCATGAAAACCCCAAATCCACAAATTCCAAAAATTAGAATATTGTGAAAAGGTTCAATATTCTAGGCTCAGTGTCCCACTTTAATCAGCTAATTAAGCCATAACACCTGCAAAGGGTTCCTGAGCCTTTAAATGGTCTCTCAGTCTGGTTCAATAGGACTCACAATCATGGGAAAGACTACTGACCTGACAGCTGTGCAGAAAACCATCATTGATACCCTCCATAAGGAGGGAAAGCCTAAAATGTAATTGCAAAAGAAGTTGGATGTTCCCAAAGTGCTGTATCAAAGCACATTAATAGAAAGTTATGTGGAAGGGAAAAATGTGGAAGAAAAAGTTGCACAAGCAGCAGGGATGACTGCAGCCTGGTGGAAAAGACCATTCAAAAGTTGAGGACTTTCATAAGGAGTGGACTGAGGCTGGAGTCAATGCATCAAAAGCCACACACACAGACAGATCCTGGACATGGGCTTCAAATGTCTTTTTCCTCTTGTCAAGCTGCTCCTGAACAACAAACAACTTCAGAAGAAGAATGGAGAAGCACACACTGCAAGATACTTGATACCAGTGTGAAGTTTCCACAGTCTGTGTTGATTTGGGGAGCCATGTCATCTGCTGATGTTGGCCCACTGTGCTTCATTAAGTCCAGGCTCAACACAGCCATCTACCAGGAGATTTTGGAGCACTTCATGCTTCTTTCCGCAGATGAGCTTTATGGGGATGCTGACTTCATTTTCCAGCAGGACTTGGCACCTGCCCCCACTGCCAAAAGCACCAAAATCTGGTTCAATGATCATGGGATTACTGTGCTTGATTGGCCAGGACTCGCCTGACCTGAACCCCATGGAGAATCTATGGGGCATTGCCAAGAGAAAGATGAGACACATGAGACCGAACAATGCAGAAGAGCTGAAGGCAGCTATTGAAGCATCCTGGTCTTCCATAACACCTCAGCAGTGCCACAGGCTGATAGCTTCCATGCCACGCTGTATTGAGGCAATCGTTGCTGCAAAAGGGGCCCAAGCCAAGTACTGAGTACATATGCATGCTTATACTTTTCAGAGGTCCAATATTATTCTATATACAATCCTTGTTTTATTGATTGCATGTAATATTCTAATTTTGTGAGATTGTGGATTTGGGGTTTTTATGAGCTGTAAGCCATAATCATCACAATTATGACAAATCATGGCTTGAACTATCTTCCTTTGCATATAATGAGTCTATCTCATATATTAGTTTCATCTTTTAAGTTGCATTTCTGAAATAAATGAACTTTGGCACGATATTCTAATTTTTCAAGTTTCACCTGTATACCATTACTGATGCATCCATTATTAAGAGGCAAATCTGATAAAATAACTCTCCACTGGTTACAAAATATTGAAAGTGACTGAATTTTTTTTTAACGGTAGCTCTATGAGGGGTTCCTACTCTTCCTATTCATTATCCCAATTACAGAACAAAACATTCTAATTCAATTTTAAAGCTTTGATTTTCCTCTGAACAATTTTCTTTCCTTTCCAGCTGAATGAATCCTTTTATCAATGGTCTTTTAGGTTACTATATGCATAGAATTCTCCTAAATACTGTATATTGCAGTTCAAAGCTACAACATGCTAAATTTTATTCATGGGGCACTGTTTGCAGAAGATATAGGTTACTTGGGTAAAATTAAGGACTGAGGAACTGATGAGAATTCTTCAGTCACTTTTATCAGCCCATCTCATTAAAGAACAAGCAAAACACCAGTGGACCTTGCAACTACAAGGTCCTTGCAATTAATCTCGCCCCAAAAAAGATTTCCTAACACCTCCAACCTTCCTCATAGTTACAAGGCATTGGTTGTGGATTCATGTTCCCCTTGCTGAGTGAGGAATTCTGGGAGTTGAAGTCCATGCATCTTAAAATTGCCAAGGCTGAAAAACACTGTTCTAAACACAGTGGATCTTTTACTGCCTGCCATTTGCCTTTGGACCAGCAATGACATACTGAAAACTGTACCACTTACTGCCATCCGTGTGAGAGGAGTCCCAGTGTTGACTCTGCCTCTTGTCTCAAGCAGAAGCATCAAAAACCTTTGGGACAAAGTGCATCTTCACTAGATTCTTTTCCTCTTTGGGCCCCCTAGTCCTTAAAGACTATGCTTTTTCAGTCTAACAGTTAACTGACATCCACTTAAGCAAGACCAGCAAAGAGAAGAGGAGATTCTGTTCTTGGGAGATTTGTTTAAATGACTACACTTTTGATCAGTGTCTCTAGTGATAGTCACCATCACTGAAAGGCCTTACAACTGTATCAGTTACAGTTAGCTGGGGCTGAGTCATCTTAATTATATGTTCCAGGCACATTAATGTATAGCTAAACAAACAGGACTTTTTCATCTTGGACAACTTGACTTGTTACCCACTTCTATTGATAATTAAGAAGTATGATTAACATTTCTTCTAATTCTGTCTTTCTGTGGCTATAGCAGTCGCCAACCAGTGGGCCGTGGCACTGGTGGGCCATGAGAAAATTTTGGTGGGCTGCAGAGAAATCTCACCCCCAGAGCAATTAACCCAGGCTACGCAGAAACACAAGGCTGCTCAGCCCACATGGCCCACAGGAACCCTCCCAGCCCACTCACTCCTTACTCGGCAAATTTGTCTGCTAAATTGCTATTTTTGCTTTTTCCGACCTGTGCCAGGAGAATTAGATTAGCTAGGAAGCAGGAAATTGTTGGATTTCTTGCTTTCTAGCTAAGCACAGAGGAACCTTCCTTAGGTCTGAAGGTTTGCTTGCAAGCAAATTCAGTGCAGACTCACAGCAAGCAAATTTGAGAGACTGAGCTAGCCGATGGCAAATAGATAGATCATTGAATGATTCAGTGAGCAACTCAACCTGCCTGCTTTGCCTGATTTTGGATAAAAATTGCTTTTTAATATAAAAAATTCAATATTTACATGCATGGTGTGTTGTGAGTTAATTTTATGAGTTTGCTTCCAAGCAAATTTTATGTGACAAACTGAGCTAGCCAATGGCAGATAGATAGATTTCTGAATGAATCTGTGATTCTGTGAGCAACTCAATCTGCCTGCCTGCTTTGCCTGATTTTGGGTAAAAGTTGCTCTTTTTTAAAAAACTAATTCGATATTTATATAAATATAATATTGACATACAAGCCATACCCAGCCAGTCACATGACCACCAAGCCACAACCACAAATTAGGCCATGCCCACAGAATCAGTTAGTGGTCCCTGGGATCTAAAATTATAAGTTTGGTGGTCCCCAAGTCCAAAAGGTTGGTAACCCCTGGCTTATAGAATCCGTGCTCCCTTAGTTTTTTCAACAATGCATGGTTGTTTTATATTGCCTTCTTTATGTGTGGCAATTATTAATGGATCTAACACAACTTTAGTTTTAACTTGCTTCTTTGTGCTTTCAGATGAAAGGACTTCCCTCTTATTTTCAAGGGAAAGGCCAAACTCTTATTTCCTTTTTATATGGAAATATAAACAGCCACTTTTGAAACCCCACCTCACATCATTTTATTGGCATTCTTAGCCATATTGCTTAAACATATAATCTTATGGGGTATTAGAATTCAAGCAGGGTTTCCAGGCCTTTGAACTCCTTCAGAATCCTTTGAAGTACGTTTGTTTTTTTAAAAAAATGTATTTCTATAGCTGCTATCTCAGCAAATGATTCTAGGCACTATATATCAGGTATTGCTTATAAAGGGTGATTCCTAATTTAAGCAATGGGTGGAAACTAATCAAGGAGAGAAACACCATTAGAACTAAGGAGAAATTTTGTGACAAGTAGAACAACTTCTACAACAAGTAGAACAAGTCAGTGGAACAACTTGCCTCCAGAAGTTGTAAATGCTCCAACACTGGAAATTTTTAAGAGATTGAACAACCATTTGTCTGAAATGCTATAGGGTTTCCTGACTAAGTAGGGGATTGAACTAGAAGACCTCCAAGGTCCCCTCCAACTCTGTTTTTCTATTCTAAAGGTTATCACAGTTATTTTCCCACTTTCCTCCGAAGAGAGATGTATGGGATGGAATGTTATTCCAATGTTAATCCATCATGTGGATTAGTTGTGGTGTTTCAGGGGCTTAGATCTACAGTAATTTGTCATTTCTTTAGCATCCAATATAAGATCCACTGTGCTGAATGGAACCAAAATACTGCATTGTGGTGATGACTGCTCTCCTCCCACCATAGCCAATCAAAAATTTGCACATAATTTTATGTGCCAGTAGAATAAAATATGTAGTTCAGCATTGATCAGATCAGATAATCAGAGTTGGAAGGAACCTTGTAGGTCATGTAGTATAAAGTGATATTAGTACTTCCCTTGATCTTGATTGTATCCCTCTGTTAATACAATTTAGGACTGCATTAGCTTTTTTGGCTGCTGCTGCACACTGCTGGCTCATATTTAGCTGGTTGTCCACTAAGACTCCAAGATCCCTCTCACAATTACTGCTATTGAGCCTGGTTTCACCCAATCTATTTGTGTACTTTTGGTTACCCTTGCCTAAGTGTAGGACTTTACTTTTCTCTACACTGAATTTCATTTTGTTAGATATGGCCCAGTGTTCTAGTCTGTCAAGATCCATCTGGATCTTGAGTCTATCTTCTTGGGTGTTAGCTATTCCTACCAGCTTAGTATCATTTGCAAATTTGGTAAGTTTCCCTTGTGTTCCCTCATCTAAGTCATTAATGAAGATATTGAAGAGTTCTGGGCCTAAGATGGAACCTTGTGGCACCCCACTGCTTACTTCCCTCCACATAGACTTAGACCCATTAAGGACTACTCTTTGAGTATGGTTTACCAGCCAGTTGCGAGTCCATCTAGTGATGGTGCTATCTATTCCACTTTGTTCTAGCTGACTAGATCAATGAAGTTATTGACACTCTCTGAACTTGTTTGTTTCATTACTCAAGTAGGTAACATTTGCAAGAAAACATTCAAACCCACAGAGCACCTAACTTCCCAATTTTATATTCCATTGCTTTTTCGCTTCCATATTTAACCTGAGGTTAAAAAGCAGAAGTACTGATGAATTTTTTGGGGGGAGGAGTTGCTTCAGAATAAAATTAATTTGATGTATCCTTTTCTGTATTTTGAATTTTTCCTTTTTTGAGATGGCCTGGGATCAGAATTTATACATTATTTCTAATTGGGTTATATTATAGACACAAATAGATGGCTTTATACTGATGGCTTTCATTTTTAATACCCAAAACAAAATTTGATTTTATTGCGGGATTTCTTGCATCCTATCTTCGCTTTATTAATATTTCCATCAGCTATCTTCTAATACTCTTTTCAAATCATGCGCTAAGATATGTTCCTATCTTGTTTTATGTTATATCTATGGAATCTTTTTTTTTTTTTTTTTTGTTACAGCATCACTTTTCTCCCTGTGCTTGTGGAGGTCTCTTCATAGAACAACAGTGAAACCCATTTATCTCTGGCAAATTAAGAGTGAACATCTTATCCTGGTGTCTGCAGGTTATAAAGGTCTGATTGGGGAACAACAGGCTTTATAGCTGAACTCCAGCAAGACTGAGTAGTTTTAGATGTAAGGACTCATTGGTTCTAGGACTATGCTATCTTTCATGCTGGATAAAGTTGCGCTGTCCCAGAGGGAGAGGTTCAGTGTGTAATCTGGGTCTCTTAGATTTCTTAGAGTCAGAGCTCTTGATGAGTAGGTGACAGTTGTGGCTAGGAGGGCCTTTGCACAGCTCCATCTTGTGCACCAGTTGCATCATCACTAATCATCTCCAGACTGGATGACTGCAGTGTGCTCTATCTGGGGTTGTCCTTGAAGAGTGTCCAGAAGCTTCAGCTGTACAAACTGCAGTGGCATGAGCAGTTCTGTGTGTTTCTACAACAGGGCATATTACACCTGTGTTCTACACACTGCATTGATTGCCAGTTTGCTTCTATATCCAGTTCAAGGTGCTGATTTTAACTTTTAAAACTTTTGTGGCATGGAACCAGGCTTTCTGAGGGACTGCCTCTCCCTGGTTATTGCAGCTGCCCCATTTATCTGGTAGCAAAGGCATACTGCAGTACCATCAGCTAGGGATCTAGATTTGGTGAGTCTCAGAATATGTACCTTCTCTGCTTCACTACTCATCTTATGGAATATTCTTCCCTCCAAAATTAGATTTAACTTCCTCCCTTTTGACATTCCAGAAGGCCCTCAAGACCAGATTATGCTTTCAGGACTGGGGCTCCCAGGGAACTGGAGGTTTGTTTAGGCAGGTCCCTTGTGAGGTGGCCATTTTTATCATTTCTTTGATTAGTGGTTTATACACTTGTTTTTTATACTATTTATTTCTTAAAGTAGGTTTCTATATTTTTATACTATTTATGGCTTTTATTTGATGTTAGCTGCCCAGAGTTGCTTTTGGTTGAAACTTTACAAATTTGATTAATTAATTGACTGATTAAATAAATAAATGGGAATATTCTTAACATAGCCTTTTATTTTAATTCAGTATTTTTGGGTGACATTTGTATATTTCTTCAGTATGTGCAACATTGTAAGAAAGGTTATTAATAGAATATAATTGCTTCCTGCATGTGAGATAGATACTGTATATGGTTTCTCCTAACAGTACAAATCTGGCTGTTGCTGCAACAGTTGTACATTTGTGACTCATGGTTTGTTTATTACTCACTGATGATGATTTGGATTTATCCTGAATAATCTGTTCGTAATCATCTTCAGAATATTGACTTAAATAAATTGCATGCCAGACAAAGAGCTATTTTGAACTAGTTTGTCTTCAATTTCTCTGTGACAATATTTAAAACGTCCTAATGAAGATGTGCTGCCTGTCTGAAGTCCTAAATCAATCAGCCAGTAAAAAAGAATTAATTTTATTCATCATGATCTCTCCTGGCTATTGTATACTACTGATAATTTGAATACATACTTTGCCTAGAAGTGACCTGAAATTCAGTTTCTGGTAATAGATGAAAGATTTATTTCTGATCTAGGTGAGCAAATGGACTTATGCCAACTTCCCAGAAGAAGTTTAGCTCGGGCACCATAGGAAGCTCAGGTGGTGGTCTACATCCCTGTCTTCAGCTGTTCTCCCCAACGCCCCTCTTTGTCTCTGTGACTGTGTGTAGGTGCAAATCTTTGAACCAATTTTACATGAACAAGTTGATATGTAAGTGACTGCCTTTGGTTGTCTTTTTAAGTT
>BLBF01000018.1:22693871-22718058 GCA_015471245.1 Laticauda colubrina
ATCCATACAGAAGCCTGATGATGGCAGATGAGATTCTGCTGAAACGTTGCTACAACTTTAACAGAACTACAATGACGTGGGATAATACCCGAAGGAAGCTGAACAGCACACATGTAAGTACCCGCGATAACTTAAAAAAACATATATATATATATATATATATATATATATGTGTGTGTGTGTGTGTGTGTGTGTGAATAAAAATAAATTAATTTATTTATTTATAATATAAATAAACCAAGTGAGGCCTGTTCTTTTGATGTCTTTAGACAAGACTGCAAGGCAAATGCATTTATTTTTTCAAGGATTGTTAATTTGTGACCAAGGCTTCATCTTCCCACTTTTGCATCCTAATCAAAAGGATATCCATTTTCTAAGGATTCCTCTTTGTTTCATCTCTGCCAAAGATTAAAGGCACATAAAATGAGGATAGAAATCCTGAATTTAGAAATCTTCCCACTCCTCCCATTCTTTCATCAATGCATAATTTTAATTTTGCAGCATCAAACAGCCTTCTTTGTACTGGCCCAGAAGACAGAATCATGACTCATTGGTTAATGGGCACAGCAGATCCAGATTATCTTTTCTTCTGTCCTCATCACCAGAGTCTTTTTTTATCTATGTTGTATCTATGTTGTATATGTCATTCTTCCAAATACATTGGACTTCTTTCCTTATCAGATTGCATTTACAAACTGTTGCATGTAATTATGACATGCCTTTTCCCATATCACCCAAAACCTTTTCTGCAGAAATTTTTTACTGATGTTTTGAATAAAAGTACACCAGGAGAAACATCATTTCTATATTTTCATGCTAAACGTGCCTTTCCTTTTCAAATGTACAAAGTTGTGAACCCAGCTAATATGTGTGATCCTGAAGAATATGGGAGAGTAATGGAGTATTAGATACATTGCAAAACTGTGGATGCCTTCAGGCAGTTTCTTCAACACTGAGAAATCATATTCTTACTTCTTAAGAATATTAGGTCTTTCTTCTAATAAGGAGAAGCTACAGACTGTGAGCCATATAAAAACATTATTAGACTTCAAGAATCTTTTTATATTCAACCTGCTGTACTTGTTGTACCTCTCCAACTCTACTTTCTCTGGCAAATTGCCATAAGATTATTTGTTTGTAATCTGTTTAATTCTTTGTAAGATCTCCAATATCTTGAAAAAATATATTTACACAAATTTTGCAACAATAAAACAAGCTAATTAATATTTATTTATTTGTTAAATTTATTTGCTATCTGTCTTTCTGCAGGGTTACACTAGGTGGCTTACAATAATAAAAAAAAGCAGACAAATGAAAGTGTAAACAGAATTAAAATATATATTTAAATGAAATTGTGTTAAAATATTGAAACAGCAGAATATTAATAGCAATAACAGATGTTCAAATCACTTCAGAACTGCTTCAGTCCTGTGAACATAAAACAAAGCTAAAAGTTTTCACACAAAAATAGATTTTATTTTTACTGGAATATTCCATTCAAGAAAGCATGAGCATGAAAAGAAATAGTGCTCTCTAGATCTTGATCCTGACATTGGTACAATCAAGGATTTTATTTGGCTTTTTTTCCCCTGCAGCTATATAATTTTCTTATAATTTTCTAATTAGGGATGGGATTCAAAAATCCCAGCAACCGGTTCAACCGGTTGCTGGGTGGGCATTGCCATGGTGGGCATGGCCTACTGGAACTTCTCGGAGGCCATTTTTTGCCCTCCTAAGGGTCCAGAGGTTTCCCCTGGGCACCTTGGAAGGCAAAAATAGCCTCCCCTGGCTCTGCAGGCCCACCGGAAGCCAGAAACAGACCCATTTCCAGACTTCTGGTATTTCCAGAAGGGCCATTTTTCACCCTCCCAAGGGTCTGAAGGCCTCTCTCAAGCCTCTGGGAAGGGAAACAACCTTCCCCGGGCTCTGGAGGCCCATTGGAAGCTGGAAACAGGCCTGTTTCTGGACTTCTAGAAGGCCCATTTTCCTCCTCCCAGATCCTCCGCATGGACCTTGCACTTGGAGGGTCCTATCATGTGGAGACTTCTGGGAGGGGTGGGGAAGGGTGAGCAGGGCCAGCTGGTCAGTTGAAATACCGGTTCAGTGAACCAGATGAAAACTTAACCTCTGGTTCGCCCAAACTGGTCCAAACCGGTAGAATCCCACCCCTGATTCTAATTCAATAAATCACCTAAACATTTTATATTTTGTTGCTTTCCTCCTATTCTAAAAGACCGTTGATCTTTCTTATTCAAATGTAGGCCTGTGCATGCTTCATTTTGCTGTTTTCTACCCACTCTAGTTTATCAAGATCCTCCTGAATCTTGATGCTGTTCTTTTAGAAGTTCATCATCTCTATTATCTTTATGACTTGTGACTTTATGACATGACTCTATGATGTAAGACAAATAAGATACCATTGTTTCTAACCCCATAAGCAAGATAGGTGGATGGGTAGATGGATGGACGGACGGACAGATAGATGGATAATTGTACATGATTACAGTAGAGACTTACCATACACCACTCAACATTTCCAGTTTGATGCAGAGCCATCAATTTACATTTGTTATATTGTCCAACGAGCCTTCTGGAAGAATGTAACCCACAAAAAGAACATATCCATACGCCCCAATAAAAGATGGTTTCATGTCAATTCTTTGAAGCAGGCTTTGTTTTTCAGTTCTAAGAACTTTTGCCCTCTCATTGATGAAGAGAGAAACCCTAAAAGTTTGAACATTTATTCTTATGTGTGCTGGGGTTCTGCTGTAAAAGAGGGTTATCTGTCAAGTGTGAAATTCTGCTTGTTCATAGGAATCTAGGGAGATTTAAGTGACAGGAATAGACTGAAAACAAACTACGTGACTTGACGGCATCTCAGCAAGAGACTGATGGCAGGGGAAGAATATAATAAATTCTTTCCTTTGATTTGAATGCCTGTGTTTTCTCAGAGTGTGGTCAGTCTTAATATAGCTCAGTCCCAGATTGGGTGGGCCTGCAGTTTCTATGTCCCTGTGCCATCTGGTGTTTCTTGCACAACTTGGTAAGTATCCTTCCCAATAATTGAAAATTAGCTCTGATTGCTACTTTTTTTTCCAGAATAAAAGAAATTGGAAGTGCTAGGATACAGTACCATTGGCGGTCCAAGTCAGAGCAACCCAACATTTTGTCACTTCCACCATCCCCTCCCATTTGTAACTGTATGACTGTAACTTTGTCACGTGTATCCTTATGATTTATACTGACTGTTTTCTCGTATGATTTGATTGCTTATTGTACCCTATGACTATCATTAAGTGTTGTACCTCATGATTCTTGATGAATGTATATTTTCTTTTATGTACACTGAGAGCATTTGCACCAAGACAAATTCCTTGTGTGTCCAATCACACTTGGCCAATAAAGAATTCTATTCTATTCTATTTAGTTGGTTCTCATAGGGAAACCATGATCTCCAGGTGATGAGGGAGAGAATAAACATCTTGCTGAAACCATGACTGGCATCTTTAAAAGGACCCAGGGTTTGCAAATTTCCTTTTTGTAATTGCTTTTGGAACTTGTTTGTAAACTGCTTTCTAGTTGTTTGGAAACTTTGGATCAACAAGATTTTTAGGACCAATAGAATTTGTTCAATCCTTAGCAAAATAAGTTTTAAACTCAAGTTTAAGGACTTAAAAAAGTATCTTGGAATAAATAGCAAAAAAATAATTGGAACTTTAATTTTGGAAAATTATGGACTCAGAGTTCAAATAGATTTTAAATAAGATTTTGGACTTAATTATAAGAAAACATTTTTGTTTTGAATTCTCTCTTTAAAAATATGATAGGATGAAACTTTGAAGGGAAGGGGGAATCAGAAGGAACTAATGGTTATGATTAAAGGTGAAGAGCATTAAATTTGGCTTACAATACAGAATGGATCAAAATATTATAACATTGTTCATATTGAATAATATTTTAGACCCAGAAGCTTATTTTAAAACTGTCTGCTTCTGTGGATAGTTTGCATTTAAAAAATGTTATGGAACAAGTTTTATCAGACAACACTGATACTAAAATTATTCATACTTGTGATGATGGGGGAAAGTTAATTCTTTAGATATTTCTTTTCTTTTTCTTCATTATATTATTTTTCTTTCTATTTTCTGCAGCTACTAACAGTATTTTTTCTTTTATCTTTTAGTTTGCATTAGTTTTTATCATTCTAATTGTAATTTTTAATACAATTATTATAAAAAGAAGCCTCTTTTGCTGGTGCTATATAAATTTCAGACATACTGTTATTAAAAATGCATAAAGCACCACACTGCTCTGGTCCCAAATATCTTTGTGTTCATCTTCCTATTGGTTTGCTTTATAAAGTCACGTTGTGAATTCCCACTCCCAAGAGGCTTCAGGTAGAGATGGGAATCTTTTTGATAGCCATTCCAGATCTCCAGCAGAGGCTCCTTTCTCCTAACCCACCTGGAAGGATACATTAATATCCAGAACACACAGCTTTAGAATAATATTTTATGGAGTTTCAATTGCTGTGCTATTTTGCAAGTTACGTTTATTTATTAAAGGTGGTAGATAATTTCATGGTGCTGTAGCTGTGTAACAATTCAGCCAGGTGTTCTCTAAATAGGTTTTTGAAAAAAGAAAATATGTTGTAGACACTGCATTAATTGCAGTGGATCTTGCATGCCTCTTAGTAATGCTGGCCCTATTTGATGCTGCCTCTATGATTGGCCCTTTCACCCAAGATGTAGCTTCAGTTCCACCACTGAACAATCTTCAGATTTGGGCCCCAAGTTTATTCCACCCCCATCCCACCCCCCCGCACAATAAATCTAAGAATAGCAAACTCTTGGGAGTTAAGAGTTTACTGTTTCCTTTTAATTACATTTTTTATTGCTATCCCTAAGGCCAGAGGTTTAATTTTGGTGTTTCTTCAGGCTGCTCCATTTCCATACAACTAAAAACAATGCAGGTAGTCCTTGACTTACAACCACAATGTAGTCTTCAAATTTCTGTTGTTAAGTGAGACAGTCGTTAACTGAATTTTGCCCCCTTTTATGACCTTTCTTGCCAGGGTTATTAAGTGAATCGCTGCACTTGTTAAATTACACAGTTGTTACAGCAGTTACACAGTTACACAGTTGTTAAGTGAATCTGGCTTCCCCATTGAATTTGCGTGTCAGAAGGTCGCAAAAGGGGATCACATCAGGAGTGGGATTCAACCGGTGTTACTACCGGTTCAGTGATGTGTTGCTTCACGTACATGTGCTCAAGACATGCACTATGCATGCATATAAAAAAACCTTAAGCTGTGCCACCCAGAGAGCTGAAAAGCACTGTGCACAGATGCACAGTGTTTGAAAAGCCTCTTTTTTCCTGCTTTTTCAACCTCAGCTGTTCTAGGCAAAGCAGCTGAGGTGGAAAAAGCAGGAAATAAAGGACAGGTAAGAGCCCAGGTGGGTGGGTGAGCCAAACAGCTGCAGACACAGAATCACCGGTTCTATAGAGCCGGGCAGAACCGGTAGCATCCCACCCCTGGATCACATGACCCCAGGACACCGCAACTGTCATAAATATGAGTCAGTTGCCAAGCGTCTTAATTTTAATCATGTGACCATGGGGATGCTGTAATGGTTGTAAATATGAAAAATGCTCATAAAGTCATTTCAGTGCTGTTGTAACTTCGAATGGTCAGTAGATGAACTGTTGTAAATCGAGAACTAACTGTACTGTACACTTGTGAGAAAATAATTGCAAGGGCACAGTATTGGTTTTTCCTCCTAGAATTTCTAATTGGTTTTAAATAACAGAGTAACAGAATTGGAGGGGACCTTGGAGGTCTTCTATTCCCTTCTAACTCAACCATATATCATTTCAGACAAATGGCTGTCTAATGATTCCTTTTAAACTTCCAGTGATGCAGTACCATCATTTTTATTTTATCATTTTATTTTTTATTATGAATGTTACTTTTTCAGAAAATTAATGTACATGGGGACATAGCCAGGGGTGGGATGCTACCGGTTCTGCCTGGCTCTATAGAACCGGTGATTCTGTGTCTGCAGCTGTTTGGCTCACCCACCCACCTGGGCTCTTACCTGTCCTTTATTTCCTGCTTTTTCCACCTCAGCTGCTTTGCGTGGCACAGCTGAGGTTGAAAAAGCAGGAAAAAAGAGGCTTTTCAAACACTGTGCACCTGCGCACCGCGCTTTTCAGCTCTCTGCGCGGCACAGCTCAAGGTTTATTACATGCGTACACAGCAAAATATCATCACCAAACTGGTAGTAATACCGGTTGAATCCCACCCCTGGGCAGAGCCTTAATCAATCCTAAACGATATCCAGAATGTAATTGGAGATGTAAATGAGGAAATGAGACCTCTAGGGTAACAACCACTGTACGAAGATAATTTATAAATTGAAAAAATTGGTAAAATATGCAAAAGCACTCGCTTTTGATAAATACCTCCCTTTCAGGGTTTAGGGGAGGGGCTGGTTGTTTTTTTAAGGAATTTGAAAAGGAAAGTCAAATTCCTCCAGAAAATTGTGGAGAGATCCATATGAACAATGCCATCTATATCCCCCCTCAAAAAAACTGTAAGCCCCCCCAAGTGGCAAATTTGAACCCTCAAGATTTCATCTCTATTATCAGCATGCAAAGAGCCTGTCTTGCACAAATCGTCTGATTTTGAAAAACATAAGTAAACATGACTCACATGTTCTTGTGAAATTGCAAAACTTAACAGCAATTTCCCTTTGAGTGATCCTTCAATTGCCCTTAATCAGTTCATCAACCTTTCCCATTTGAAACCCATTTGCTGTCACAGATCATCTATCAGTCTTCATCACACAAACCAGCTCTTTCTGGTTCACCATTTTTACATGTTTTGGTCCAGTGACTCATGTCAACACAGTCATCATCATAAATAATCTTCATTCAGCAGTGAATTTCAACTGGAGGGACTCTCTATCAGCAATCAAAAATTCAATTACTTAAAGGACACTGAAGAGTACTTATTGCAGGCTTCTGTTTCACAAACAACTACAATACAATATTTTCTCACAACAACTTCCTGCCAACTGAAGTGAAAGAACAGATGTTAAAGAACATGTCAGAGCTTCAAGCACATCAATATTACCATTGGTTGTTCACTTACAACAGCGGAGACATTATTTTACATTCAGGCTTTGTATCGCTAACCAAGAACAGACAATGAGGTAATTAGGGAGAAAAAACAGGAAGACTCTTTAAAAATGGAAGCAATGCCCAAATAAAGAGAACAAAATATATGCAGTGAGTCAGTATGGCATGCAGAAATGGATCTTGGAAAACAAATGCTCATTAGGATCAATAATTTAAAAAGCACATTTAAATACATCAAATACAAGAAAGTAGCTAGGGAAGTTCATGTGATAGCTAAACTCCTGGATAAGAAATTGGGAGACCAAGAATTCAGCCAGAAGCTGGTTGAATAACTTTGGACCAGTCACTCTCTCAGGATAATCTACCTAACAGGGTTGATGTGGGAAAAGTAAGAAGTGGAAGCATTATGTACTCAGCTCTGAGTCATGCCAAATAAAGACAACATGCACAATTAATAAACATTGAATATCAACACAGCTAAAAGAATAACAAAGGAGGATCAGGAAGCTGAGCAGGTATATTTGTAAGGGTGTACATAATATTTGAGATTTGGAGTTACTAAAACCAGTATGGAAAAGTCTTGAGTTCTAAATAGGAAAAGGTTAGAATGGTCCATTTTAAATTTGGAACACCTCTTTTTAACTTGAAACAAGCATGCTGCACTTGCCTTCTTCATTGGCAGCCCAGGCCAATTGTCTCACTGAAGCAATTGTCTCACTGAAGAGTCCTAAAGATCTAGGACTCTTCAATATTTTGAAAATTATATCCCAGATGCAAAGTTTCTCCAAGATTAAAGACCAGAATATTTGGCATATTGGGAGATGCTATGCCTTGAGTCATAACATTTTATATGTTAATCTAAGCACTTAGCCATAACCCACCACACTGTGGATCCACTGTTATGCAGACCCAATGAGCTCCAGTTGCTTTGTTTTGGTGCCCAGTAAGAAGCAGGGTGTTATTATAGAAAGGTTTGGTTTTACAATAGATGCTACTGGACATGCAACTGGATGTGACTGGAGAAGTACATTTCTAGTTTCCCATTATGAAGGAGCATTGAGCTTTCCATTAGTGAATATATACATAGTAATGTCTGAAATGTCTGGTCCCAGAGCATCTTTGGGATGGTCTTTTTTTTAAAAAAAAGTGGGGAATGGATTTGGTCCCAAAAAGAAGACGGGGGCCAAAACACATTTGGGCTTACTCACATGTTGGGGCTTTCCACATTCTTTTGTGGATAATTTATTAATTGGTTCCTAACTACTAGAGAAATTAGCATTTTTATCTCTACAATTGACTTCTTGAATGTATTTGTTTTATTCAGTATACTTATTCCATTTCTGTCCTTTCTGTCTATGAGAATAAACAACAGATAAGTAGAGAGAAAGAAACTTTTGGGATCTTTGTTACAAATACTTTTATGTGAATATTGTGTCAGATCTGGTTTGGTTAGAATTTTTGCTTGAAGTGAAATAACTGTTGAAGGATCCTTCTTAGCAGGATTATAATGGTGAAAACAATTATATACATCCTACTAAATACTAAATTTAAAAGGTATTTTATTACCAAATTAAGCATTTCATAAGGATATTTTGGAGTACATGCCTTGTACTCTTTAAATATGTTAATCCTCTCGGCACGGTAGACTAGAAAAGTAGGGCTGTATTTCATTACATGGACTTCTGGGTTTTCCCCAAACTGATGAGTCCTCAATTATGGAGCATTTTTAGCTGTGACATTCTGCTAATCACATATCTAACATGTCTCGGGGAACTACCAGAGGGCTGGAAAAGAGCAGATGTGGTTCCCATCTTCAGAAAAGGAGAAAAAAAATCAGAGCCAGGAAACTATAGACCAATCAGCCTAACATCAATAAGATACTGGAAAATAATAAAAAAAATAGATCTGCCAACATCTAGAAAAAGTAAAGTAATAACTAGTAGTCAGCACGGGTTTGTTAAGAACCGATCATGACAAATCAATCTTATTTCATTCTTCAACAAAGTGACTAAATTAGTAGACCAGCAAAATACTGTGGACATAATATATTTAGATTTCAGCAAGGCATTCGACTTGTAGACCACAACCTATTTCTTAATAATTTAGAAAAAGGTGGAATAGATAGTACCACCACTAGATGGACTCGCAACTGTCTGACAAACAGTACTCAATGAGTAGTCCTTAATGAGTCTAAGTCTACATGGAGGGAAGTAAGCAGTGGGGTGCCACAAGGTTCCGTCTTAGGCCAAGTACTCTTCAATATCTTCATTGACGACTTAGATGAGTGAATAGAAGGGGAACTTACCAAATTTGCAGATGATACTAAGCTAGCAGGAATAGCTAACGCCCAAGAAGATAGGCTCAAGATCCAGATGGATCTTGACAGACTAGAACACTGGACCATATCTAACAAAGTGAAATTCAATGTAGAGAAAAGTGAAGTCCTACACTTAGGCAAGAGTAACCAAAAGTACACATATAGACTGGGTGAAACCAGGCTCAATAGCAGTAAATGAATAGTTAATAATGAATAGGCAACCTTTGTTGATGACAGGTGCAGTCCACCAGCGAAGGGATCTGAGGACCTTCGATGGCACTAGTACCCTTGAGTTGGAAGTGTCTCTTCCTGACCTTTGGAAGGGCAGCAGGTACCATTGTAGAGTTCTGGAATGCAAGCAGGCCCAGGGAACAATAGAAATACAGGAGGCAAGTTTCCCTAATAGTTTAGATAACTGGATCAGGGGTACCCATTTAAGGGTCCTGATCTCCTGAGCTAGAAGCCTAATGCTCTCCTGCCTGTTGGGAGAAAGGAAGACTCTCCTTTCAATGGTATCTGTGATGGCTCCTCGGTGAATTAGGCGAGTTGATGGGGTTATGTGACTCGGCCCAATTTATAGAGAATCCATGATGTTGAAGGCCCTGTGTCGTAAAACGGGTGTCTAGTTCAGACTGACTAACTGATGATGACAGAATTGAAATGTCATCAAGGTAACACTGTAACCGGATGGGTCTACCTCAGAGGTGTCTGGCCAGAGCTGCCAACACCTTAGTGAATGTCCTGGGAGCTGATGCTAGCCCAAAGGAAAGAGCCACATATTCAAAATGCATATTATTATAGCAAAATCTAAGAAATTTACTATGGGAAGGCCGAATTGGAATGTGCAAGTATGCCTCTGTTAGGTCTATAGATGTTAAAACATCGCCCTTCCTGATGCCTAATAGGATAGATTGTAACGTGGTCATCTTAAATTTCCAGTACACCAGAGAGCGGTTGAGGCGTTCTGCCCTCCCACTACTGGATGCTCTTCACAGCTCACAGAGAACAGGCGTATCAGGTAAGTACCAACGCCCTGTCTAAGTCTACATGGAGGGAAGTAAGCAGTGGGGTGCCACAAGGTTCCATCTTAGGCCCAGTACTCTTTTATATCTTCATTGACAACATAGATGAGGGAATAGAAGGGGAACTTACAAAATTTGCAGATGATACTAAGCTGGCAGGAATAGCTAACACTAGAGATAGGCTCAAGATCCAGATGGATCTTGACAGACTAGAACACTGGGCCATATCTAACAAAATGAAATTCAACGTAGAGAAAAGTAAAGTCCTACACTTGGGCAAGAAAAATGAAAAGTACATATACAGATTGGGTGAAACCAGGCTCAATAGCAGTAACTGTGAGAGGGATCTTGGACTCTTAGTGGACAACCAGCTAAATATGAGCCAGCAGTGTGCAGCAGCAGCCAAAAAAGCTAATGCAATCCTAAATTGTATGAACAAAAGGATACAATCAAAATCAAGGGAGGTACTAATACCACTCTCTAAAGCCTTAGTAAGACCACACCTAGAGTACTGCATCCAGTTTTGTTCACCGCATTATAAAAAAGATGTTGAGACTCTAGAAAAAGTACAGAGGAGCAACCAGGGTGATTAGGGGACTGGAGACTAAAACATACGAAGAACGGTTACGGGAACTGGGCTTGGTTTGTAAAGAGACGGACCAGGGGACACATGATAGTAGTCTTCCAGTATTTGAAGGGCTGCCACAGAGAGGAAGAGGTCAAACTATTTTCTAAAGCGCTGTAAGCCAGACAAAGAATAATGGATGGAAACTGAACAAGGAGAGATTTAACCTGGAAATAAGGAGAAACTTTCTGACAGTGATAACAATCAACCAATGGAACAGCTTGCCCTTGGAAGTTGTGGGAGCACCCTCATTTGAGTCTTTCAAGAAGAGATTGGACTGTCATTTGTCAGAAATGGTATAGGGTCTCCTGCTTGGGGGGAGGGTTGGACTAGACGACCTACAAGGTCACTTCCAACTCTGTTTATCTGTTATCAGTCTCTCCATCTCTCTCACAGGTTAAAATGTCTACAGGATGCCCTGTATCATATCAATTGTTGCGTGTTGATGTAGAACTTGTTTCTTTATTGCCCTACCAGAATGTGGCTTGCTTGTGCAGATATTTTGACATGAAATCTTTCATGCACTGAGAAACCCTGCAACTTATCAACATGTATTTCTTGTCATCTTTTCCTCCTCAAGTTAATAGACCTTCTATTTTAGGAATAATGCTGTTGCTTTACAGTGTCAGGGTATAGGAAATAACTGTATTAAGTAGTTAATGTTTGAGGATAGTACTGTAGTCCAGGGACAAGAAAGAAAAAGGTTTGTGATTTCTTTCAGCTCATTGCCCTGACATTCAAGGGACCTTGAGGCCAGCTGTAATTGTTCCAGGAACAGCTGTGCTATAGACTTCCTCTTTATAATATTCTCATAAAGAAATCGAGCATTAAAGAGTAAATTTTATTCACAGATACCTATATCAGAATTTGGTTTCCTATCATTTACAAGTAAGAGTTCTTTAAGATCAAATAGTAGCAGGTATTTCTTTTCACACAGTTTAGTGGTATGAAATATAATTCTCTACCAGATAGTAGAGCTTCTTGAAAGTAGTTTCATCTTCAGTTGTTAATAGATTTGTCTGCTGCTGCTTTTGCCATTGCAACTTGGAGTGGTTGCTCACCTGCATCAGTTCATCTTATTCTCCACAAAATGTCACCTTTGATCAGATCTCCTGTTAGCTATTAACATAATTAAAGCACATCAGTAAAGTGCACAGGTGTATTATGATAGTTATACTTAATGTATACAGACTGTTACATTGTCAAGCAGCCAATTTTCACCAGGAATATAGATACTTATTCAGTTGCTGAAATTCATTCAATTTAAGTCCATTCTTGCATTGTTTTCTTGGACATAAGCTGAATCACGTCATGCTCATAATGTAATCCCACAATTATTGAAACACTTTTTTCAGCTTTATCTGTATTTGACAGCTGGAGTCAAATACAGATAAATACAGGTGAGCTGGAGGCCATGTTAAAGAACATAAATTATCTTGATTAAATTGAAGTTATATTTCATTCAAAATAAATTAATGAAATGCAGTTAACATATTTACTCCAATGTATTTCATTATTTCACTGTTTTTTGCAACACAGAACAGGTTTTGCAACAACTTCTATATGATTCTAGAGACTAGTATGAAAGGTTGAACAGAGATGCAGGCAGATACTCACATATGCAAAAAATTGTGGCTATCGCATTATCATTGGGGAATATAGTACTACAGATGGCAATAATCAATTTTTCAAAAAAAAAAAAACATTGCTTTTGAGTATGATACATAATCGTGATTTATTTGAAAGAAACAGTTATGAAAATGGAGCCTCAAAAGAAATTATTTCAGGAATTTCTACAGAAAAATATAATTCTGTATTGCATATTAACACATCAAATTTTCAATTGCACATAATTTAGAAGCTTAAGACACATTGGTTCACGGAAAAGTAAAAGCTAATAAATTACCTGAACAAAATAAATTTTAAAAATGGCAGAATCTGGCAATGCAACAGACATTTTTCGTTGGAACAAATGCATTTTAAAAAGGGATTCTGTGTCAAAACGAATAAAGAAGTTCCAATAATTCACAAATTTCTAAAATTATCTGAAAAATATTTCAGGGAATAAATAATAGTAAAGTATTTAATCCCTAGAGGGAACTATGCTATAAAATTATGAAAATATGGTGCCATTAATTATTTATAATCCAACTAGATCAATTATTTTAGAAGCCGCATAAAATTCTGCAGTTCTTGATTCATCTACCATTAAAACATGAAAATCTGAGCTGCATTTATTGTCCCTAGCAGTGATTTCAAAACCTGATCTAATAAGAAATCAGCTAGGAAGTAAAACTGCACTGAGTAGTTTCCCAAGGCAGTACATACAAGACAGAAAAAGGAGGAATGGAATAAATGAAACCTTTTTTCTCTTTCTCTTTTCAGACTGCAGATATTTCATTATAGCAAAGATTGTGGCAGCTTTAGATAATTTTTTTTTTAAAATGCCTTGATGCAGAGGCTGAATGCAGCACTTTTTATTACTTCTCTGTCATTGCCTTTTTTTTTTATCTGAATTGTAGGTTGACTTTGGCAAGTGCATAGAATTTGTCATTTTCCACATCAGGTTTAATTGATGAGTGGAATATCAACCACTGAGTTAGCCCTTTCTAACCTTATTCTTGAAGCATTTGGCCAGAGGAAACTAGCATTTCTTAGTTCAGCTCATCCTTTTGATGTAAAATATGGAAATCAATTATCCAATTGTGAGGATTTAGCCTTCAGATGCCTTACAAAATTGCAAATCTGTACATGGTTACTAGGAAGTGAACTGTGAGATTTCTAACAAAGTGTGAATAAAGTAAAGGGGATGCAATAATTTTTCAGTTTAAACTGAATGGTTGGGTTGCTATGTTGACATATATTTGTGCTGTGCTGATCTGCCACAATAATAGTTCAGCTTTCCCAATTAACCAGCCTTCCCAGCCTTATACAGGTGAAACTTGAAAAATTAGAATATCGTGCCAAAGTTCATTTATTTCAGTAATGCTTAAAAGGTGAAATTAATATATGAGATAGACTTATTACATGCAAAGCAAGATAGTTCAAGATGTGAATTGTCATAATTGAGATGATTATGGCTCATGAAAACCTCAAATCCACAATCTCAGAAAATTAGAATATTACATGCAATCAATAAAACAAGAATTGTACATAGAACAATATCGGACCTCTGAAAAGTATAAGCATGCATATGTACTCAGGACTTGGTTTGGGCTCCTTTTGCAGCAATGATTGCCTCAATACAGCGTGGCATGGAAACTATCAGCCTGTGGCACTGCTGAGGTGTTATGAAAGACCAGGATGCTTCAATAGCTGCCTTCAGCTCTTCTGCATTGTTCGGTCTCATGTCTCTCATCTTTCTCTTGGCAATGCCTCAAAGATTCTCTATGGGGTTCAGGTCAGGCAAGTTTGCTGGCCAATCAAACACAGTAATCCCACAGTCATTGAACCAGGTTTTGGTGCTTTTGGCAGTGTGGACAGGTGCCAAGTCCTGCTGGAAAATGAAGTCAGCATCCCCATAAAGCTCGTCTGTGGAAAGAAGCATGAAGTGCTCCAAAATCTCCTGGTAGATGGCTGTGTTGAGCCTGGACTTAATGAAGGACAATGGACCAACACCAGCAGATGACATGGCTCCCCAAATCAAGACAGACTGTAGAAACCTCACACTGGACTTCAAGCATCTTGCAGTGTGTGCTTCTCCATTCTTCTTCCAGACTCTGGGGTCCTTCGTTTCCAAATGAGATGCAAAAGTTGCTCTCATCAGAAAAAAGGACTTTGGACCACTCAGCAACAGACCAGTTCTGTTGTTTAGCCCAGGTAAGATGCTTCTGAAGTTATTTGTTGTTCAGGAACAGCTTGACAAGAGGAATACGACATTTGAAGCCCATTTCCAGGATCCTTCTGTGTGTGGTGGCTCTTGATGCACTGACTCCAGCCTCAGTCCACTCCTTGTAAAAGTCCCCAACACTTTTGAATGGTCTTTTCCACCAGGATGCAGTCATCCGTGCTGCTTATGCACCTTTTTCTTCCACACTTTTCCCTTCCAGATAACTTTCTATTAATGTGCTTTGATACAGCACTTTGGGAACATCCAACTTCTTTTGCAATTACCTTTTGAGGCTTTCCCTCCTTATGGAGGGTATCAATGATGGTTTTCTGCACAACAGTCAGGTCAGCAGTCTTTCCCATGATTGTGAGTCCTACTGAACCAGACTGAGAGACCATTTAAAGGCTCAAGAACCCTTTGCAGGTGTTATGGCTTAATTAGCTGATTAAAGTGGAATACTTTGAGCCTAGAATATTGAACCTTTTCACAATATTCTAATTTTCTGAGATTGTGGATTTGGGGTTTTCATGAGCTGTAAGCCATAATCATCTCAATAATGACACATCACGGCTTGAACTATCTTGCTTTGCATGTAATGAGTCTATCTCATATATTAGATTCACCTTTTAAGTTGCATTACTGAAATAAATGAACTTTTGCACTATATTCTAATTTTTCGAGTTTCATCTGTATGCTCCATTGTGGAACCTGCCTGGTCTCAATGCCTTATGTGGAGAATTCAAACAATTCAGCATGCATCTCCCAGATCTTCCCCTCCCAAAACAGTCTACAAGTACCAGTAATCTTTGACTTACATCCATTCATTTAGTGACAGTTCAAAATTGCAACAGTGCTGAAAAAAGTGACTTATGCCTGTTTTTCAAACCATTGCAGCATCCCCATGGTCACATTATCCAAAATTTGGATGCTTGGCAACTGGTTCATATTTATTATGGTTGCTGTGTCCTATGATCATGTTGTCATGGAGAAGTCAGATTCACCTAACAATCACCTAACAATCGTGTTACTAACTTAACAGCTACAGTGATTCACTTAACAAAATGTCTTGAGGAATGTTGTAAAATAGCCCAGAAATTTTGGGCTCAAATTGTGGATGTAAATCAAGGACTACCTGTATGTCTGCACAAGCAAGACATTATTGTTTCACTTTCATTCTTTGAAAAGTACCAGGTGAAATTTGTTTGCAGGAGCCGATATTTAATTCATTTGGTGCATTTATGATCTACTGCATTAGTACTATTGGAAGGTTTGAAATGTACAAACACTGCAAAGCCAAGCATCAAATATTTACAAACAATTCCATAGTAAAATGAATAAAAGAATCAGCAGGATAATAAGTAACTCATCAAGGTTGAATTATATAGGTATTCCATCTTGCTGCTCGGTCAGGTATCTTGACAGGACAAGTGGCCATTGAACCAAATGATATTCCGGTTCCATACTGCAGCGGAGATACGGTGAGGTTGTTTGTCTAAACCCAGCAAAACGGCTTTGGACATTCCCAAGATGCCAAGGAAAGCTTCTTTAGCAGATTATAAAGAATTTCTATGGTGATATGGAAAAAGATAAGTCCTTCAGGTACACTGGGCACAAGCTCTTTAGAGCTTTAGACGAAACATCATCTGAATACAGGCTGATTATCTGGATTTTTATAGTATTGTATTTAGCTAATGTAGCTAATAAATTTTACAAACAAATTCAGAAGCCAAAGTGGTTGCTGTAAAATAGGATATACTTGTTTCTACGAATCCTGGACAGGAAGAGATTAAATCCCAAAATACCACTTTCACCTCTTCCTCCTTCTCATCTATTTAAAATGCAGATAACCACCAATTGATCTCAAAATAAAAGAATGCCAGATTACTTTATTGATTTTCTGGAAAGTTGGACTGTATATCCATGCCAGCTTGGCTTTTCAGAAGTAAAGTAGAAAACTTTTAGAGTTCTATTGGGATAACTTTGGCATTTCAACCTATTTTTCTCCTTTTCTGGCTGATACGTACTGACAATATAACATGTCTTCTTGCTGAAAACTGGGAAAAAAATTACTCCTGTTACTAAATGGTTCTTTATTAGGAGATCTCACAAAACTAAAAGACAGATTTGAGGTCTCTAATGTGTCCTCTTTTCCCTAGGGAAAATGACTATGTACATTATGTTACATAGTTAAGGCATTGAAGCCTTTTAATCTCAATTTTATCATGTTGTGCAACATATTTTAAATATTAGAAATTGCTATGTATTTACACAGTATTTTATATATAAATCCTTCATGGAATCAGTTACCTCAAGTTGTGGAGAACTTCCCATCACTGAATATGTCCAGATAGAACATAAAAATCAATTCTATTCTGATCAAGGACTCATTGGCCAAAACATACCTTCAGTAATGGCATTATGTCCTAAGTTTTATCCTAAAATTCTCCTACCTTGCTCTTGTAATATATACAATGAACAATTTCTTATCATTTTGATAACCTGCTTTAACTATCTGAAAATGAATGAAAGTAGGGAAAGTTTTGATAGAAAAAAGGTTATCTTTCCTGAATAAGGAAGGTATAGTGCTGTTGTGAAAAAATCTTGTATCATTTTTCTGACAATAAAAGAATCGCTGGACAAGATTTAGAGGACACATTTTTTAAAAGGAATTAAGTAAGAATAACAGCTTGGGGAACAATCTTGTAAAGTCTGTCAGAACTCAATGATATGGTATTAGAAAAACTTTTTTTTTTTTTTGAAGAATCAAATTTCTGAGAGAACACGGGGAAAACACATTCTTTTCACACTGACTATCATTATCACAGGACTGATCTCTCCCAGGGAAAAATATGTAGTTGCTAGCATACATTCTCCCCTTTTCCTGCTCAGTCTTTTCTGGTCTCACCTCTGTTGTGCAAACTACATTTTAAGTTGTCAGTTCTGCAAAATCACATTTCTAAGTTTTGTGCAATGCTTCCAACTGTCTAGTTCATCTGTCTAGCTCATCCCCTTCCATTAAATTCATGACGTGTCTTATTGGCATCTGCAAAATGGAGAAATAACTTTGCTGTTCTTCACTGTTCCAAAGCTGGTGCCCTCTTGCTGGTGAGCACAGACAACTATTTTAAAAAGGGAAAGGAAAAATCATGTATAAAATAGTTTGGCTGCTTTTCACCAGTTTGATAAAATGATATCTTACATGGAATTTTATATTGAGGACATGTGTAGCCAGTGAATTTGTGAGAAGGAGATAAAAGATTTAGGGTGAGAGCAAAGCTCTACTATTCAAAGCTACTAAAACCTTAATAAATCATAGGAAATTCTCAGTAGTAATGTTGGAAGAAAATATCCTTCTGGGTTCAGTTCCAAGTGGGGAAAAAGACACTGGAAACATGGAGGCTGTTGGAAAGATGGTTTAATGGTGGACAAGACCACATGGCTTGGAGCTCCAAAGAGGGAAGGATGATCACATGCTTCAAGGTGGAGGAAACAATCAAGAAGGGAGGCCAAGATGCTGAGAGACCCTTATATAACCTCTTTGGCTACCTACCTTAGTGTTTCCTGTTCCTGTGCAAAAATGTATCCCACTGGCTGTCAGACTCCCGGGGTGGAGGTCTTAACTAACTTTGTAGGCTTTGTCTAGACCACATGGCTGCACCTGAGTGTTGGCTGATACAATCTTCCCAGGCCAGATGGTGAGATGGATAGAGGTCTTTATTAGGTAGAATACTCTGGCCTAGGACCTAATGGCCCATTAGCAAGGTGGGGAGGGTGAGTTTCTGCCTCTGTGTTTCTACTTTACTCTTTTTAAGGGAAATATTCTGCCTTTTTAATATTTCCTAGGATATTTCATTTTTCTAGGAGAGGAGTGGGTTTTAACAGTAACACTCATACAACCATTCCACAGAAGAGGATTTTATTTTTTATTTATATTTATTAAATTTATATGCCACCCAACTCGCTGTCACATAAGGATACAGGCCACCTGATTGAAAAATTAAGAAAAAAAGTCCTTTCCCAGTATAAAAACATTGCGCTGAAAAGAAAATGTCTTTTAACTGCATCTAAAGGTCAACTTTGAGGAAAGAGAGACATATTCTGCTCAGCAAATCAAAATCAAATAGTTGAAAGCAAACAACCATAGACCTGTACTGTCCCTCAAAAGTGGAAGAGTTAGCTTCTTCCCCCTCCCCTTTCTCTCCTGGAGTCACTTCTCACATTTTACAGGGGAAGGCAGGGGTGAAAAATTGTTTAAAGAGAGTTGCAAAACCCAGGAAGGACTGAGCAGGGTCTGAAGTAATTTTTCCCTTTCTTGGTTCAACAAATAGACCAAAAAGTTGTTTGCCAATGAAATCAGAAAGAGGATGAAAATGCCATATGAACGACAGGAAATATTTTTAAAGTGTGGAGGTTTTGTGCTTGGTGGATTGGATGATGCTCCTTCAGGAAGAGTCCAACCTCAGCCTTTGAAGCTCACTAAGCCTAATCACCCCTCATGTGGAGGTTATTTGGTTAAAATAATTATAATAAAAACACAGAAACCCCTTTGTGATCTTGGAGTAGAAGAGGATAAAAATAGTTGGTTATTCTCTAATGTCAGAAGTAATGCCTATGCGAATACTTGGGGGTGAGTCAGTCTGCTTGGGCTTTGATTGAAAGGGTCAGATGAGGACTAAATGAGACCTTGTTGATGCTATGACTTTTGGACAGTCCCAGGGAGGAGGTAAAGAGTGGCAGAAACATCAGTGAGAGGGCCTTTGCTACACAGCCTGTCCCGTGCACAGAGACTTTGCTAGTTGCAGGAGATACGTGTTTGAGTAGCTGATTATCTTGCACTGTGGGACACATTTTTTGATCTCAGTATTTCCTGAGATTACTAAAGTTATAGCACAATCTATACTGATTGGAATCAGTAGACTGTGTTAAATAATTGCAGAGTCATTTGTGACGCAAAGGTTGACTTTGGTTGCTATGGCAGGAGTAATATTTCACTGGAAAAGATCTCTCTATTCAAAACTGGCTAAGCAAAGCCCAGGATATGCTTTGCTAGATTGTCTGATTTTTAAGGTCAGAATTATTAAAGGATATATTAAGAGACTTTGGAAGAAACTTAATTTTTCCATATATGTCAATAATTGTAAAACAAATGAAGAAAATATTCGAATTGTTCAATTTATAAGCTAGTGCAAATAAGGATAGTTATTTGGTTTTTATCATTCCATATTAATGTATTTCTTACGGTTTGCATGCTGTAGCAATAGCATCCATAGAACGCTATTGATTATATTATACATTATATAACATTAATTATTTTAGTTTATTTATTATTAATTTATTAAAAAGCACCGCATCTACAGTTAGTGTTGTTCTATAGCTACCAACTCTCCATGATCCAGCAGATATCAATTTGCCAGAATTTCTGTCATTAATTGCTTTGAGTTCTTGTAAGCTTATGCTTGCATTATTCGTGAGAGTATCTAACTACCTTCTCCTCCATTAGCCTCTTTTGAATGCATTCAAATTTTCCCAGCATCAGGGACTTCTCTGATGATTTCGTCCATATCATAAACTTCATAATTAATGGTTTTAATAAGGAATCTAATTTTATTTCATCCAGAATAAAATTGATTCTTCTTCTGGTGGTCCAAGGTAATGTCAATAGCTTTATCTGGGACCAACATTCAAATGTGTCTATTTTTAATTTTGTCATCCTTTTTCATGGGCTACCTTTCACAGCCATATGTTTTAATTCAGAATACCATGGCTTTGACAGCAAGTACAATGTCAGTATGATATTTCTGCTCTTTAACATTTTGGCCACATATCATAGTTTTCTCCCAAGTAGCTGGTGCTTATTTCATCACTACAATCACTGCCATGAATTGCTGAACCTAGGAATATGAAGTTTTAACTACTTCAACTTCTTCTCCGCCAATTTTCTCTGGATTGGTACGGCCTATCAGTGTAATCTTAGTTTTCTTTAATACTGAGCAGCAGATTAGGTTTGGGTTCAATAATTATATACGTTTTCCTTGTTTCCAGACATCGAAATGGTGTCATTAGCATATGATATTTGTTATAGATTTTTCCCCATTTCCTATTTATTCTGGTCCAGCATTTTTATTACATATTCTGTATATAAATTAATTAAATAAAATGACATAAACAACCTTGGTCACACCTTTCCCAGTTTAGGGCAATTTAGTTATAAGCTAGAGGTTTCAAACTCACGTCATCACAGTTGCGTCACGTGACTTATTGGGACTTTTCCTCTCTTTGCTAAACTGGGTGTGGCCAGCACATGATGCATCGGCCCGCAGTCTGGGAATTTGACAGTCCTGTTATAGGCAGATGGTACACCAGGCTTATGGTCACCTAGATAGATGGCTTTATGCCTTAGGTGACACTAGAATTCATGGTCTCTCAGCTTCTCACTTAATACCTTAACTTTTGTATCAAACTGGCTCTCTGAGTTTTATGTTATGGGACTTATAAAAACTATATTTTTACTTATTTGCTTTTAATCTCACCTTTATTATTTTTATAAATAACTCAAGGCAGCAAACATACCTAATACATACATACCCTGTTTCCCCCAAAATAAGACCCAACCGGAAAATAAGCCCACTATCTTTTCACTATAAACCCCTTTGGTTGTAAAAGGGAATAACTCTTTTTATTCCAAAAGGTGATTCAAAAGTTTATCCAGGGTTATCCGTTTCTGCAGGCTTTTGTCTTACTGTTTTTTCCTCAAATGATCCTTCACAGTATTGATTCCTACTTGCACTCTCAGATCTCAGACTTGCTGTTTTGATTTTTTTTTTTCCTGTCTTTTTGTCCATCTGGAGCTACAGCAGAGCCTTTCCCTTCCCTAGATCTGCATCCCATCTTTGAATTTAATGCATAAGGTGGCTCTCTTCCCAGATCTTTTGTGCCTCTTATTAAGTAAGCTGAGTCCCAGCCAGATGGTGATTCCCTCTATGTGCACTGCCTGTCAATCAATATCCTGCATGGCCCTTTGTTTACCATGCTTCTGCCAGCCTCCATCCATGTGAGCCAACCTCCTTCAAGCCAGTAGGAATTAATTAGAGAAAACGGGTGGGGGAGACTCCAGTGGTATGACACTTCAGGTTTATAATGAAGCATATTCAGTTGCCAGTGTTCACTGCTGGGGTAGTGTTTTGTGTTTATCGAGTTATAAAGCAAACCTGAAAGAATCAGACTTCAGCTTTTTGCATTAGACTCAATTCGCTATGCCAAGTCAGCCCTGGGCTTGAGGAAATGGGTTTTACAGATTTAATCTAGAGCAGGATCGGCAACATTGACTGTGGTGGAGCGAGCTCACCATGTCAAGTGAGCAATTTTTTTCCTGGGATCCAAGCTTTAGTGCTATCTGGGAAGGAGAATTAAAGCAGCCCCCCACCTTCCCCTTAATTGGAGAGTTTATTTTATTTAATTTAAAAAAAAAAACTGAAAACAAGTATCTGCATGGGTGTGTCCAGGAAAAGAGTCAAGCCTGAAAGACAGAAGACATATGGAAAAGATTAGCACCTCAGCAGTAGTCTTTAGATCAGAGTGTCCAATCTTAGCAGCTTCAAGTCTTTGGGCTTCAACTCCCAGAATGGCTGGCTAGGGAATTCTGGGAGCTGGAAGTCTACGAGTCTTAAAGTTGCCAAGAAGTTGCCAAGTTCAGACTTCCATTCCTTTAGTTAGCAACTTCTCTGAGTTGTAAGACATTGAGAGGCAGAACTGAGAGATTGTGGGCAAGAAAAGCCCACTTAGAGTCTGAAAACCCCAAACAAGCCTAAAACCAAAACAAGCCCACTGCTTACAACCACCCCAGTACAGAGCTCTACTGACCAGCTCCACAAACTCTGAATGCTGAGGGAGAGAAAAGCCCATTGGCAAATCTATAAAGAAGTGAAAAGGATTTTCAGATGCAAATGGACTGAGACTGACTGCAAGAGCTGAAGACCTGGGAGAGAAAGGGAGATCTAAAGAAGTAGTTAAGATAAGAAAACTTTGTGGTAACATAGGTATAGAAAAGAATGTAGAAATATATGGATTAAATAATAGAATAGAATACCTTTACTGTCATTGCATTCCACGAATACAATGAAATTTGAAAGCTACTCCAGCACAGTGCCCCAACACCACATCACAATCATACTACAGAGTTTTAAAAATTAAAATAATTATAATGATAATAATAGGACTAAATCACAAATGCACTGTTTGATTCAAGACAATTACTACCTTGGAAAAGAAGCTGTTTCTCAATCTATTAGTCCTCATTTTAAGACACCTATAATGCCTCCCTGATGGAAACAGATCGAAATATGAATATCCAGGATGAGAACGGTCTGATAATAACCTTGATAATAGAACAAATAGTACTACACTTACGTTAATGCAAAGAGTGGAATAAATTATGAGTTTTGTACAATAAAACAGTTCTGTGAGGAAAAAAAATTGATTCAGTCTTTGTGTCTATGTTCTGTGCCATATTGTGAAAAACCATAACACTGATTATATTTTAGCATCCTACTTAGAAGCCCATTTCCTATTTCCTTTTCTTTCTTAGTTGGATTGCTTTAGTAAGTTTTCTATGCCAATCCATACATATCTGCAGAACGATAGGATGTGACCATACACTTATGATCAGTTGGACAGAATGAATGTTAACACTTGTTGGCATTAAAAGCTCCTATATGATCTGATGAAATTTCAGTGAATACTTTAAGTACATGAAATGTCCAAGATTAGAAGGAGATGTTTCAGGATAGTACAAATAAATGAGACGAAATTTCACCACCCCTATCAAAACATAGGCAGAAATTAATTGGCTTCTGGGTGGGGACCTGTGGCAGATTATATCACTCTGTGAATGACGACATGTGGTTGGAGAGCACAGTCATGAAAATTGGCAGCCAGCAAAAGTTCTGGCTGACAAAAAAAAAAAAAAATCTGGAAAAATGGGAGATTGGGAAATCTCCCACTTGCATTCTGGACAATCTGTCCCTTGCAAAGAGACTACAGGAACTGAACTTTTTATGGTTGATTGTGAGTTGAGTGGCTTGGGAGCCGAGGAAATATGGTTTTAAAACAAACATAAACAAACATAAAAACATTAAGCCATCATACATACATACATACATACATACATACATACATACATACATACATATATCGATATATATATATCGATATATGCTGTTCAGCTTCCTTCGGGTATTATCCCACGTCATTGT
>BLBF01000018.1:22723058-22775645 GCA_015471245.1 Laticauda colubrina
ATCACACCAAGACTGCCTTCAAAACAGACAAAAAAATAGCAGCCATCCTTAGAAACCCCAAAGATAAAATTGACCTTGAAAACCAAGGCATATACGAAGTTCCCTGTACATCATGCCCGGCTACATTGGACAGACCAATAGAAGAATAAGTACCTGCCTGGATGAACACAAAAATGCAGTAAAAAAGCTGGAACACACCTCCTCACTAGTCCAACACATGAAAACCACAGGTCACAACATCAACTTCAATGGCACTAAAACCCTAGCCACTATAGAAAACCCCAGCCACAGAATCATCAGAGAAGCCATAGAGATTGAAAAAAGACCTGAAAGCATGAATAGAAGAGATGATTCCACCAGACTGTCAATCATTTGGAAGCCTGCACTCTCAGATAGAAAGATCTCCACACCACAAGCCAGGCAACACCTGGGCACAAACAGACTCCCCCTGATACCTCCAGCTGAAACACACCCCCACCAGGCACCCAGATGAAACCTGGCTTCCTAATAGATAATAGCCATCCTTTCACACGAAGCCAAGCTGCACTGAAAGCCTCCAGTGCAGGAGCAGAGTGTTGCCAGCCAATCAAAGCCACAAAACAGACAGAAGAAACCAGAAACACCAATCAAACAAACTCCAAGTCCAATAAACACAGACCAAGACTCCCAACCAATCAGGATGTAGAAAAAAACATCCTGCCACAATAATAGGGTAGCCTCAAATTTAAAACCAATGGCTGTGAGACCCTGACCCACATACAAACTCAATACAGAAGCCTGATGATGGCACATGAGATTCTGCTGAAATGTTGCTACAACTTTAAAAGCACTCCAATAACGTGGGATAATACCCGAAGGAAGCTGAAAAGCACATATGAAAGTACCCGCGAAAACTTTATATATATATATATGTGTGTGTGTGTGTGTATACACATACATACACACACACATACATACACACACACACATCCACATACAGTGTGCCAGTTGGTTTACAAATTGTTTTGTGCGACCATTTCGTAGTCTTCAATTACAATTACATTATATATCCTCTCATACTTTCTATCAAATATCAAGTACATAAATGTCTTTATTAATCAATCACTGACAATACTTTTATTCATTCCTGTTTTATAAAATAATCATATTCTACTTAGTTTATTTCATAACAATTCATATTATCCTCCCAGATCCTAGAATCATTTTGTAGATATAATTTAAAAAAGGGGAAAAAAAGAAAATCCATCTTTATAATTTATTATTTTCTGAAAATCTACATATTTCATGACCGTTTTGTTATCTAATCATTGATAGAATAGATCCCAAATTTCATAAAATTGTTTTATCTTCTTGCTCTCTAATTTCAAATGTCAATCTACTCATTTCAGCACATTCCAATATTTTCTTAATGATTTCCTCCTGTGATGGTATTTTCTCATTTTTCCAGTTTTTAGCAAATACAATCCTAACCTTTATTAATACATTTACAATCAGGTATTTCAAGTCTTTACTATATATTTCAGGTAAAATTTCCAATAAAAATATCTCTGGATTCAAATCTATATGTTTTTTTGTCATTTTTTCCAACCACGTGTGGATTTTAATCCAGTATTTTTTAGCATCTGCACAAGTCCACCACATATGGTAATAAGAGCCAGGTGTCTGATGACATTTCCAACACTTTTTGGACTTATTCTTGAACAGTCTTGCTATTCTTGTCGGGGGAAAGTGCCACATCTGATACAAATTTTCTTTATATGCTGTTGACATTGTCATTTCATAATTTTGATACTACAATTTTTGCCATTTCTCTAAATCAATCCCATATCCAAAATTCTTCTCCCATGCAATCATAGTTTCTTTAACTTGTTCTTCTTCTAGTTTAATTTCTAATAAATATCCAGACATATTTTTATCATCTTTTCATCAGCACCTGTCAAAATCATATCTAAATCAGTCAATTTTCATAAAAACCTTTTGTTTTAAAATCTTTATCATACCTTGATTGTATTTGCACATATGAAAACCAATTCATCTTTATACCTCATTCCTCTAATTTTTGCATAGATTTAAGTTCACCCTTTTCATTCAGTATTTCACCATAATCTAACTATTTGTTCCTTTTTATATATTATAGGATAAGAAAATGCTTCAATAGTCAATAACCCGACTGGAATTTTCAAATAACATTGTCTTTTATTCTTCTCCCAATTTAACCACAGAGACTCCCATATATAATGTCTTCTAAAGTACCCCTGTGTTTTTGTTCCTTTATACCATAAAAAAGCATGCCACCCCAACAACAGACATGTCCTTCTAATGTCAACAATCTGGTATTTCTTAATGTTATCCATTCCTTTACCCACATCAATTTCGTAGCTTGATAGTACAACTCCCAATTAGGCAAGCCAAATCCTCCTCTTATTCTAGCATCTTGCAAAAGTTTTAACTTTATTCTCGTCTTCTTACCTTGCCATATATATTTCAACACAATTTTATTTAAATCTTCAAAATAATCTTTCCAAGCCAAATTGGAATTGTTTGAAACAAATATAAAATTCTGGGTAGTCTATTCATCTTCATTGTTGATATTCTCCCTATTAGTGACAGTTGTAAATTTTCCCATTTCGCCAGATCTAGCGTTATTTGCTGCTTAAGATTAGTATAATTATTCTCTTTTAGTGTACTGCATCTTGCTGTCAAGAATATCCCCAAGTACGAGATCTTATTCGTGACTTGAATTTTCAGTAGATCTGCCAGTTCTTCCTTTTGTCTTGATAGCATATTCTTTGTCAAGATCTTTGTCTTACCTTTATTTATTTTCAAACCAGCCACCTTTCCATATGTCTCTATCTTTTCTATCAATTTTGATGCTGTTTCTAGTGGATCTTCTAAGATGAAAACCAAGTCATCTGCGAATGCTTGCAGTTTAAATTTTCATCCCTTTTATGTCCTTTTCTTCTCTAATATTTCTGTTTAACACTTCAAAGGTAAACACAAACAACAAGGGTGACAGTGAGCATCCTTGTCTTGTTCCTTTTCTTATATCAATAGAGTGTCAATTTTTCCTCTATCATTACCTTTGCTGTTTGCTTATGATATATAGCTTCTATTGCTTGAGTAAATTTTTTAGCAAAACCCATCTCTTCCAGCAGTAACAATATAAATCGCCAATTCACATTATCAAATGTCTTCTGTGCATCTAGAAATATCAGAGCCATTTGTTTTTCAGGATGTGCCTCATAGTATTCCAAAGTGTCCAAAATTACTCTCATATTGTCTTTAATTTGTCTCTTTGGCAGAAATCCATTTTGATAGTATTCCATAGTATAGTATTCCAAAGTATTCTCATAGTGTTCCAAAGTGTTCAAAATTACTCTCATATTGTCTTTAATTTGTCTCTTTGGCAGAAATCCATTCTGATCAGGATGAATAAAACTGTTTAAATATTTTTTAAGTCTTTCTGCCAATATTGAACCAAAAATTTTATAATCTGCATTTAATAAAAAAAATAGGTCTATAGTTGTTAATTTGTAATTGATCGGCCTCCTCTTTTGGAATAAGTGTAATATAAGCTTCTAACCATGTTTTAGGTATCCTCTTTTTTAACATAACTTCATTCATAACTTCTAACAATAGAAGGTGCAATGATTCTTGTAATGTTTTATAAAATTCTGCTGGAAGTCCATCTGGACCTGGCGCCTTTCCATTATTTTGCTTTTTGAGTGCTTCAGTTAGCTCCATCATCATTATATTGCTTTCTAACATTGTTTCAATCTCTTCAGGTATCTGGGGTAGATTAGCATCCTGTAAATTCTGTTTAACTCTTTCCTCATCAATATTCTCTTGTGTATATAATTTCTCATAATAGTCTCGTATAATTTCCTTCTTCTCTTTGCTACCATAGCAAACTTGGCCTTGTTCATCTATTAATTGCAATATTTTCCTTGATTCTTTTCCTTTCTCAATTTATATGCTAACCATCTACCTGGTTTATTTGCATCTTCAAAATAGTTCTGTTTAGCACCTCTAATTTTTTGTGCTAGCTCTTCTTTTTTCTGTTAGACCCATTTTATGTTTGGTTATATCCATTTTTAACTTGATATCCTTTTTCTGTGGCATTTTCTGTAACTCTTTTTCAAGTCCTTTATACTCATCCTCTAATGCTTTAGAGGCTAATCTTTTTCTTGTATTTCTTTTCCTTGTATAGTTTATTATCAAGCCTCTGACATATGCCTTCATTGTATCTCATACATTCTGGATTGATGTATCTTCTTTTTTGTTTTCTCTAAAGAACAGGGCCAGTTATTTCTCCATCCACTGTATAAAGTCTTTTTCCTTTTGAATAGTATTATTTAACATCCATCTAGATCTTATTCTTTGTCCTTTCCATTTAATTGTCATTGGATTGTCATCTGCCCAAATACTTGTTTCAGTGTTTATTTCTTGAATATTGGTTAACAATTCTGTTGACATCCATTTCATGTCTATTCTGGACCATGATAAATGTCTATTTAAATAGAAAGTGTATTGTTTGATTTTAGCATTTCTTTCTCTCCATGTATCTTTTAAGTTTATTTTGTCCACCATTTTAAAAAAGGATTTAGGGAGGATCTTTCTGCTTTGCTTTGTTGTTTTCTGTGCTGTATAATCCAGTCTATTGTCTACAATTCCATTAAAATCTCCCATCAAAACTATATTAGCATAGTCCAGTTCAATTATTTTCATGTGTAATTTTTTATAAAATTCTTCTTGATTGTCATTCGGGGCATAAATTGCAATCAGGAGTGTTTTATATTATTATCTATTATTTCCACCATTAGTATTCTTCCATCATCATCAGTATATATCAATTTCGTTGGGATAATATCTTTAATATACAGGACCACTCCTCTTTTCTTGCATTGTATCAAAGAAGTAAATATTTTCCCTAATTTTGGCTGTCTCAGCAATTATTCATGTTGCTTTTTAATATGTACTTCTTGTAGACAAATTATATCAAATTTTAATTTCTCTAATTTATGAAAAAATTTCCTTCTTTTAACAGCTGAATTGAGTCCATTTATGTTGATTGTAATTAATTTTTTTTCTTCCATGGTTACATTTTGTAATTAGGTTTAACAGCTCTTGTAGATCTTGGTTCACGTTGTTCTTCAACCTCCTTTCCATCTACTGCACCTTCTTTTTTTTCAGTCGTCATTTGGAAGTCCTCTTGGAATTCAATTAGTGAAATTTCTTTTTCTGCCTCTTTCTCCTCTTTAAAAAATTCTGCGTAAAATGATTCAGCTTTCTCAATTGAGTCAATTCATTATCTCTTTTCTTGCCATGTGAACATTAAACCTTCTGGAATCAGCCATCTATAATTCACCTCTTTTTTAAGTAACAGTTTAATCAATCGGTGTTCTCATCTCTCTCACTCTTCTGGTCACTTGTTTCAAGACCACAATCTCCTTATCTTTGTACTTCAATGTTTTCTCTCTTGCCACTTACAATATTTGAATTTTAATGGGTTTCTTTGTAAATCTGATATGAACTTCTCTTAGTAAACTATTTCTCATTGCATATCTTGTGGAGACTCGATAAACCTCGTCTATTCCATCCATCATCTTCTCTCGAGTTGTTTCCAAAGCTTCAGACGGTATTTCTATTATTATCTCAGCTAGGTTTTGTCCTTTTTCTTCCTCCATGTTTTGAAATCTGAGATAAAATTCTGATCTGTCCATCTCCCATCTCAGCAACCACTTTTATCTTGTTCAACCACAGTTAATCTGGTATCAGTGTCTCTGTTCTGTATATAAATAGTAGAATCCAAATAACCCATTCTGATTGGTCACTAAAAACTAATGGGGATAGGTTCAAAAGGAACCAATCCCCTAAGCCGCACAAAGGCGGCAAAATCAAATGAATGTCATTGGCTACAAGCCAGCAGACAGAAAAGTATAAAAGGGCTGTCTCGGCTTGAGCCAATGTTCCGTTTTGCATCTGCACTGTAAATAAAGATTTGTTGTTGGAACCCGGTCTACCTCGCATTTTTCCAGACGGAACAGTCTCCAATCTTCTTATCTCTTTGTTTACCTTCTTCTTCAATTTCTTGGAGCCTCTCATCATACTTCATCATCATCATTTGTTGGATGCACTTTTTCATCAGTTTTCCCTGTTCGTTGTTCAGTGTTCTCTGTTCTTTGTTCAATATTCTCTGTTCTTTGTTCAATGTTCTCTATTCTCTTTTCAGTTTCCTCTGATCTTGTTTGAATATTTTGAATTCCTTGCATAATCATCTGCAGGGTCACTTTTTCTTGTTCTTTTTCTTGCTTTAACATTGTCTGTATTAAGCATTGTCCTTCAGATGGTGGAGAAGAGGAAGCAGAAGCTGAAGAACCAGGAGTTGTTAACTTCCTACTCATTTTGAGAAATTCAAGATCTTTCAAATTCTTCTAGACCTTAATCCAGTTGTGAAATAACCAATTACAATTCCAAATAAAAATAGTGGGGAAATAAAGAAAAAACCAATTGGTGATAATAATTAAAAAGGAAAAAGGAAAAAAATTTCTTCAGGCTCTTGTATACCTTAACCCAATCAATTAATTAGATAACAATAAAAATTCAAAAGTAAAGAAAAAGGGCATAAGCACACCATAAACAGACACAAAAAAAAAAGCAAAGAGGTGAGGAAAAAGACTAAAAAAAAGGAAAAAGAAAAAGATTCTTCAGGTTCTTCAACACCTTAATCCAATTAAGAGATTTCAAATATATATATATAAAAAAAAGAAACTATAAAGAAACCAATATGAAAAGTAGACAAGTTCCAGAAAGCCAAAAATCCAAGTAGCTATTACAAAAAAAATTTAAAAAAAGAAATAAACTTCCAAGCCTTTGGTTGGCAGTGTTACAAAGTTTCTTTAGCTTTCACTTTCCCCCTCTCCACTTCCAAGCAAAATATAATAAGAATTAATTGAAAAAGAAAAAAGGTATTTAAAAAGTAACTATAAGGGAATCTCTAGTTTAAAATATCATAAAATCAAAAAGGAGAAAAGAATAAATAACAAGAAAAAAAAAGAAATCAGTCCAGTTTCAAAATATAAGATCATGTATAAAAAAATCCAGCAATGAAAAAAGAATATTACTTTGACATTCTTGTTTGAAATTGCTGCTTAATCACTTCTGTCAAAACTTTTAGAGATTCTTTCTTTCCTTTTGGGTGTCCTTTCAAATCTTAAAATATAAAAAAAGTTCTCACCAAACCCGTACACTCTCTCTTTCTGTTCTCTTCCATTTCAGAGCTGTCTCAACTTCAGCAGCTTTAATGGCTGCCTCTTTGCCACTGGCAAAAAGAGCTTCTCCTGGATCTACCAGGGACTTTGCGATGTCCCTGGGATCATTAGGATATGCTCTTTAAATTTGCTGTCTCTTCGGGACAGTTTAGATCTGATTGGACCGCCCAGGAGCAAAGATATCGGCAGCGATCTCAGACCTCCAAGATCGCATGCCGTATCATCACGATGCCAGCTCCGGCCTCCCGGGAGCTGAGGAAATATCAATGTATCCGTATCTGCTGTGCACTTTTTATGGACATATGACCAGGAAAAACCTCACTCTCATAAACAATTTTGGATAAAATTAATTTACAACCTAAAAGTGATATTCCAACAGCAGGAAGAACAAAGACACTCAGTGAGTTGCCTTCTTTTTTTAGAATTAAGAAAACTAAAAAAAAACCACTGTCTTAAGAGAGTTTAATTTAACAGGAAAAAGTTGAACAAAATCTGGATTCAAGGAAATTTTAAGTGGAGAAAGGGAATAGTAATTTTAGAAAACAAAAGAATAACTTTTTTCCTGGCAAAAGTGCCTTTGAAAACATTAAAATTAATTAGACAGACTGGACCTTCTTGGGAATGCTGATTATTTACTATTAAACAAAGTAGATAATTGGAACAAAATAAGACGATAAGGGTAATTTGAGCCAGACTATGTGATTTTAACTGCTGAGAGCTAATTGGAATTAAATATTAAAGGCAGAGAAAAGCAAAACAAAAAAGGGAGAAACCTTCTTTTTACTTTCTCCCTAGTACTTCATATCCAGTATGTTCACTTTATCATAATGGCAACATCAAGAAAAGCAGAAAAACTGGGGAAAAGATACAAGTATTTCACCATATGTATTGCAGAAATTGTTTGAAGAAATAATAAGTTGACCACAACTGTTGCCAATAGTTTGAATGCTTTTTAAAAGAAAATGGAAGAAGAGTGTGCAGGAATAATAATTTTAAAAAAGGATATAAAAGAAGAGCTTGTTTCTTTTAAAATTGAAGGACAAACAGACCAAAAAAAAAAAAAAGCCATGGAAGCAGTGGTGGGATTCAAAAAAATTTACTACAGGTTCTGGGGGTGTGGCTTAGTGGGCATGTCAGGGGAAGGAATACTGTAAAATCTCCATTTCCTCCCCACTCCTGGGGCAAGGTTACTGTAAATCCCATTCCCTCCCCACCCCATTAACCTGTTTTCCAGCAAATCAGCTGGGACTCAGGAGGCAGAAAATAGATGGGGGCAGGGCCAATCAGAAGTGGTATTTGCCGGTTCTCTGAAGTACTCAAAATTTCCACTACCGGTTCTCCAGAACTGATCAGAACTTGCTGAATACCACCTCTGGATGGAAGATATATATATGACTGCTGCAAGATAGGCAAAGATGGAATGATTCAGCATTGCCCACCATGGAAGAATGGTCAGTGAAGTTGACAGAATTTGTTGAGATGGACAAACTGATTTCTTAAATTAGAGAAAAGACAATATCTAAAGTTTCCAGTGGTGACCTTTTTGCATAAAAATGAAGAAAAAATTAACTTGTGATTTATGCTTTTGATGATTCAAGAGTATAGATTATAGAAAGAAGACAATGATGTAACTTTAGAGAAGTATAATTGCACTTATCAACTTATGTGAAGGATATCAGAACCTATGTCTTTTCTACTTCTTTCTACCTTTCTACTTTATTTTTCTATTTTATTTGACTTTTTTTCTTACTGCATTTTTAGCTTTTTCGTTATTTCTTTCTTTTTTTCTGCTTTATTTTACTTTGCATTAGTTCTTATTCTTAATTTTTTTTTTTAATCAAAAAATAGTACATAGGCAGATTTTTTACATGGTCTCAGATGTTTCTAAACATATGAAAATTGTGTGGGGTTATATATGCAGGGTATCTCATCAAAAAGAATATCCTGCTGTCTTGTTTTCAGTCTTGGGCAGTTAAGCAAAGTCAGGCGATGATTCCTGTAGGGCAGTTGTCAAAAGGAAACTAGTTGTTCAACGTCTTGCTTGGCTGTTTCTCTAGTCCAGGGGTCTCCAACCTTGGCATCTTTAAGACTTGTGGACTTCAAATTCCAGAGTTCCTCAGCCAGAAAAGCTGGCTGAGGAACTCTGGGAGTTGAAGTCCACAAGTCTTGAAGTTGCCATGGTTGGAGACCCCTGCTCTAGTCCAAATAATCTGCCAGTTAAACTGGGCATTTCCCCCATTTGCTCATAACCAAGTTCTTTTCCTTCTTCTGCAGGTAAAACAATGAAGCAATAGAGATGCTTCCCTTTATGATCATCACCCTGGGCTCTGCAGGGACCACCTGCAGGTCTCCCAGCTGCAACAACAGCAGCACCAAGGATTACTGCTACAGCGCGCGCATCCGCAGTACTGTGCTGCAGGGATTGCCTTTCGGAGGGGTGCCCACTGTCCTCGCCCTCGATTTCATGTGCTTTCTGGTAAGTGCTGTTGTCCTCAAGCTTGGTGCAAAGGTGCTCATCCCATGCATGGGCAGTTCAGAGCATACAATCTCTGTGAGACCTTGCACACAGACAGTATGTGGGGTTAACAAAAGCTTTTGTTTTTAAATCTAGCATCTTTTGCCTGCTCATTTTGTTACTCGACTGCAGTTTGGCACCCATGGTGCAAGGTTGCTTTGCCTGGGTAAGCAGACAAAGGTCTTTTGTGGGACAACACAGGGACAGCCACTCATGTGCGATGTGAGAACCCATTGTCAGGACTGCTAGAAGCTCTCAAGGATCTAAGATACCAATGCAAGTAATTTATTGACATATGTTCCATCCATTTAAGAAATTCTGCCTCATTCCCAATAGCAATTTATTCCATCCTTTAGGATCCATCATGGAAAAAGGCAGATTTTGTTGATGTTAAATGTATTTGTAACAGGACCTGCAGAAGAATCTAAGCAGTGGTGGTTTTCGACCGGTTCTGGAGAGCCAGTAGCGGTGACGAGCAGCAGAGACCGAACCAGTTCTCTCCACTGCTCTGTGTTTGGCCCACCCACCCACCTGGGCTCCCATACTCACTTTTATGGCCAGAATTCAAAGCACCTGCAGGCACCTTTGTGCCTGTGCAGAGTGCATGTTTGGCGCACGCATGCACCCAAAGTGTGTGCACACGTGCAAAGCACGCCCACCAAGCCACCAGTAGCAACTTTATTTGAATACCACCACTGGATCTAAGAATGTGGGATTGGCTATGCAACAGATGGGAACCTGCGGGTAACATGGGCCTAAGTCATGTAAGGCAGAGGCCCCCAACCTTTTTGGGCACCAGGGACTGGTTCCATGGAGAGAGGTTTTTCCACAGACCAGAGGGAGTATGGTTTCCTGTGCTGCCCCACATCCCATGGATGGGGCTTTGCTTGTTTGCACAGACTGGTTTCTGGCATGCTCCCGGTCCATGGATGGGGTTTGGGGACCCTTGATGTAAGGCTTTCTACTCAACTCAGTCCCTTGAACTGGCAAACTTTGTAGCTGTTATCAAAACCGGTGATGGGAATGATGACCGAACTAGACGTCTTTATCAGAATGTAATGGTATGGATGCTCAGTGGTACCTCTAGAATGTGCCATCCAGCACCCATGCTGCTGCATTCTGATAAAGGTTTCCAGTTATGATTGATTTCCTAATTGTGCCAGCCTAGACAATCCTAACTGGCAGTGCTCCATCTTTGAGAAAGTACCTGGTTAAGGCTATTTCCAGCTCTGCCACCTGAAGTTTATTGATGGCAGCAGAAACAACTAATCTGAAACCCTAGGTAGATGGAAGATCAGAAGGGAGTTGGGAGAAGCCCCCAGTAAGATATAAGTAATCCTTTGTGCCTACCTCCTCAGATCTTACTTTGTTCTAAAGCACTCTGAAAAAATGGTTTTAAAAAAGAACCTTGGCTGTCTCATAAACATTGAAAGCGTTAGAGGCTGAATAGGAAATACTGTCAAACAATCACATGTTTGCCTTATATTTCTGTATTTGCCTTTCTCCAGGCACTGTTGTTTGTTTTTTCCATTTTGCGCAAAGTGGCCTGGGATTATGGACGTCTGGCATTGGTAACTGATGCTGACAGGCAAGTATAACTTTTTTTAAAAAAAATTAAGAAGTGAAGGAACATCTTCTTGGATCAAACAACAGCTGGGCTGAATTTAGGAGGAATTTCTGAAATAGATATTCTTGCTAACCAGCAGTTCAAGACTTTGCTGCTCAAACTTAGGTACCTCAAAGATTTGCATATGCAAACATCTTGATGCTTTTGTTTTAAATCAAATGTTGGAAAAATACTTCATAATTTAAAAATGGGTGGGGGGAGCATGCTCTGGAGGTTAGCATCTCCTAAGACACCCCTGCTCAATTCTCTGGATCCCAGTTGGTACTTCAAGCTATAGCTGTTGTAAAAATATACGGCCATGGTGTAGTAGGAAGTCCAGCCTGATCGGCCCTCATAAAGACCAAACTGAAGAGACATAGCCTATCCTTTCTCCAAAGTTTTGAATGGTCTTTCTGGTAGAAACTGCTGGATTGTAATTTTAAATGGGAAACTGGGAAATATTAAACATAAAGGGACTCATGTTCACTGTATTTAATTTTAGTCAGAAACAAAGACCTCTTGGAGTTGAACTTGGCCTTTGTCAACTACATGTCCACTTAGGGTTCTTGGGAGCAGTTCAGATGTGCTTTGCCATTGCCATACTCTAGGATTCTTTTTAAATTTTTCAATCTTCATTTATATATCTACTACCTTGAACAATGGCCTACTGTCCTTGATTTTGCCTCCCTAAAACACATTTGCAAAAAAACCATCCTGTTCTATCATATTTATCCTAGAACTGTTTTTGTTTTGGATTGTACTGCATTGTATCATATGTCATTGCATTCTCTTTATTCTCTTTATTCTTCTGTTTTTCCAGAAGTAAAATTAAGGTTGAAAAAAATACTGCACTGAATGCTTTGCTTCATCGTCATAGGGTGGGGGAGATATTATTAAACATAATACTTAAATCTAATTTAATAAGAGAAACCTATAAGTCTTAGTAACTCAAAACAGTGATCAACAATCAAGATGCAAAACAGGAACAGGCTTATATTTGGGCTTAAGTACTGATGAAGTCCTTCTCCATATGTTTTTCTACCAAATGAAACTTCAATGTCAGTGCAGTTTGTCATTCAAAGTCCTTGTTATTCACAGTTCCAGAGAGGGGGAGAGAAGTTGCTTGCAGATTATATGTACAATATAGAAAAAAATGTAAACAACTATGCAATGCTAGGATAACATCATTCTTAGTCTGAAAAATAGTTTGATGTGGAAGGCAAATATTTGCTTTTATAGATATTTATTTTCCAGTAAATTCAAGGACAACATATGGTGCCTTTATTGCTACAGACATAACATCTGCCAAAATAAAAGCTGGCAATAATGCCTGATTGAAAGCATGGGGTATCTTGAATCAGAAGCTAATAGCACAAAGGTTTGGATCAAACAATGCATCATTAATTATAACTTCACTGAAATGAAGGATAGAGAAATAACCATTAGTGTCATCAACCTTTATGTATATTGATGCAAGTCTGCAGTGGGAAGCAGAGATGCTCGCTGAAATTAAGTCATCTGATCAGCTGTGATATCATCTGCAACAGATAGTTTACTTGTCTGCCTCATATCCTCAAATAACAGAACCTATCATTTTCCCAGGCGTTTTGAGATGATTGTATTGAAATCCTTTGAAATTAATTGAAATCAGTTTCATCTGATCACAGATTGATTCATTGGTATTTGTTAACCATTGCTTTGTGTCTTTTATCCTGCAATGTCTACCCTGGACTGGTGTGAAATATATGTACATGTTCATAACAGGGATGTTATGATGAAAGAGAGAATTTGAAAGAGAGCTTTAAAAAAGAAAAAATTCCAATCCCAGCAAATGAAAATGAAGAAGCACTGTTGTGTGTATATGAACTTTCTTTTCTCCTGGGATGACAGTATTTCTGAAGGGGAGACTCAGGAATATCAACTAGTCTGTTTCTACATTTATAATTTTCATTTGCAGTTCTTAAATGCATCTTGAGATTATGTGCTGTCTTTCTGCAGAATCTTTTTTTCTTCTTATTTTTTGGCTTGATATGTTTGTGCAACAACAGTTATATGATATTTGAAATTTGGGGAAGCAAATGCAAGTCAGATTTGATAGGAAGGGCAGAACTGATTTCAAGAAAAAGCTGAGAATTGTTCAGAAAATCAGTCACAATCCAGAAACATATCTCTTTGTGGCACAGTGAGTGAGAAAAATTTATTTCTTTTTTTTCCTGATCAGATTTGGTGAAATGTTTCTTTCCTAGGATTGTGAAATGTCAGCCAGAGGAGAGGTGAATCTTGACTCCTTATTAAGATGGTAGCCTGTTGGTAACACTCTCACTCTCTCTTTTAATTTTAATTATTTTTCTTCTGTTCTCAGGAAGCGACGCTGGCAACAGGAGCAAGAGGAAAGGGAATAGTATGTTGTGGGGTTTTCAACGTGTTTAATTCTCTTTTCTGCCACTGCTTTTACCATTTTCTCCTTTTGCTTTGGGAAACAAGGGCTTGTTTTTTTTTAATGTTGGTGTCCACATTGAACACTGCACACTTAAATCTCCCATGCCCTTTGTATTTCATGAGCCTTTCCTGACCTGGTGCCTACCAGAAGTTACACATCATAGATTGAGCTGAGTGTGGATTTGGATGGGTGTTGTAGTCCCCAACATCCAGCAAGAATCAGATTGAGGTGCTAATGATGTAAACGAGAACTGGGGGAGAGGAATAACGAAGAAGATTATCATAGATAGCTATGTTGTCGCTGTAACAATTTAAACAAGTTAAACATCGTTACTAATTTAGAAATTTAGAGAGTAGACAGATATAGGAAGCATTTTAGTTAATCTTGGCAGGATAAACTGTGATGGAGAAGGTCTTATTGCTTGTTTATTGTCTTTTCAAAATCTGCTTGTCAGAATAATTCACAGAATACTAATAGGTTATCTGGATTATTTATGTTTTACTTGTAAACATTCTCTGTCCTTACACCACTTATAAGAGAGTTCAGAAGAAAATAGTCTCTAATTTCACAGAACTCTTGTTTAAATTATGCAGTTCAAGAAGCAGAGACAGCAGCTTCCTTAGATTATTTTAAATGGGCATTAGGTAAATTCAGGGAAGATAAAGCTATTAATGGCTATAGTATGTGCCATGATGCCTTTATATTACCTCCAATAAGACTTTAGGGAAAACATGAATTATTTTGCTGTGCTTGGCCACTACAATATAGGACTATCTGGGTCTTTGATCTCAATCAACATAGTTCTGATTGTGTTTAAAAATGTGAGTCTTTGCAATATATTTTAAATACAACTCAACATTAAAAAGCCCCACCTAATAGTATTGCTTTTGGTTTTGCTATGATTCCACTGAACTCTGCATTCAGAGTTGTTGATGGGATAAGGAACACACACACAAAAATCACTCACCAAATCTTGTGTGTGTGCATGTGTGTGTAGATGTCTGTATGGATCTATAGTATGTATAATGACTGCAATTGAACCCAAAATTTCTACTGCTAAGCTAGACAGTTGTTCAGTGTTTTGCCCCATTTTACAACCTTTCTTGCTGCAGTTGTTAAACAAATAATTGCAGTTGCTAAGTTAGTAACATGGTTTATAAGTGCATTTGACTTCCCCATTGACTTTACTTGTCAGAAGGTTGCAAAAGGTGATCACAAAATTATGACCCCAGGACATGGCAACTGTACAAATTTTGATCATTAATTTTGATCATGTGACCACAGGGATACTACAGCGGTCATAAATGTGGAAAATGGTCATAAGTCATTTTTTTCAGTGCTGTTGTAACTGCAAACAGACACTAAATAAATTGTTGAAGACTAGGAGGGAGGGAGGGAGGAAGGAAGGACACCTTGATGAGCAAAATTATTTTCTTGGAACAGGGTGGGGTGTGGAATTCCCAAATTCCTTCAAATGATCTTGCATGCTGATTTCTCTATCTATTAGAGCAGAGCTGTCAAACTCTTGGCCCATGGACGGATGCGTCATGCGCTGGCCACACCCATGCCTGGTTTAGCAAAGGGGGGGGGGAAATCCCGATACATCATGTGACAATATGAGTTTGACACCCCTGTATTAGAGGATCTTTTTCACTACCCTGGTTGCCAGTTTCTCTCTTGATGTGAAAAAAGGCAACTCAGTAGAAGTGGCTGCCCCTGATTCCATTGCTGTTCCTTTCCTCCCAAGTTTTTGTGGAATTAAGAGCAAGTAAGGTAGTTTAAGAGGACTGGGAGAAAGGGGCTTTTGCTCCAAGCTCACAATACTTGCATTTGTTGATGAATTCAAGATCCAGTAAGTTCAGAGATTTTCTTTAATATCACTTCATTTTTTTTTTTCAGAAATGGAAAGATAGAGTCTATGTAGATAACACAACAAAATAAAGGTCTAATGACACCAAGGCCATCAACAGACAAAATAGTGATGAAACTTCCAGGAAATGTGTTACAAAAAAGCATTCATCCGTTTGTTTAGTTTTGTCTGTGAATCTGACAGAACTTTAGCCAAGGAAGTAGAAAAATCTTGAAACGGGAAGCATTCTGAACAGTTTATAATATGCAGAATTACAGAGCCTTGAGACTAAGATGCAATAAATAATCTTAACAAAGGAATTGAATAATCTTTTTTCAGTTATTAGTGTAGGGTTTGTTTGTTTGCTTGCTTGCTTGCTTAGGGCCAAGTGATGCTTTGTCTTAGTCTTCAGCAGCAATGAAGAGAGGGACAGGTGAATACTCAAAAGGACCCATTCATTCTTAGAGAGGTTTAGGAGTTTGACAGATCTGTGGGATCCACACTCATCTTACCTCTTGTTACATCAGCCACTGCCATCTCTTACACTACTGAAATTTGCCAGGTAACATGCTATCCTCTGGCTCTCCCTTGTGGCCAGATACTTTCCATGTTTGTTTTTTTTAATGCACAGCAGTACAAGTGCTACTTCTTCAAGTCAAGTCAACTCCAACATAGCCATGGACACATTCATGCTGAGTTCAAGACAATAATACAGATACGTTTTGCCATTGTTCTAGGTTTTTTAAGCTTCCCAATCTGCAATTAGCAGTTACTAAGTATTACATAGATCCTACTCCACTTTGGCTTTTCAGGATCAACCAAGATCAAATTTTATGACTATGCAAATGAACATACCAGGCAATTCAAAACTATTCTGACAAACATTCCCTGATTAGCAAAGGGGAAAATAGGATCATATTCATCCTGATTAGTATTTAATTAAATATTTGGTTTTCCAGTTTGGATCAACCTAGAACAGGTGTTAGCAATTGTTTGCAATTGTCCAATGACTACCCCCTTTCCAGATTCCTGAAAGGTCATGTAATAAAAGTTCCAGCTTTCCTCCATGAAGATCCTTGGGCTATTACAGAAAAGATTTAAATCAAATATTGTGTGGTTTGATTAGTGCATTGTATCTTTTAGACCCTCATTATAAAACTCTCAAGCATCAACCTAGCAGACCGTTCCTGCACTGAAAATCCCAAGGAAATCCCAAGTATTTCCTCCTTAAGACTCAAAGTATGAGCAAGGCTGAACTGCTTAGACCAATGGTTCCCAAACTTTTTCAGTCCACCGCCCCCTTGGTGCTACAAACTCATCCTCGGTGCCCCCCACCCATGATTCAAATTTAGGTGAGCATGGCCTAATTTGAGGGTGTGGCTTTCTGATCACGTGACTAGGTGGGTATGGCTTGCTGGTCATGTGACTGGGTGGGCATGGCCAGGTGACTGGCAAACCAAATTCAAGTGGTCTTTACTTAATGGCCGGTTGTTTAGCAAGTGTTCTAATTTATGACTGGCCCCCCCAGAGCTACTTGACCTGTTTTTGGAGTTTGACAGCCATGCACACACATACACACATATTCCCTTCCAACCCTGCTGGAGCAGGTCATTGGACTAGAATTGGCAAAGCATGTCTGATTAGATTCTAGTAGTGAATAGAATCTAATCAGAGATGCTTTGCTGATTTTTGTTGATTTTTATTTGTATTTCTTTATTTTATGTTGCTGACTTGCATTGACATGTGTGTCCCTTCTTGTGCACAACCCAGAAGCTTTTGTGATTCTTTGTAGCAAAAATTACCGATCTCTGGCTTTGCTCTACTTTTCAAACGTGCCCCCACTGCTGCATTCTAGGTGCTGGCCCCACAGATCCACCCCATTTAGCCCACTGCACTGGAGGGACCTGCCTAAGCAAGTCTGAGCAGAGCGGTGCACCAAGTCAATGGTGTGAGCCTGAGAGAGGGAAAGAGAGACAGAGAAGAGAAAGAGAGAAGGAAGAAAAGAAAGAGAAAAGGGAAAGAAAGAAAAGGGGACAGACAAAGAAAGGGAGGGGATGGAAGAAAGGGACAGAAAGAAAAATAAATAAAGGAGGGAGGGAGGGAGGGAGAGAGGAGAAGGATAACGGAGATATCTATTCTAGTCCAATAATCTGCTCCAGCAGGGTTAGAAGGGAGTGTGTGTGTGTGTGTGTTCCCCTTGTAATTTACCAGTCCATTTTGGTTTTGCCTTCTTTAGTGTAAAACATTGGGAAAAGTAATTTTTAGGGTGGAGATCTGGTCCAGTGGATCCTTTTTAAAGCCTCAACAAAATGTGAGAGCTTCCTGATAGTCTTGACCATGTTTCATCCACAAAACCTTTAATAGAAGCCAAAGAGGTTTGCTCTACTTTCAATAGGTAGATATATAGGTTGGTAGGTAGGCAGGCAGGCAGGCAGGCAAGCAGACAGGAAGACAGACCTTTTGGATGGATGGATGGACGGATGGATGGATGGATGGATGGATGGATGGATGGATGGATGGATGGATGGATGGATGGATAGATCTATGCAGGTAGTTAGGGACAGAAAGACAGACAGGAAAGTCAGCAGGTAGGCAGACAGACCTTTTGGATGGATGGATGGACGGATGGACGGACAGACAAAATGTGACAGTGGTGGCACTTTGGGAAAGTAGAGCTACTTTCCCAATGTACTGCCGCTGCATTCGACGCGCTGGCTTCGCAGGCTCACTCCATTGAGCCCCTTGCACCACTCTGTTGCCCCCCTGCCACCTCTTATCACCCCTCAGCAAGCCCCTTGGGGATGCTAAGAGGTGGCAAGGGGGCATTCAAGGTGCCAGCACCACAGGTTCACCCCATTGACTGTTGCACCGCTCCGGAGCTCGAATGCGGTGGTGGCGGCTTTTCCCAACATGCTGTCGCCTTCGAGGAGCCTGCTCCAGAGCAGTGTAACAGTCAATGAGGTGAACCTGTGGGGCTGGTGCCTCGAATGGCACCCTGCCGCCTCTTAGCGCCCCTCTGCTGGCCCCGTTGGGGACACTAAGAGGCAGCAGGGGGCATTCGAGGTGCTGGCACCACAGGCTCACCCCATTAACTATTGCACCACAGCAAAGGGCTCAATGGGGTGAGCCTGCAGAGCCAGTGCATCGAAAGCAGTGGCACATAATGTGCCATCACTGTCATACTCAAGGCACCAGCTACAGAGCAGTGCAACAGTCAATAGGGTGAGCCTGTGAGGCCGGTGCCTGGAACACCCCCCTGCCAGTCCCCCCCCCCAGCACCCCCCCCCCAAGGCATTCCACCCCCCCCCCAGGGGGCGGTACCACCCACTTTGGGAACCACTGGCTTAAACTGATTCCAAACATGTCTTGACAGTTGCATGGGTAGACAGGACTTACAACTGAGAAATTGGAACATAAAAAATAACATATCAGCAACCTGCTAATTCTAATAAAGGAGAATATTTGTAGCTCAGGGTTAACATGAAGGGTCCTTGGTGCTTTCTAAGCTTGCAGATGTTTCATTACCTGAACTAGGTAACATCATCAGTGCTAGTAAGGAGTGCTGTTTGCTGGCAGGTTATATTCTAGTCAGTGTTGGTGGGGTTGGTCTTAAAGATACTTTGATTGGGCTGTTTGATGTTGGCTTCTTTTGGCAGTTTCTTGATTGGGGTATTGTTTACTTGATTGTTGTTCTGATGTTAATTTTGGAGTTAATCTCTGCTGATCTGATGGGTGTTGATTACAGGTAGAGTGGTGCCTGGGTCTTTTTGTTCCTTTCTGGGCAGGATGACAGTCTCTTTTGCATAGTCTCTAAATATTGTTAGTGTCTATGTGCCTATTGATGGCTGATATGTCAGAATGCCAGGCTTCTATTCCCTGATGTTTTTGGACTTGACTTGATCGACGATGGTCACATTTTCCAAGTTGAAACTATGGTTAAATCTGTCTCTATGAAATTAAATAATTTTCATCATGTCTTCTGACTCCTAGTTGGTGTTCGTGGATGCATCCTGCTAGTCTTCTGCCCGTTTGTCCTACTTAGTGATCGTTGCAGTCCTTACATTGTATGTTGTAGAATAGATGACTCCTGTTTTTTCTTGGGTTATTGGATCTTTTGCCTCTGCTTAGGATGTTTCGAAGGGCTTTAAGTTGGCTTGTGTGCTATGTGGATTCCATGTGGTTGTAGTAATCTGTTGGTGGCTTCTGAGATATTTTTGATGTAAGGCAGTGTAATTTTTTTTAGGGTTTGTGTTGGTTGTGCTCTATTGGGTTGAGTGGTCAGGGACATTTTGATAAAGTTGCATAAATATCCATTTTGTTGGAATATATTGTATAGAAGTTCTATTTCCTTCTTCAGCTGTTCCGGGTTGTTGCAGTGTGCCTGGGCTTGTCTAAATAAGATCCTTAGGCAGGTTCTCTTGTGGGTGGTTGGGTTGTTGCTTTGGTATGGATGGCTCTTCTGTAGACTTGCATTTCTAGTTTGCCATTATAATCTCTGCTGATCAGAATGTCCAGGAAGAGTAGCGAAAAAATAAAATAACAACTCATCACCAACATTGACAGGCAAGCCACTTGAATATAAACTGTGGGCAACATTCCTTACTAGCACTGATGATGATATCTAGTTTGGGTAATGAAATGTCTGCAAGAAAACAAGCAAGCTCAGGGAGAACCAAAGACCCTTCAACCTGCTGGTTTTTGTATATCTTGAGCTACAATTCCCAGTAGTTCCTGTCAACATGGCCAATGGTCAAGGCAGAGGTGTCAAACTCACTGTCAGGACTCCAACAAGTCCACCCCCATTCAAATCATAAGTCTCTAGCCGCATCTTAGAGAAAAGAAAATTGATTTATTAGAAGTGGCCATGTTGATGTTAGCTGGATGCAGCCGATACTAAAATACATCATTTCCCCCCTTGACCCTGGTCTTCCCCCCACCCCCTGGAAGTGTATTCTCCAGTGGGACACATCCATCCCCAAGAGTCATCAATCATGCTCTCCAGTAATTTTCTTGTGCTCCAACAACTTTGGGTTGCCAGGGTGATTAACTAGGCACTTAAGGAATGCACTGTTCCCCCCCACCGCTCCCTTTTTATGGCAGCTAAAAAGATCAAAGGAGTATCTTTTTAGTTGACACTCACGTTGTCACAGCAGCATCATATGACCAGACTTTTTCCCCCTTTGCTAAACTGGGTATGGCTATGGCCAGCATGTGATATATCCGGCCTGTAGACCAGGAGTTGGACAGCCCTGGGTCAAGGAGTCTGGTACCTGACACCTGCTTCATGCCCTCAGTAAAAGCTGTATCCAGGATGTTCTGTCTAAGAATGCTGAGTTTTCGTAGAAGTCGTTTCAGGTATTCTGAAATCACTTTGGTCCCTTCTATAATTTCTTCATAAAAAATGTGATACTTGGTGCACCAAAGTGTATCTGAATATGGATTTGGGCGTTTGGTGTATTTGATCTTTTTTAAAAAAAAAAAAGCAGAAAAAAATATCTTTCTGATTCTTATAACTTTTATTTAGTGAAGATAGAAGGGGCTAATCAGTTTGATGTATTGGTAAAATGGTAGAAATAACTTTTAATAATATATTGAACATTATATATAACTTATTTAGTATATGCAGTATATGAATTACAAACTTAATTAGTATAAAATCCAAAAGATGTATTACACAGACTAGATTTTTGATTCCAATTTTCTGATTGTATGCATTTTATACAATAGGTTATATAATTGTACAAATGATTGCCAATGATATTCAGGCTCACCAGATCCAAAAAATTTTCCATCCCAGTTTTTGTTCACTTGCACATCATACTGCACTAACACTTTCATTTTTTTCATTCTTATTATTAATCTGACATTCTTTACTGGCCTGTTATACTAAATTCCTTAGAATAAATGTGTCTTTTGTATTTGTGGGATGTGGGTTTTCTTCATTTCTTTGTGGCTATGTCTGTGCCTATGTCTATATTTGTATTGTCTGCTAATAATTTCATAGGAAGCTTCCTGGCTGCTGGTTCATAGCAAGGAATACAAAAACTTTCTTAGCTCTTTCTTCATTCATCTTTTGTGGCAGGCATAACCTTTTTTTCCATCCTCTTCTGTATTTCATTGCTCCCATATTTTAGCTGTGGAGGTAGTGATGGACACCTGGATCTTTTCTATCCATTCACATGATAGATACAGGAGATGGTACTCACGTTCTTATGGCATCACTGACCAAAACTTGTGGTAGCACAGAAAATGGGAGAATGGAAGTCCTCCTCTTTCTCATAGACTGCACACTGGAAGATTATTTCCAGTGTTTCATGCTTATTTATTGCAATTACCTCTTTAAAGCTATAAAAGTGCTTTAAATTGTACTTCCTCTGACTTTCACAGCAAAAATGTAAAGCAGATGATTAAGCCACAAGGCGCTACTTCATCAGCTGCCATTTCCCTGCAAAGTAGCCATTATCCTGCAATTGATGAGTTGTTATTTATTGTTTGTGTTACAAGCATGGAGATTGGACAGCTGCCATACCATTAATTTCTGTGGGGATTTGTTAGCTTATGAACGGGGTCATTTGTACATTGCAATTGTGCTAAAGTAATGGCTGTAAAATGTGGTGCTTGGTACAGCTGTTTAGCATCTAGAAGACATTTCGGTGAACACATGTCCCTCTGCTTAGATGTGCTCAGCCACAAAATGGGCTGTGCCTGCTGGAATCTCAGTGGGGTTCTTCATGAAATTCCAGCCACGGAGAATGGGGATGGATTGCCTGCACTTCTCTTTAACCCACCCAAATCGAAACAGAATAAATTATGCAAATTTTGAGATTCAACCTTAGCTGTAGAATTCTTACCAAGTGTTGATTGGTCAGGGTGTACATTGTGCTCTTATTTGCATGCCCAGTGTTGTATATGACGCACCTTCAGTAAGGAATTGGAAATACCTATGTTTAAACACCAGCTGTACCTATCTGGTAGAGTTGGCTCTATCACTGATGTATATGCATTGGATCTGAGGGAAAGGAAAGGAAGGGCAATCTTTACTAATGGCTTTTCTCTTTTGCTTTCTGCCTTCTCTGGAAGTTTTCTCTTCATCTTGCCTGGGCCAAACTGCCTTGCATTAACTGTTCTGACCTTTGGGTTCTCCTCTTTCAAGCTTCTGTAAGCTTCACTTAATAGGCTTTTCTGTTATCATTTCAGTGTTGCATCTGCTCTACACTCTGATAGCCACGATCGCTATGAACGCCTCACTTCTGTCTCCAGCTCAGTGGATTTCGACCAAAGAGACAATGTGAGTGGAAGCAAATAAAAGGTTTTGTTCTTCCAATTAGAACCTTGAAGCAACATCTTTCCCAGATTTAAAAGGAACAGCTGTGATTCAGAAAATGGAATTGCATCTAACAAGGAATATACATCCCCACGCAAACATGTGTTAAAGGAAGTAAATCAATAAGACACAGCCAACTAAACAATTTGGAATGCATAGGTAATAGCAGGGGGTCATATAAACTAGGGCTATGCAACATCCACCTCAACTTTAAATAGAGTTGTTCCAATATTATCAGAAATGTTCCAATTAGGCTAGAAGCATTCCTAGCTTCAAAATGCTTGTAAAATAGTTAAAGCATCGTAGGAGCACTTCCGATGAGGTCAGGACAGCTATTTTAAGCTTAAAATGGAACATGTTGAGCTTGGAATGTTTTGAACTTGGGAACATTTTGCATGCCACTGGTATAAACCAAATCACGTCCTCCAGGAAAGAGCATTATAAGAAAGTAAAGGATAATTATAAATTTGCAAATATAGCCAATATGCAAGAATCCCTTTGTACCCCTTTCACTATTGGGACATTTCTTTCTCTAAAATGCTTTTTCATCCTACTTGTTCTACCACTAGTATCAGGCACAGTAACTTAATTAGGACGCTCCTGATCCAAAGTAGCATATCTGTTTGTTGAACACAGGAATATTTTCAGGGCAGGTTTTCAGAAGAGACATCAAAGGTCCCACTTCCCAGAATGGGAGAAGGGAGCCACAATGCAACCAGAACAAACATATTACTTGCATACTGAGTTCAATCCAGTATTGGTTGTTGATAAAAGTAGAGTGTTCTAATTACCACATTTACATATGGATCCAACCCATTCCTATCTAAAAGATGACTCCCATAGGGCCACAAAACTCTACAACTGTCTGATACCACTATTGAGAAAAAGAGAGGTGATAGAGAAGAGGCAAATGTCATTGACCTGCTTGTTAGCTCATAGACATGGTTTGCTTGTTGAAAATGTCCCATTTGCCATATTAAACATGAAGAGTTGTTTCTTTCAGTTGTTTTTGAAATGGTAGTTTAGCTAATCTAAAATGAACCCAGAGCTGGTTGAGCAATCCCTCTTTTTTCTCTCTAGCACCTCCGTTTTGTTTTCCATCTGTCAATGCTAATCACTGGAATTCAATATTAGTAGCAAAAAAAGTGCATCTATGCAGTAAGAACTTTCTGTTATTTATTCTTCAGAAAACCATCCTGATTTCTCAAAAGTCTAAGGCAGTTCTGTTTCTAAATCTGGACAGATAACACACACACACACAACTAGCTTGTTTTATAATTTATAATTATTTTTATTGTTACCTGATTATTCTTTCCAGGTGTAGCGTTCGATGTCCCAGAACTGTTCCAGTCCATTCTTCTATCTTCTCTCTCCCATTCTCAATGGGTGTGTGTGTGTGTGTGTGTGTGTGTGTGTGTGTTATGGAGAAGCTAGTAGAATCAGAACTAGGCACTTTGGTTTCTTATGATTGACTAGAATGTGCTAGCAGATGTTTTGAAAGTGGGAAAAAGAACTCTACATAACATGGTCTTGTTTTGCATCTCCTTAGGGTTTTTGCTCCTGGTTGACAGCAATCTTCAGGATAAAGTAAGTTTATCCCATTTTCCATGCAGATGTTGCTCCATTCTAGTGAATAAATTGCTACCAATATTAATTGCTATTGCTCTTACAATTTTTATACAGTATGATGATTGAAAGCATAGCCTTACTCATATTTGTTTATTACTTAAATAAGTGGGGAATTGGTCATGGGATATCTCGGGGTGGGGAGATCTTGGGAAGCCCAGGACAGGTGGATCTGAGCCTGCACCCTGTGCTCCACCTAATGGCCTGCAATTACTTAATGACCACATTGGGAAGAGCAGGGAAGGGAGTCATTAAGTGAGGCATTCATGTGGGCTTAATAACCCTTACAACTTGCTAGTTTAATGAGCAGGCTCCATTACAGTCATTACTCGAGGACTACCTTTACAATAATGTTGCAAAGATCTTATGTTCAGAACAAAATTAACAAAGATCTTATGTTCAGAAACATATACACATTTCTTCAAAGTTATTTTGCAGTCAAGAGCACTTCAGATTCAGTGGCTCATGGATGTCTGATAATGTGTTGTTTCTTTTTAAAAGAACAAGGTGGGTGGGCTTGTACCTCCTTTTAATATATAGAAAGCAACAGTAGCCAATTAGTCAATTTCTCCTCTATTGAAGTCTATGGAGATTCTCAGTCATCCAAGCCACAGTTGTCCCAAAGGTGCTTTCAAAAGGCAACTGGATTTCCTTATTTTTCGTAGAAGACATTTCACTTCTCATCCAAGAAGCTTTTTTAGCCCTAACCTGGATGATGGGGAAGTATTTATATACCTTGCAGACAGCTGGTCAAGGAATATAATGACCAGCTGTCTGCAAGGTATATAAATCCTTTCATTCCCCACCATCCAGTCAGAGCTGAAGAAGCTTCTTGCATGAAAAGTTAAACATCCTCAAATAAAAACAAAGGCCAGTTGCCTCCTGAAAAAGCACATTTGGATCATCTCTTAAAGGATTCCTCGGTTTTAATTTGAGAGTTCTGGCATCAGTTTGAGATTTCAGGGCTCTGAAATTTGTGTGATATAACAGTGAAAATAAGAATTCCTCCAAGCATGTCATCTTTTAATTAACTGTAAGCAGTTAGGTTGCAGTTCTGAGAAATAGGAATTATGCACCTTATTTCCAGTTCCAGCTCTGTAATTTTTTGATTTTAACTCTTCCCATATGATGATATGGGGACTGGAGGATAAAACATACAAAGAACAGTTGCAGGAATTGGATTTGTCTAGTCTAGTGAAAAGAAGAACTAGGAGAGATGTGATAGCACTGTTCCACTATTTAAGGGGCTGTCAGAAAGAAGAGGGGGTTAACCTATTCTCAAGAGCACCTGAAAGCAGGACAAGAAGCAATGGATAGAAACTAACCAAGGAGAGAAGCAACCTAGAACTAAGAAGAAATTTCCTGACAGAACAATTAATCAGTAGAATGACTTGCCTCTAGAACTCGTGGGTGCTCCAACACTGGAAGACTTTAAAAAGGGATTGGACAAACATTTGGGTGAAATGTATAGGGTTTCCTGCTTGAACAATGGTTTGGACTACAAGACCCCCTAGGCCCCTTCCAATTCTGTTATCCTGCTATTCTGTATTTTTACTGTATACCACTTTACAATTTTTGAATAAAGAAAAGGTGTTTTAATGAAGGGAAAGGAAGGGCAGTGAGCATGATATTCTATATCCTGGTCCGATCTACTCTACCTCCTCTATTTTCATAGCAATTGTCATCATTTCATATTTGCCAGTCTCCTGAGACAGTCCATCTGAAGAGCCATCTTCCTTGCTTCCAGTCTACTGAGAGTAGATAGCTCACTGCTTGCCAGATGTTTAATTATCTACTTCAGAAAGGACAAACTCAAAGAGCATATGCCTACTACTTCTAGCAGAAGCTTTATTTGTCTGACATTTTGGAGGAACATCTTGACTAGTCCCAAGAGTCCCCAAGTTGTTCCAAATCTTACCCAGTTTCTTTTCTTTTTCAGGGATGATGAAATCAGGGATAAGTGTGGGGCAGATGCAGTCCATTACCTCTCCTTCCAGCGGCATATCATTGGGCTGCTAGTTGCCATAGGTGTCCTATCTGTGGGAATTGTCTTGCCAGTGAATTTCTCAGGAGATCTTCTTGGTAAGTGGAGAGCATTTTGTCTGAATTCTGCTGGGGGAAGATCTCACTCAGCTCTGGGACCTAAGTTTCTACTATTGGCTGTGTGGGCCAAATGAACAGAAGTGATTCAGAAATGCAAGGAGACAGATTTCCCTCTGAAATCTCATCTAGGTTTTATCCAGCCTGAGCAACAACCATCCATGCATCAGCAAGCTTGGAAGAACATCAAGATTTGCAGCTGTAGAAACAATATTTAGGGTAACAGCCAAGGAGAGCTAAGCATGCTGAGTGGGCAGAGAATAACAATTGACCTGGAAAAGGGGCTGGCTAAACAAGAACACTCTGCATTGAATTTGTTACGGTACTTGTAAATATTGTCTCTTAAGCTAAGAGATAAGAAGGAAAACATGATGGTGTGACATGGATGGCCTCTTCCAAGCATTTGTTCCTCCTAAGCTGCAGACTAGGAATGGTTCTAAAGATTCAGCTCAGCAAGATGGAAACAAAACATAACCACTGACTTACATGAATTTTAAGGATCTCACATTAGGCAACTGTTACACAATATGGAAATAACTTTCCTGGATAAACCAAACAGTAAACATGACGAGACAACTAATTCAGTGTTATTATGAGGCCACCTTAACTGAATTTGGAAAGTCTGAAAGTTTCTGGTGCCATTCTTAACTGTTTGATCCTTTAAACAGGTGGTCGTTTTTAAATTTCTTCCTCTGACCATTAAGCCACTGGAGCCTGATCATTATTGGATAGTTTCCGAGGTACCATCTCTTCCCTCAGTGTCATTCTTACATATCATTTCAGTGACACTGCAACCAAACTGTATATATACTTTGCTTTCTGGAACCACCTTGCTGAATTTGGAAGTCAGAAAACAAGATATTTTGTCTTTATGTCCTTACTTTACAAGGGATGCTTAGATTGGATTGAGGACATGCTATGGCAGTATGCATCCCTCAAATTTTCCTGTACACATATAGCTACTTAATGCTTAACTACTTAACTTAGTTTCTTAACTTTTAATATTTTGCTTTCCTTCATAATTGAAAAAAAGCATCCTCATGAAAGACAATCTGGATTAGAGGAAATGTTTTCTCAATAATATTAGGAAATTCTTTTAATACTAAAACAGTTTATGATACTCTGAACTATGGAGAGAAATTCCAGATTGGGAAGTTGCAGCTGGCACATAGAACACAGCTTTCTCGTAGCTGAAGAATCTGTAGACTTTTTAAAGTCTTCTGATACTTTAAAGTAGATATCTAATGTTTTACATTATAATGAATTATTTATTACAAATCATTTGGAGCCTCTAAGATAAAAGCAAACTATTTTTTTTTAAAATTAAGTCAATAATCTAGTACATTCCTCTCTCTCTCCAACATCCCTTCCACCTTTTTTTTTTTACTGTCCAGAAAATAACCCCTACAGTTTTGGCAGAACAACTATTGCTAACCTGAATTCTGGGTGAGTATGATCATTGAAGTGTTTCAAGATATTCTATGAAGAACAAGGAAATATTAATGTTCTTTTAGGAAAAACCTCTCCAGAAGTCATGTGAGTTGGTCCTTAGCCAAATGAGCCATCCTCTAGCAGTGGTTGAACTCCATTCTCTTCTTTAATCTTAATGCAGGAATAACCTCTTATGGCTGCACACATCTTTTGCCTTCTTGTATTTGCTGTTAACTGTGTACAGCATGCGTCGCCACACTTCAAAGATGCGTTACAAGGAGGATGACTTGGTAAGTCTATGCGAGCCCTGGACCAATTGTCAACCCCCTACCATTCATTCCATTGTAAAATAACAGGAGTTAGGAATAGGCCAGGTCAATGTTAGTTCTCTTTGGGGTTTCTCCTCCCCAAAAGCTTGATGAGGAGGTGGAGACAAAGTACCAGATATACTTTAGCTTTTCCTTAAAGGCAGTTTCTTGAAGGTTCTTCCAGGTGAAACTTTTAATGAATGTCTCTTATCAGGAGCCATTGTCACTTGACTAATATCTGCCCCCCAATGAGGAGGATGTGGGATTCACAGTTCCTTGACGAACATTTCATAAAGGCGTTCATTAAGTTTGCAGGAGTTCAGCTTCTTTGGGGAGAAATATTATTTTATTTATTTGTTATTTTATATCTATTCCAGGTGAAACGGACTCTCTTCATAAACGGCATCTCAAAATATGCAGAACCTGAAAAGATCAAAAAGCATTTTGAGTAAGTCTCTCATTCTCCATCCTGTCAAGGAGAAAAGGCTCTGGTATCTTTTTAGCATACAGTTGTAACCAATTCAACAAACAGGAATAAGAAACATGTGACCTTCAGGTTTTTGGATTCTACCTCTCAGGCTTCCTGACCAGGAAACAGGATGGGGATATTGTGGCTTAATAACATTAAGAAGGTGGCAGATACCTCATTAATATAGTAAAGAGCTGGTTTAGATAAAAGTGATTTTTATTCCGTGTAATAGAAATGAAGGATATGGTTAATCTTCTGTTCCATTTCCTGTGTTTCTTTTTCTTTTCCACATCAGAAAGAAAACATTTCAAGAGCAAAAGCAAAGGGTGTTGTTCCTTTTCAGGATCAGAAGCATAACTACAATCTTCAGTAGGAATCCTTGAAATTTTGCTTGTTCTTCAAGAATCTAATAATCCTCTCTGGGCATCTTTTTTTTTTGCAGGGAGGCCTATGCAAATTGCACAGTGTTGGAAGCACGGCCATGCTATGATGTAGCCCGGCTGATGTTCCTTGATGCAGAAAGGTACAGAACTTGGAGCTTTCTCAACATCTCAGGGCAATTGCTGGTGGCTGCAAGGAGCAGTTTGATAAAAATTGAGCATAGCTGGATCACGTATGTGAGCAGGAAGTTTTCTGGGGTTTTATGAGAAACGTTAGGATTTATTTTGTTGGTTCAATTATGTTAACTCTATGGTGTCTGCTATGGTTTTAATGATTCTTACCTCAAAATGGTGTAAAATTATGCCACCCATGTTAGGTCATACAACAATGTTGTAGTTAGAGGAGGTTCTGGAAGTGGAACAAAAAGGAGTGTGTGTGTGTGTGTGTGTGTGTGTGTGTGTGTGTGTGTGTGTCTTGGGGGCAATTACATGTCACTTTCACATTGCCTTACTGCTGTTGGGAGCAATTAAATTCAATGGAGGAGCATTCTGAGAGTTTCGATTTTAATATATTCGGAGAGTGCCATATTGTGGAAGTCTTTGCTATTATTGTCCAAGGTGACAACTACAATAAAAAGCCTCATCCATTTTTAGTATTCTTAATGATGAATCTTGTATTCACTTGGGAGATAAAGATGTTGGTTCTGGTAGATAGAATTAGGAAATAAACAGCAAAATACAGTTGGGTGAGTATTGGGCAGCAAATAGGGCAAAGTTGGAGCCTATATTCAATCAGGAATAAACTGGAACCAGTTCATTCCAGTACATGGCTCTAATGGGTGGTGGGTTTCAAAGAGATTTACCACCAGTTTGGTGGGCATGGCTTGGTGGGTGTGCTTTGCACGCATGCATGCTAAATATGCACTTTGCGCATGTGCAGAGGCTTTCCTATTCACCTTCTACAATAGCTTCAACAGCTGATGTGTGGCAATTTGCTGTGCCATGCAAAGCAGTTGTGCTTCAAAAGCAGGGAATAAAGGTCAGTATGGAAGCCTGGGGGGGAAGGTGGGCCCAACAGCGGAGCATTGAAGAGAACCGGTTTGGTCTTGGCTGATCTTCGGTGCTACTGGTATGCCAGAACCGGGCCGAACCAGTAGAATAGCATCACTGACCCTATAGACAGTGAGGTTAATTCTGAATAACAGGAGGAAAAATCCAATGGTCAGATAAAAGAAATCTCAGTCCAAAGCAGGAATATAATGTCTCAGATTTAACCTCTTTGGTTCTCTCTAGGTAAAGGCAAGGAAGGAAAGGCACATTCAGAGTTGCAAGATTCTGTTACTGTAACCTCATAATGAAAATAGTTTTAATATTCATGATATTGGCGTTCATATCTGTTTTATCACAAAGGGCTGACAATGACATAGCACTTAGCAGTAGCACTTAGCTTATATACTGCTTCATGCTGCTTTACAGCCCTCTTTAAGCGATTTACAGAGTCAGCATATTGCCCAACAATTTGGGTCCTCATTTTACCGACCTCTAAAGACTGGAAGGCTGAGTCAACCTTGAGCTGGTGAGACTCGAACTGCTGGCAGTGAGCTGAATTAGCATGCAATACTGCATTCTAGCCACTGTGCCACCCTCCACCCCCACCAAGAACTCTTAATCAAAATCAAGTGATATTTAGAACATTCTATGAGTGATGAACCCAAATTCAGAAACTGTTGGGATATTGGATGCAACCAAAGTAGAAGAATGAATTTGATATATTCTCTGGAAAAACATTGTGCTTATCTTTCTAGTTATAATGAAGCTTGTCAGCTACCCCTGAAAAGCAGAATAACAGTAATCTCATGGTCTATAAAGGGTTAATTAGTTTCCCAGTCATTATCAGAGATCCAGTAACAAAGTGGAATGTATTCATTTATGAATTAGTTGGAAATTATATCAAAAATAAAGTTATATGTAATCAATGAAAAGTCAGTACCCAAATAAAATAAAATTTAACTGTAAGTTAAATCACTGACTACACCTTAAAACGAGCACAGTCCTGTAAAAAAGATTAAACCCAATCTTAAAATAAGAAAATGCCAGGCCTCCCACCATATATAGATACTCATGTTTTTTGAGTCACCACAATAGTCTACCCTAATCTAGTCCAAACATTTTCTCAACTAGGAGCCCTCTATGGCATAAACCACTCCTTCCTCTGTTAAATGTCATTTAATTCATTGAAATAGTTACCATTGTTTTCCTTTCCCAGTTCATGTGTTTATTTAGTTTTAGAAGTACCCAGGTATTGCTCCATAATAGTTGGGTAAAGCTAACATTTAAAAATGTAATGAATTAGATTGTCCAGTATCAGTTCCCAGCACACACAAAATCCTTCTTGAGCTGGTATGCCAGAAAATTGGATGGTTTGCCCTATGGCATTCACTTGCTATAAATGCAGATTGGTAAAAGCTTTCTGTTTCCCCACTGAAGGCTGTATATTAAGAAAAGACACTAATTTGTATTGGGAACCCAGAGAGTAGTGGAATCATTTTACTGCAGCAGAAGTATATGCAGATAAATGCCAATGAAATATTGCTGTCTCACCACACTTAGCCTACGCATAGGCTTACTTTGACTTACAATGATCACCGCTCCCTGTTCTGAATTTTCTCATAATCTTTTGTTTCAGGAAAAAGGCAGAACGTGGAAAAAATTACTTTACCAATCTGCAGACCAAGGAGAACACCCCCTCAATGATCAACCCAAAGCCCTGTGGCCATCTATGCTGTTGTGCTATCAAAGGCTGTGAAGAGGTGCAAATAAGGGCTGGTTAATAGCAGGAGATGGCGGGATGATGTCAGGGAATAGCATTAAAAAAGAAAATCCAGAGAAGCTCTTTGCCCTGAACTGATGTCACTGCCTGACATTTATTGCTTGTGCATGCAGGGAAAATAATTTGAGATCAGTTACTAGAACTTCTTGTTTTATGCCATTACTGAGAACCTTCTAGAGATAAATGTGTATCAATTTCAGTTGCTGATTATTCGGTGTATTATAATTGATGACAGAGAGTTTATATCTATCTTAATCAAAATAGTCCTTATCAAAATGGATCAGAATCTAATTATGTCATTTTTATTCCCACAACAAACCTAATCTAATGGACAATTATTTGCCCTCTAACAAACTTCTTCAGTGGTTTGCATTTAATGGGCTGTGAAATATTAAGGTGATCAATAATTCTCATTTCTTGAGCAGATCACTGAGGAAATGCAATATTGTTATGTGTTGGGCTAACGATGTAGGATACCTACTTTGGGACTAAGGCTATTGCTTTGTGGATACTTATGTAGGTGGAAGCCATTGAGTACTACACCAGACTGGAGGAGAAGCTGAAAGAGGACTACAAGAAGGAAAAGGAAAAAGTCAATGAGAAGCCACTGGGCATGGCCTTTGTGACTTTCCATAATGAGGCCATAACAGCTATGTAAGTGCGTGGAGGTCGGGCTGGATAAACTTTTCACTTGCAGAAAAGAAAAAGGTGGGAAACTATCAAACTAGCCAAGCTAAGATCCCAATATCTTGGTCCCTGAGATACTCACAAATAAAGAGATGGTCAGCAGTGAGGACAAATGGCAAGCCCACAATCTTGGTTTTTTTTAAACATTTATTTATGTTTGATTTTTTCCAGATTGTTATGTAGCTATGTCTATGCCTCACATGGAGTCACATCTGTGTAAGCCATATAAACATAATAAATAAATAAATAAATAAATAAATAAATAAATAAATAAATAAATAAATAATGACAAGCATCAGAGAACTTGTCTAACACTTATCGGAAAACCCATCTTCAGTAGAAATATCAAATCCCACACCCTTAAAAGCATCAGCGTTTAGGGATAAGATACTCAAAATATACTACAGCTTGGGAAAAATTGTATAATTGGATGAAGAAGAAAAACCAGGAAATTAAAAGATAAGGATTCAAAAAATGAAGTGGTTAAACTAAGAGCATATACCAAAAATAGAAAATGAATATTAATAAAATTATTTTCAATGAACAATCACACCATTTTAGCTGATAAGAAATATATGTTTTATGTCAACATTTGTATTTGTATATTGGTTTCGTTTGCAACGAAATGTATCTTATACACTGTATATATTTTTCTTTTTAACTTTTAATAAAGTTTATTTTAAAATAAAATAAAATAAAAGCATCAGTGTTACTTCATTCTTCAGTAGATCAAGTGCATCAATTAGTCCAAGCACAATTGGACATTATTGCAATTTCAGAACGGCTCCAAATTCTACAATTCAGTTTGCAACAGTCTTTAAAACTGTTGCCAGTTTATTTCATTGACTTACATCTGAATGGAAAGGAGAAAAAGTAAGGGAGGTGATGGTGTTTTTTTTACACAACACCTCCAAACTTCATGATTTTCTGAAGTTCTCTCTTAAATCATGTTATTTTTTTCTTTTTGTTCTAATTTCTAATAAAATATTTTAAATAGTTATTGTCACATCACAGAAATGTATAAAGGCCTCTGATCGCTTCCTTATCTATTTCATCTCCACTTTCTTCCAGAATCCTTAAAGACTTCAATGCTTGCAAGTGCCAGGGCTGCAAGTGTCGTGGGGAGCCCAAGTCTTCTTCATGCAGCGAGTCTCTCCACGTTTCCAATTGGGCAGTCTCCTATGCACCCGACCCTCAAAACATCTACTGGTAAGTTGGCCTAAAAAGGAGGACTCAATATGTCTTTGTGCTTCTTGTAGGCGTGTTGAGAGTGCCAATCAGAGGGATCCTTCTCCTGGAACTTTAGAAGGGGCTCAGGCCATTGGTAATATTAGTCATGAACAGGTTTAACTTTTTAAAGTGGAGTTCAGCAATAGAGAGGTAGCCAGGATATCATCCTGAAATGCAGTCCCACCTCCCATAATTGGCACTGGATTCTTCCACACTCAAAAGAGGTTCTTCGTGTTGTCTCTCCTCCAGGGAGCATCTCTCGATACGTGGCTTCTTCTGGTGGTTCCGCTGCCTGATCATCAATGTGGTGCTCTTCATCTTGCTGTTCTTTCTCACCACACCTGCCATTATCATCACCACAATGGACAAATTTAATGTCACGAAGCCGGTTGAATACCTGAACGTAAGATCTTGACCATATGAGGAGGCTTCTAATGAAGATCTTCCCTTGTCCTGCTAAGTTTAGAGCAAAAGCAGCATAGATATTTCAGCATAGTTCAGGGACGGGGACACGGACACACATACACATGCACCCCTTTCTGTAGATTTGAACCTGATCTTTCAGCACCTGGCTTTTGAAAGGAAAACAGAGGAAGAGCCTGCCAGAAGTCACTCTATAATCGCAACCAGTGAAAAGGCAAGGATATGTAAGGGAATCTATATTGTTAGCAGTGATAATCAGAGTTAAAGGACTGCAGGAGTCATTCTTGGCTGATATGTTAGAGTTAGCTGATAAGTCATAAATACAATTCTACTAGTGGTTTTTAAATTGTTGCTGAACTCAGTTTGGTTTTTTTCATTTTCGAATATCAGTGAGAAATAGGCTCAAACTGGTTTAGCAATATTGTTCTTCCCTCTGTAATTACTGACTGAATGTATAAAGGCAGATAGATAACTCCACAAAGCATCCATACAAAGTCTTTTTATTGGTTCATCAGGCATCCTCAAAATAACTCACAGTTACATCGAGATTCATCTCAATGTCCAATTCTCTGCATAGCTGCACTTTATATGTAAAAAGATGGTAATCTCTCATCCTGATAATGATCGAGCAAAGGGTGAGGCACCAGCATGCTGCTGAGTGCAGAAACCTCTCCCAAGTCACCAAGGGTCAATTCAGTGACCAATCAGGATTGCAGATGTGGCCACATGACATGGACTACATTTCCCAGGATACCTTAACTACATTTGTCATGATGCATTCCCTTAAGGCGACAGCTCCCAATTCCTAACTATCTTACTTCCATTAACTATATACTGGCTGGATAGGAATTGGGAGCTGTCGCCTTAAGGGAATGCATCATGATATATGCGCTAATGTGCTGCATTAAGAGCATTTTAGTGAAGAACGTTGTCATTCATTTGTTGGAGTTTAAATAATTTAAAGTGGAATTCTGCTAGGTCTTCTAGATTGAATGTACTTTGCATTTATCGCCATTAAAATCCAAAACTGTAAAAGATCCACACATTTTACTGGATTGCAGAACTGATGTATTTATTTTTTCCTTTTTATGAAAATAAGAATCATGTGTCTGAATTTAGATCTTGATCTGTTTGGTTCTATAACTCTGAAGTTAATTTATACAAGTAAGCATAGTTCGTGCTTCGAGTAGGATCCTAAAATAGGAGATGCCCTCATATTTTTCCAATAGGCAAAATATAAGGACAGTGATTTGTACAAATAAGTGCATTCTATCCTTCCATTGTAATTTGGAACAATAAGCACTGTTGGGTCCAGTTCTGCGTCCACGCACCTGATTTTAGAAGGCAAGTACAAGATATACTCCATGATATATTACATCACCAAATTTGAAAACCTTGTGTGTAAGAAATAGAATATGGTTTCAGTGTAGAATGGTTTCAATGCAGAAATTTCTTCATATTCATATGTGGTATAAATTTGTCACCCAAAGTTGGGGTTCTTAGATATTTTATGGCTCAGGATTTCTGCTTGCATATTGTGAGAGGGGAGCGAGCTAAGACCTGCAAACCTGTTCTTTATCCTCTGATTTGTCATTTTAAACTAGGACTGTGAATTACACTGTAGGGAAATACCATCTAGAAATGGAATGTTCCATGTTTTTCTACAAGTTGCTTGGAATAGATGAATTATTGTTTTATCTTTCTTACCAGAACCCTATCATCACCCAGTTCTTCCCAACTCTGTTACTGTGGTGCTTCTCTGCTTTGCTTCCTACAATTGTGTATTATTCAGCATTCTTTGAAGCCCATTGGACGAGGTAAGATGGAAAATAAAATTGAAGTTATTCAGAATTTAATTCTTGCTTATTATTTTTCTTCCTCACAACCACAGTATCATACTCTGGGTTGTTTTTTAAATTTAAAATTATTTTTATGGACTTATACATTGGGTATAGCCTCTGAAAATAAATTTAAGAGAGTCTGTTAACTTTTCTTCAGTTTTACTATTGGGAAAAATAACAAGGTGATCTTGTAATAAGCATTCCTTCTGGGAATATTTTAAAAAATAAAAAAAATACAATTGATCTACTGCACATGTTGAAACATGGTTTGTTGCAATGCTGTGTTCAGTCTATACCTGCAAACTAAAAATGGAGAGTTTTAAGATATGAAGTAAATACATTCAATAATAAGATTGGTTATAAGATTGTAATAACCATATAATAAGATATGGTTCAATAAGATTGAACCAACTTCTTTTGGTTCACAAAAGAAGTCTTTTGTGTATGAGTATACTCATCTCTTCATATCACTTTTAAGATAATTCAGCTCTATATCAATATAGATTTGGAATTCAGCTCTATATCAATATTATTAGTCTTCTAGAAATATCTTTTCTTTAGGATTTGCTTTTTAAAAATCTTGCTCTGTTGCTTAGCATCATTATAATGTATATTTATCATGTACCACTGTTTCAGTGGCACTCTGTATTTGTATTGTGCATTGCACAATTATATAAATCTTGCATTTCACTATCATATGGCTTTTCTTTCTCAAAAGCTACTGGAAGTAACCATATGCACTATAAATCTACTAATATTCTTTGTGCCACTAGGTCTGGAGAGAACAGGACAACCATGCACAAGTGTTACACTTTCCTCATCTTCATGGTCTTGTTGCTGCCCTCACTGGGCCTGAGCAGGTAATTACTAGGATACTGAATAGCATACAGTATACTCAATTTTACTTATACTGCTGTTGTTCAAACAATTTAAAAAACTCAAGTCACCCATATTGAACTGAAGAGGTAGAACTAAAAAAAAAAAGCATGGTGGCACAGTGGTTAGAATGCAGTATTGCAAGCTAATTCTGCCGATTGCCAGCAGTTCAGTCCTTACTGGCTCAAAGTTGACTCAGCCTTCCATCCTTCCAAGGTTGATAAAATGAGGACCCAGATGGTTGGGGCAATATGCCATATAGACCACTTTGAGAGACCTGTAAAGTACTATGAAGCAGTATATAAATGCTATTATGATTGCTAAAAAAGTAGTAGAATATACTTTATAATGTTCTATATAGCAATACAATTCCACAATGTGTTGCAGTGATCACTAGTTCAAGTCAGCTAATAATGTCAGTCTTCCCAGATAAACAAAAAAAATAAATAAACAGATGAGCTACTGTTATTTTACCGTAAATCTATATTAAGAAAATCTTGCTAATCTGAAAGTACATATCTCAAGCTTTACTCAAGCCTGAGAAGTTTTGGCAAGTCCTTTCTAAACCTCTTTCTCTGCCTATTTTGCAGCTGAGAGTTGTAGCTCTATTATTTGATTAACTAATTATTCCCTAGGCATAATTTTTGTCCCATTTCTCAACTTCTTCCTCACATACTATTACAAATATGGCTGATATCTCTCAGCTTCTAGAGATAATTCCTCTCCTGTGATTAAAGTTTCCTGTGCTGCCTGTGATGAATTCATTCCAATTCTTTATATGCTGATTTCCAGTCCATTATTCCAAATGTTAAGCGTCAAAGGTGCTTTCAAATCATCTGAGGCTATATAACTTACCAAAAAGCCCTTCCCCCATCTGAATTTCTATTTTGGTGTTCTTAATAGTAATCAGATGAAACCTTTTGAATAACTTTTCTAGAATATCCCAAATCCTTTTTCTAAACAGGTGCTCCTGATTTAAACATCAGGAGGAACTACTTTTTCCAAAGTTGACAATATTTTGGATTTTCAGGAAAGGCAGGCTGCTAGATGAAAAGCAGTCAAAATATCTTGTAATTTTCATAAAGGAACAGTAGCAGATTTCCTGCAGTCTCACAGCAGCATCCATTAAATGTGGATGTAATTTTTATACTGGAGCAGAGACCAACAACTTGAAGCCTGGTAAGGAAGAAATACAGTGATTAGGTAGTTTTTAGTTCCAGACAAGATAGTCCTCTGAGAGATGCCAGAGCTTTGACTAGTTTTCTTAGATGCTTTCCTAATTCACTGAACTGTAATAAAGAGGAGGAGGAACAGCATAATTAGACTTGCAACTTTTGTTATATCCAGTTTTAATAATAATTGTAATAATTTAGCATTCCTATGAAGTTAATTTTCTGCTTTAATCCATAGAGTGATGCTGACACTTGATAATTACATCTTTCTTTCTATATTTCTCTTCCTAGTCTGGATGTGTTTTTCCGCTGGCTCTTTGATAAAAAGTTCCTGGCTGAAGCTGCTGTAAGATTTGAGTAAGTCTTAAAATGTTTTAAGAATACACTACAATACAATAATAATAGGAATTTGCTCTTTTCACATCCTGCTTTCCTCAAGAAGCATCTTCCAGGACAGGGAGGAACCATTGTTATAGAATATTATACATTTTATGAGATGTTAAGTGATTTCCTCAGTTGCCTCTTCTGGAGGGAGTAACTTCTCTATTTTTACAGAATGCATCTTATGTAGCATTTTTTATTAAGAGTGACCATCAGGGAGATAATACCTAATCAATTTCATCCTAGATGGAACATATCAGGGCAGACACATCGCCCTAATATCTGATTATAAACCTCACTTTCCTTCTTTTTTTTTTTAAACTATCACATGCAACTCTTACTTTTTTCATCCTCCCAGTAGCTATTTTTCCCTAAATTGTTGAAGGATGTATTCTGAGTATAAAGCATCTATGGGAAGTCAAGATGGTTTTGTAGACATAGGTGTTTCCAAAAATATTAAAGAACAAAACAAAATTACTATATTCAAACACATGACAACATACATATTTCCAGGAGCTTCAGATGTAATAACATTGTAGTAATAAATTATGTAATGGACAGCAATAAAATAACAGCAAAGTTTTTAATTTGCTATGAAGCTTCCATGAATGGTTTGTTATTCCTTTTGTTATTGAGGATGATTTTTTTTCAGTTTCACAGGCTGATCTGCACTTCTACATTTCTCGCTGACCTCCGTGATGTAATTTAGCTTTTTCCAAGTCAGCCAATGTCAGTTAAGTGCAAACACCTGGTGTGACAGTATATTCACCTTTGCATTCAAGATTGCTAACCATCATCCTCTTTGGGTATCCTCTGTGCTCAGACTGCCAAGTTGCTTTTGCCTCTGTTTTCCCAGATGCGTTTTCTTACCTGACAATGGGGCCTTCTTTGTGAACTATGTAATAGCTTCTGCATTCATTGGAAATGCCATGGATTTGCTGCGGATCCCTGGCTTGCTTATGTACATGATTCGGCTTTGTCTTGCCCGCTCAGCTGCTGAACGCAGGAATGTCAAAAGGGTAAGTCAGTTGGGCAAGGGAAGAGCAATCCCTGTTATGTACCCAAAGGCTGAGGTAAGTATAAAGTGACTATCACCAAAAACAAACAACAGGAAATTATCACTGGTTTGTTTTTTTCATGTGCTGATAGGAATTCTATTTTCTTTTTTAGCATCAAGCTTACGAATTCCAGTTTGGGGCTGCTTATGCCTGGATGATGTGTGTCTTCACTGTGGTTATGACTTATAGCATCACATGCCCCATCATTGTTCCCTTTGGTAGGTATTAACACATCTCCTTAGCTTTCTTGTAGCTAGTAGCATATTGATAAGTAGGTATATATATATAGCTACATTCATCTTCATCATGGATCATTAATGAGTCTTTGGATCTGGGTTATCTTCTCAACTGTCTTTTCTGAGTAGAGTTTGCCCATCCACTAAGAACCAGTAGGGAGAGATTTCTGTGGGACTTGATCCCAGGGATGAGGCTTCTTAATGGTAGGCCCCTTGCCTGGAGCATCAAGCAGAGGGTACCAAGAAAACAGGGTGGATAACCCCATCCATTCTTGTGACCTCCAGGACTATTTGCCTATGGAGGTTGTCATCCAGGTCATGGTTGTCCCAAAGGTGCTTTTTCAAGAGGCAATTGGACTTCTTTTTTTTTATGACATTTTGCTTCTTATCCAAGAACCTTTTTCAAAAGCTGAAGAAGCTTCTCGGATAAGAAGCAAAATGTCTTCAAAGAAAAACCAGAAAGTCCAGTTGCCTCTTGACAAAAGCACCTTTGGAATTGCAAGACTCAAGTCAGCCTGAGGATTGGCATCATAATAGTGTGTGGTTGGGGAGGGGAGTTGCATGTTTTTAATCTAATTGTTGTATTTATGCAATTGTAGTCTGTTTCAAGTTGGTTTTAACTGGAGTGTAAATAAAATAAAGAAAATGCATTGATTTCTTCTGATTGATGTACCTTCTCAAGAAAGGGATGCTTCCCAACCCTTACTTTAATTAAGAATCTAGCCAATATATTATTTTCTCTCTTCGCTTAGGTCTGATGTATATGTTACTGAAGCACTTGGTAGACAGATACAACCTCTATTATGCTTACCTACCAGCCAAATTGGATAAGAAGATTCATTCAGGAGCTGTGAATCAGGTGGTTGCAGCACCTATCCTATGCCTCTTTTGGCTCCTTTTCTTCTCGACTGTGCGCACAGGTGAGATAAATTTACAGGGGCTTGTGGGGTTTAGGTTTTTATGTCTACCATCATTTCTAACCTATGTAATACAAGCAACATGGTGAGCAGCTATACTAGCAGTGTAAATAGAGCCACCTTCTGATCTTCACAAAGAGCAATTGAAGGAGCAAATGGATTCCATTATTCTAGTACCTTCTGTCACCTGGTGCCTTCTAAATGTATTCGGTCAACTTGCAACAGTCAGCTTGGTCTACAAGTTGTAACACAGATATCCTTTAGACAGTCAGAAATGACTGGGCTGAGAAAGGCAGTAATACATTTGGGAATTAGGACATATAAAGAAACAAGGATGACAGGAGGAAGAATCTGAACTCAAACATCATTGCAGCATGCTAGGGCAAATCATAAGTCCAATTGATTTATCATCTATCAAGCCAACATGGCAATTAGATTAGGGCAAACCTTCCCCAAAGAGTTAGGGATCCATAAGATACCATATTTACCATTTGAAAGACAATTATTTTTATTTTCCACATATTTTCTATGTCTGTGCCCCATGTTACTTTCAGATGTTATTAGACACAGATGTTCCTCAGTGTCCTCAGCCATGTCCTGAAATTCTTCCTCTATTATAGAATCTAGTGTTTGAACCTTTGTAAAATAGAAGCAAAAGAAGCAAACACAGAAGCTTCAGTTGCTGATATCCCTTCATCTGTTTCTCTTGAAATGCTGCATTTATTTGGGATTGCTTTTTGCCCATGTAGTATCACTTCTGATAATATTAAAGGCCAACATAGAACAATAGGATTGGACGGGACCTTGGAGGTCATCCAGTCCAACTTCCTGCACAAGCAGGAGAGTCTATACCATTTCAGACATGTGGCTGTCCAGTCTCTTCTTGAAAGCCTCCAATGAAGGAGCAATCCCAACATCTGAAGGCAAGCCATTCTACTGGTGGATTGTTCTCACTGTTAGGAAATTTCTCCATAATTCTAGGTTGCTTCTCTGCTTGATTAATTTCCATCCATTGTTTGCTGACTTGCCTTCTGGTGCTTTGTTAAATAGTTTGTCCCCTTCATCTTTGGGATAGCCCCATAGCTCCGGCATTGTTAATGGAGTCCTCTGAAGATTTGCTGTAGAGTTGCTATTAGATTTTGTGGATCACAAAAGACAATTTGGGGGAGGGGGAGAGATTCTATTGCTTATTGATGAGTAGGAGCCTATGATCAAGAGAAACAGGAATGCCTAGCTGAAACGAACTGTACTTTCTCTAGCAGGGAACAGCAGATTCCCCAAACCTTTAGGCCATACCTGTTGTGAGAGAGTACTGAAGTAGAGTCACTATCAGGGTAAATTAGATTCATACTGGCTAGTTTGACTGTTGTTATCTGGTTTCCATAGGATTCTTGGCTCTCACGTCCATGTTTACTTTCGTGGTTCTTGTCATCACTATTGTGATCTGCCTTTGTCACGTCTGCTTTGGACATTTCAAATACCTCAGTGCTCACAATTATAAGGTAACACTTTAAAATATATTCAGGGGAGGGATTTGGGACCAAGGAAGAGGTATGAAATGCCTCGACTTTTGTGTGCAGTTTTTATTAATTTTTTAATTGCATGTCTGTTTTTATGGTCTGTTTTGTTAGTCTCCCAGAGTTATTTGTTTAAGATATAAATGTCCTAAATAAAGGAGAGTAGTATTTCTTGTATACTCTCTACCTTGTCTTTTCACTGAAGCAGGGGGGTGGAGTCTGTAAACTTGCAGTTTTCTGCTTTTGCCATTTTTATGTCTAGTCGGAAAAATACTAGACATCCTGTCCCTGCTATTTGCACTTGCTAGAAGAAGAGAAAGACTTGCTGTTCCCACTGGGAAATTAAGAGTCTTGCAGTCTAGAAGGTGCAGTTCTGAGGCTTCTTACAGGGCAGGAAAGAAAAGCAGTGATGGGTTAGCTATGCATGTGAAGATTGAACCATCCCTGTAGAGAATAGTACTGGAACATGAACCTACTAGATGGTTCTTTCATTATGGGAGCCCTGCAAGAAAAAAGAACAAATACTAAATAGTTCAGAATAGATGGCGGGAAAAGAGGTAGAAAGAGAAATTTCTATTTGTTATATCAATTTATACAGCCATCCATCTTACACTCTGGACAATGAATATAGAATGAAAAAAAACCAAGCAAAAAGTGAAAAACACAGTCACAATCATAATGCAGTCATAAAATCCTGCCACCTGAGGACACTCTCACCCAACTCATTTAAGACAATCACATGTATCCAATCTGCAGACTAGAGACTTGAGGGATGAGAAATAGTTTGCTGTTGTTTCATGGCACACTGTTGTCTTCCAGATTGACCACACAGAGACTGATGCTGTGGATGGAAGAGAGAATGGGCGGCCTGCTGCCAGTCAACCTCCGGCCCCCAAATCAGCTGTGAGTCTCCAGCTCCTCTGCTTGCCTTCTACCTCACCAGATGTTCTGTGTCCTCTTATGTCTGACTTTGGGGAGGAGGGAGATGCGCTCACAGATTACCTTTCAGGTTCCCCCCTGGTTGGCTACACACAGGCAGCATCAAAGGAGCATGGGCAGGAAACAGACTTTGTTACTGGCCATGTCTGAAATGATGGACCCGCAAACCTCAGTTTTTGCCCCCTTCCCAGTGCCGTTTGTTCACTTTTGGGCCTTTGTCTCTCAGCAGGACAGTGAACATAGACTGGTCAGTGCCCCCCTTTCTCTCTTGCTTTGTGGCTCTAACACATGGCATGTGCTCTAAGTGCTGCAGAAAGAGCTGAGGCCATCATTTCCCAGTGCAAAGTGGTTTTAAGTAGAATAAGAACATGGATTCATTAGAGGCTTTATGGTTTGCTCCTTCCCAGTGTCCCTGATGCCTGAATTATCCAGAACAAAAACTGGGAGTGTGAAGGGTTGCAGTCATGCCATGGAGAGTATTACGTATGCCCTGTAAGGTGGCTGCTAAAAGCTTAGAAAAAATCTTTACTTTAAGCTTTATTTAACTTAAAATGGATTGGTTGTCATTTGCTAAACATAGAGAAAATAGAGAGGAGATTACTATAACTGTGATCATTTCCATTGTCACCCATTTTTTCATAGTATTTGTTTGTAAAATCCTTTCAAATCTTCCATGCTGATCCAGGACCCCAAGTGCACTCTAGTAAACATACAGAGCTTCTGTCCTCAGTTTCCCAGTTCTAAAAGTGAAGGTAAATCGGCTTATGTCATCCTTTGACTTGAAAAGTGTCCTGTTAGACCTATTATTGCCACAGGACAAGGGTACTTCTCTCTCTCTGCTATTTCCTACTGAGAATCAGAGCCACTGATAAGGAACTGGGATACGTTGCAGAAGCAGATCAAACCATTGCGAATGAAGCAAGGAGATGTTCCTGCTTTTGAAGAAGGTTCCTTCACAAAGGTTTCTGACTAAGTAGAAGCAAAGGAAATACTTCCTCTTTTGGTGGTATTTCATTGATTTGCTAAAAAAAGGGGGGGGGACCAAAAGCAAAAGGCCCTGATACAGAAGCACAAGGTAGGAAAACTTGGGAGCAAGCAGTGGGGTTCTCATGTAGCTATTTCTCACTATTGGATGTCTCAGAAGAGGATGTGTGACACTCCAGATGTTAATTAAACTACAGCTCCCAGCATCCTTTATATTTTGCAGTGCTGGGGTGAGGCGGGCTGGATGTGTGGTTATTGGGCAATGTAGTTCAACCATACCTGGAGAGCCACAGATTCCACAGCCTCAAGTTAGGATCATCTTTAAAGAAAAGTGAGGTCATCCTTAATGAGAAGTCAAGTGTGACATCTCAGGCACAATTGCAAATATTGTCTAGAATTTATAAGCTCTGGTGTCACCTAGTCCTCCCCCCCCCCTCACCCCATGATGAAGAAAAAATATGATATGGGGTTCTTTTTGATGCCAGCATGATTGCTCTCAAGCTTCCATCTGCATGGCACAGCCATCATAGTTTGCCTCCAGGTTTCCCATACAGGCAGAAAGCTAATGGGTCCTTCCCTCTTCCCATTTCTGTCCACTCCACAGAAATACATTGCCCAGGTGCTACAGGATTCTCCACCAGATGGTGACACGGCTGAGTCTGAAGAACAGGGGTCCCAGGACGAGGATCTCATCAACCCCAATGGCATTAATGACACAGATTTCCAATCGTGTGAGGACAGCCTGATAGAAAATGAAGTCCATCATTAGGGATTGTGGGAAAGCATGAAGGGGCAGGGGAGTCCTGGGAGTTGACACGGCTGCTGTGCACTGTATGTATATGTATGTGTGAGTGGGCAATGGAAGGAAAGTCCAAGCAAGGGGAAGCCAAGAGCAGCACATGCTCAGCACCAACTATCACCACCTCCCATTCACTTGGCTGTTGCATTATTGCTCATTCCAGGGTGGGGCAAAACCATTTGACTTTCATTCTCTGTCTTTCCTATCATTTCTCCTTCTCCCTCTCCCTCTCCCTCTCCTCCTCCTCTTGCCCCACCAAGAGTAGGAGCAGAAAGTCTCTGATAAGCTACCTGCCGTTCCCACTTTCGGAAGCCCTACAAGTCCAAGATGGAGTCAAAGGAATGACTTTGCTACTTCACGATGTCAAGGAGAGGAACTGAAGCAAGGACATCAGAAGATTCTAATGGCAAGAATCTATTTTGGCAGAGAGCCCATCCTGCCCTGGACTGTTACCCTTCTCTAGAACTCTAGAGTCTCAGACACTAATAATGAATTAGGTTCCAATGAGGACTGAGCTTTAGTCAAGGTACTGAATTTCTAAGCTAAGATTATGGGTGGCTTTGAACCTGGCAGGAACCAATGGTTCCAGCCACGTGGAGCTGTTTTTAATTGTGTATAAATTTCCTACTTGCTTGTGCACCAGCAAGCATCTTATCTCAGATGGCCAAGATGCAACCCTATGATAACCTTGGTCTTGGTCACTTGTTCTCTCCAAGGCTGACTGTAAATAAGCTATCAAGAGCAAGAGGGATTGGATGGGAGAGGCCATCTGCTGCCGTGAACACTATCCAATTGGAGAGTGCTGTCTTAACAGCAGGTATCAATGAACAACTGCTAGTAACCCCTGTAGCTCCCGGGGGAAAGTGCCTGTTTCAGAGTGAGAAAAGGGGTAGGAGATAAGCAGCCCCTCCAAGTATCTCTTCCCACCACTTCCACACTGAATATGGAGCAAGGCACACTGATTTGGATTCTGCAGCAACTTTGCACATTTGTTTTACCTTCAAAATTGACTAAAACCCTGCTCTTTTGGCCTTATTTCCCAGAAGGGAGAGAAAGAGAAAGGTTGGTTTTCTAAATTTGTAACCGGAAAAAGGTTTCTACCGAATCCCCGAGATTGTAAGGTTTCCTGGCTCATCCATTTGCACCTCACACCCTTGCATAAGGTTGCCTGTGTATTCCATGAGAGGCAGCTCAGCTGCTTTACTGATCCCACAGCCTTGCATGGAACTCTTAAGGAGCGCCTTATGACTCAAGGGTTGCCATCTCTTGACCTGCTTCCCAGGCGGGAATTCAGCTACTGGACCTTTTCCTTCAAAAGTGGCATTTCTGAATAAATCCAGTTATAATAGAGATGAGGCAAAGGGAGATCAGAATTTGCCCGTAGAGACCTGTTTTTTCAGATGAATTTTATGGGGAGGCCAAGAAGCCTCTTTGTTTGCCCCTTTCTCCTCTGGACTGCCTCACATATATTGGCTAAGGTAAATCAACTCTCTTGAGCTGAATGAAACCTAGACAGAAGGATGTACTTTGATACTAAACCATCTTAATATTTTGCCTTCTGTCCTCTGCACAATTCTGCCCTTTGCCTGCCAGAATCAGGACTTGAGGAATGCTATCAATGTTACGTAGTGGCAGAGACCTTATCCATCTTTTCAGTGGAGGTGGGTTTAAATTAATTCACTTTGATCTTTCAGCCAGAGGGGCTTGAAGCCTTTTAGGGAGGTGAGATAGCCAGGCAGGGAACAAGAGCATGGAAATTTGCCACTTGGTAAATCAGGGTACTCAAGGACAAGTACTGAAGAGTAGGCTTAATCAAAACTGTAAGCTATGGTCAAGAATCCAACTAAGAAGCCCTCTGAGTCAGAGAAAGAGCTGGAGTTCTCATTTCCCTTATAGGAGGAGAGATGAAAGTTTGAGGAACCTCTTTCACTCCTTGGAAGCTGGGCCACAGCTGGTGGTGGGGTTTCTTACCTGGAGCTTTCCTAGATGTTGGTAGGGAGGGGTAGAGGATCATGAGCAGCTCTCCTTCTTCCCCGGCTGTCATGGCCACATTGTGCAACAACCACTCTGCTTCAGAAGTTGCACATGGGATTTTATTTTAAGCATTTGTTCCCGGATGTTTCTTCAATGCTGTCTAGAAATAGTAAGTGTTCCATGCCAGAGTTTCCTGTCCTGGTCCCTTGGCACCATATTCCTAAAAGCCCAGTCACCAAGGCTGTATCTGCATCAGCCCCACAGCTTCCATCTGGGAACACGGAGAGAGATCTGACATCTGTGTATATACAGCTGCAGGGCAAGGCTGTCTTCTACTAGTGGGGATTGGGTGCAGATCATTGGTGTCCCCCTCCTGCAGGGAGCTCTGTTCTAAGTGGCACTTTGTCTGTGTAGAGATGTGTATAAATACCCTGTACATATTTGTGTAAAAAAGGATGAAAAAAGAGGAACTTATCATATTTCCATATGTTTGTGTCTGTGTGTATTTATACATATGCTACCAAAAAGTTGGTTGGAGGGAAGACTCAAGATTGACCGCTGTTTGAAAAGCAGCAGACAACAAACAATGAGGTTAAGTTATATGGGGATTGTTTATTTTATTAAAATGTCACCCATCTCACTCTGGAAAGTGACCCTGGACAGCATTTAATTTAATGAGGGAGAAGCACTTTTATGTTAGCAGAACACTAGGAATTGCATTTCCCTTCCTACTGCCTCCATAATACAGATGCAAGACTGAGAAGAAGAATCTCACTATGAGGTGGATTTACCATCATCAAACTCTCTAGTGCTACGTGGAACATTTCTTGAAATATTTTTTTGCAAACATTTTCATACAATTGGGGGGAAGAGAAATGGCTAGCAGTGCATTTTCTAGAAAAACAGAATGCCAGTATCATTCTCATAAATGAAATGCACTCAAACTGAATCACATTTTATATTTTGCCTCTCTAGACAATACATCCTGAGATATTTTTTCTCCAGTTTAAAATACAAAGGGAAAAGGGTGTGTGTGAAATCCTTGACAAAAAAAATCTTCCTTTTCATAGCGTGATGAAGTGATGGGCATGGAAGAAAAACTGTTTGCTAATACAAAGTAAATACAGAATATGTTTTTCCAAGCATGGCTTTGAGGTTCTGTCTGCTTCCTTCAAAATTCCCAGCATCAATGATGTATTGGGAGGGGGAAAAAAGGCATCCATCTAAAGTCCCTATCCCCAGACATTTGCCCTTCCTACAGCAACTGAAAGGTAATGTAGATCTCTTATTACTTGACAACTATGTAAATCCCAGCTTGGGACAAAACCAACCCAGGCAAAATAGGCTCTTGACTTGAAAGTATGGCGAAGGGAGCCAAGTCTTTTATGGCCTAAAAGGCTCTGGATGTCTGCCAGCTACTGTATGAACACAACACTCTTACTATTGCTGTCTGTTGCTTCCTAATCTTGCTGCCAACTGGATCTGAATGAGATGGCAGTGAAATGAATTCATCTTCACTGGAAGCAAAAACACCAAAAAAAGAGGCCCTCGGGATGAAAAGACAGTTGCACTGGATAGGTGGGAGATTGTACCAGCCCTATTCTAAGGTGAATGCAAAGCAAAAGTAACATGTTTACAACTAGAGACAATTAATAATTCAATGTTCCCATATAAACTCAGATGCAAAGAAAGGGTTTTTTAAAAAATTTCATTCCGACAGGCACAAAAGAATTGTCCCTCTTTTTGTCCCTAAGTCCCAATATTTTTTCTCCATGTATTCTGGCTTGCAGAGAGGCCACCAAGGAGAGCTGCCTCCATCTTTTGTTGCTGAAGCCCTGGTGAGAACCTAGGTTGGAGCAAGTGATATCTGGATATTATAGCATTTAAGGCATTCTCACCTCTTCACAATTCTTATGCTCTTGTGAGTACAAATAAATGAATCCATTTGTTGGACTTTTCAAGCCCTGTCTATGTTGATGGCATGCAATTCAATTGTGCTATTCGTCTTTGTTTTATTTATCTTATACATTGAGTAGAAGGATCATCATGGTGAAATCCAGCATTTTGCAGCCTTCCTCTGAATAATAACCCCACCATAATACAGTCCTATACATAATACAGTCCTATAAATCTCCTGATAAACTACTGAGGAATCAGTTCAGTTAAACACACTTGCAGATAAATCCCTATAGGAAATAAAGTTTAAAACTAATCAGCCTGGATCCTGAAGTAAGCTATTAGAGAATTACAGGCTATATATTCCCATTCTTTTTAACAATGGGATTTTCAGTCCTAGGGGTTCTGGAGAATTGAATAAATTCTCTCTTAAATATTATGATAGACATCAATTTAAATGACTTTAGAACAAATAAATGGAACATTAGGCTTTGACTAGCTACTAGTTGATGACTCTTCAAGTGTTGGAAGAAATGATCATCTGGGTTCAATTCCAAGTGGGGAGAAACACTGGAACCATGGAGACTGCTTGGAAGGATGTTTAATGGAGCAGAACCATTAAGCACATGGTCCTGGTGCAGCTGAACACATGGAGTGTAGAGAGGGATATATTTACACCCTCTTGGGCCTTGCAAGAAATGTATCCTATTGGTTGTCAGACTCCCAGGGGGCTATGTGGGGATCCAGCTAAACTTATAGATCAGTGATGGCTAACCTTTTCGGCACCAAGTGCCCAAAATGCAATGCATGCACATCCCCATGCATGTGCTCCACCTCCAGCGCATGCATACATACATTCCCATGCATGCGCTCCACCTCCGGCGCATGCATGGCAGAGACCAGGTGGCTGCGGGAGGCACTTTCACATGTGACACAGCTGAGCTGGAGCAACGGCTTGCATGCCCACACAGGGCTCACTGCCATCAGTTCACCATCACAGGTAGGTTCTCTTGCCTGAGCAGGGAAGTTGGACTAGAAAACCTCCAAGGTCCCTTCCAACTCTTGTTTATTCCATTCCAGCGATGGCTAACTTTTTCGGCACCAAATGCCCAAACCAGCATGTGTATGTGCACCCCCAGAATGCAATATGTGTGCATGGATACGCCTTGCTTCATGTATGCACATGCCCCCCCCATTTGTGCACAAACCCCTGCCACACATTCACACGTGACACCTACACATATGTCCTGCCCCCGCACATGTGTGTATTGGCCACTTGCAGAGTACTGGCCACTTGCAGCCGGCCAGTGTCAAGTGCGCAGCAGAGCTGAGCTGGGGCAATGGCTCACATGCCCACAGAGAGGGGCTCTGCTTCCCACCTCTGGCACACATGCCATCAATTCACCATCACAGTTCTAATGTTGAATTTGATACTGTGTACAAATGAACAGGTTGGCAGTGAATACACACACTGCAACCTCCTGCCATAGTTAGTCGCTTATGTAAGGCACAATCAAAGCTGTGAGAATTCCTCCAGCACTTTGCTTTCAGAAAACAACAACATTGATATGGTTTATACATCTGGCCAAGCTTAACTTTGATTTATGGAAAATCTACATACAGCCACCCCACTCTCCTGTTCAGTTCCAGAGAAGGGGATAGCTGGCTTGACAGATTCTTCACCTAGAGTGCCATTTCTGTGGAGCTGCCTCTGTGTGTAAATGGAAGAACCCACAACCCAAAGCTGAAAAGTGAACCACAGATTCTCTACATTTGCCCCCTGTCCCGTTCAGTTCCAGAGAAGGGGATAGCAAAAACCAGCAAGGTGTGGTGGGTATCGGGCCATGTTGCAAAGAGCAAACCTAAAGAATCATCTGCTCATACATAGTTGAATTCTATGGCTAAAAGTTTTTAAGAAGAGATTGGACAACCATTTGTCTGAAGTGGTATAGGGTTTCCTAGCAGACCTCCAAGGTTCTTCCAACTCTGTTCTATTTTTAAGGGGTAATCTTAAAAATCTTAATCTTTGGGTAATCAAGCCCAACTCCTTTCTTCAATATTATGAGTAGACAGAATTTTTCAACAAGTCAACAAAATGGCCACTCAGGTAATAGAGAGAGCCAGTGTAGTGTTGTAGTTTAAGTGCTGGCCTAGAAACCAACTGACTGTGAGTTCTAGTCCTGCCTTAGGCATGAAAACCAGCTGCGTGACTTTGGGTCAATCAACAGGTGGGTGACTTTGTGTCAATCAATAAGTGGGTCCTACTTTCACCTTAGACATGAAAGCCAGCTGCGTGACTTTGGGCTAATCATCGGGAGATGATAGTCTCACCTTAGCATAAAAGCTGACTGGACAACTTTGCATCAATCATTCTCTCTCAGCCCAACCCACCGAACATAGATGTTGTTGTTGGGAAAACAGGAGGGAGTACTAGATACATTTGCCACTTTCCGCTATTTATAAAGTAATAAAAAATAAATAACATGCCTATGAAATTATTTCTGCCTTTTTGCAGCTCTATTACCATCCTGTTCCATGTCGCTGATGGACCAAAGACCAGTTTCTTAACTCATCTTCAATAAATATTACTCTTTGCCCTCTAAACCAGGGTTATGCAACTCTTTGGACTTCATTCTGAAATTCCAAATGAGACTCACTCAACAGAGAAACTGTTAAGACCCTTGTTTCTAATGTGCAGGACATTGCATTTCTATGCACTCAACCCAAATTGAATTCTGTTTATAGCAGTTCAATTGCCTCTGTGACTCACGAATCCACAGGCAGAAAAACCAGATGTTGTTATTATTATTATGCAGTTAGGCTGCTTTCCCCCCCCCTTCCTCATCCTGCCTTCTGTTACTAAACAGGCAGTTAAGCTGCCGTGGCTGGACAGCTATCCAGTGCGGTTCCTATGGTTATGCGATTGCCGTCTTTGGATCCACGGTGGCTTAGCCACCGTGAACCAACCCAAGCACCTACCATCACTAATGATGAGACGAAATCGGCAAAATTCCACATCAGATCAGTCATCATCCATGTCAACAAGGACCACTTCAGATGCTATGGATCCTGGATATCTGCCGAAAAAGGGACTACAGGGCTCAGTTGTTACTGCTAGGGAACCAGGGGGTGCAACTGCAAAGCGACTGGAACAGAAGCACAAAACTTGGACAACCGAAGAAAATCATGAAATCATCAATTATTACTACCAGGCAGAACTAACAGCCAGGGGACTTCAAAAACGAATGATGCAATTGTGAAAGGAAAAACACATGGAAAGTGATGTGCCTGATCTGAACAATTCCATCATCTGTAATAAAGTTTTCATAAATTGGAAATGCAACATCTAGAAATACTGGCTAAAAAGAAAACAATTAATGATGAACAAGCTGAGAAAACTGCTCCAATACCTGAACAAACTGACCAGTCAGTGGAAGAAACCAACATACAGGGTGAAGATCTGTTGTAACTATGTATCATTTATGTGCTTTCAATTGTATATCAATGC
>BLBF01000018.1:22775655-22785733 GCA_015471245.1 Laticauda colubrina
CTCCCTGTCATGAGACGCCCATCTGATGCGGGATAGCAGATACCGCAAAGATCCTCCTGTGCAACAACTTGAAAGTGTAGAGCTAAGTGATCTAGCAAGAATGCTGAAAGAAAAAATTGAAAACCACATCAAAGAAAACATAGAAAGAAAAAAGACTACCTACCATTCGTGGAGGGCATAGTAAACGAGTGAAAGATCTATTATCTGCCATGAACAACATTTTAGTGTCATCCCATCCAGCACACTATATGAAACCAACTAGCCACTGTTATAACTGCAGAAATGGGTTATAAAATGCCAAAAAAGAAACCCATTGGAACACCAAAGTAAAAAATTTGACTTGAAAATAAAATAAAAAATCTATGAAGGGATGTCAGCAATTTAAAGTACAGTACTTGAAAGAAGGAAAACTAAAGAACAAAAAACTGAACAATAGTTTACACAAAAAATACAACTTGGAAGAAAAAACAATAACAAGTCATGGAAGAACGAAAACAACATGTAATAGCAACAGCAAAGAAAATTAAAAGATACAAAGAATGAATAAAACAATATCATGAAAATGTCCAGTTCAGAAAAAACTAACACCTCTTCTACCAGTACCTTGATGAAAATCAAGTCCAAACTAATGTTCACCCATGTAAAGAAAAAATTTTGAACTTTTGGAAAAAAAACTGTTGAAAAACCCAGTGGAGTACAAGAAAACTTCCTCCTGGATCAAGGATATTCAACAACAAACAAAATGAAACAAAATGGAAGATATTGTAATAACAACTGACGTGGTTGCAAAATAATCAAAAAAGGCCAAGAACTGGAATGCACCTGGCCTGGACGAACTGCATGGATACTGGCTGAAACACATGACCAGCCTCCATCATCACATGACCACTCAATTTGATGAAATGCTTCAAAATGCAACAAGCGAAGAATGGTTAACACCCTGGTCGAATATACTTGATAATGAAACACCCAGAAATGGGCACAGAACCAACAACTATTGCCCTCTTACCTATCTGCCAACAACTTTCAAACTTTTTACAAGAATACTATCAAATTCAGTATTCAATCATCTGATGGAAAACTGTTTGTATCCAGTAGAACAAAAAGGAAATTATGAAAAATCAAGAGGAACAAAAGATCAGCTGCTCATTGACAAAATGGTACTACAAATGCAAAACAAAGAAAAATGAATTTAAATATGGTGTGGATTGATTACAAGAAAGCACTCATTACCTGACAGCTGATTAACCTCTGTCTGGAAAACTTTGGAATCAGCAAAAATATTTGTACATTTTTGAAAGCAAATATGCAAAAATGGGAAACAGTTCTAACAGCAAACTGTTCAACATCACATTAATTCCACTAACAATAATCCTACAAAACACAAAACTGGGATACCAAATCTCAAGCCAACATGGCAAGATAAACCATATACTATACATGGATGACTTTAAAATGTATGTGAAAAGCCCCACTGGACTTAAATCAACACGCTTCAACTGTTCAGCTATGACATCAACATAAACTTTGGACTTGAAAAATGTGCTAAAAAGCAGCTCACAGATTGTCTATGTTTGACCCTGATTGAGTTCAGTTCCAGAGAAGGGGATAGCAAACATCAGCAAAGTGTGGTGGCTATTTCCTGTCATTTTTCTGAAGAAATGAACACTTGACTTTTTTGCTGGTTTGACAGATTCTTCACCAAGAGTGCCATTTCTGTGGAACTGCCTCTATGTGTAAATGGAAGAACCCACAACCCAAAACTGAAAAGTGACCCACAGATTCTCTCCATTTGGCTCCTGTCCCATTCAATTCCAGAGAAGGGGAGAGCAAATACCAGCAAGGTGTGGTAGGTATCAGGCCACGTTGCAAAGAGCAAACCTAAAGAACTATCTGCTCATACATGATTTAATTCTTTTTTTAAAAAAAAGTTTTATTATTTTTAGACATAGACAAACACAATATAAAAACATCAAGCCATCTTCCAGATATGTACATACAGTGTGTCAGTTGGTTTACAAATTGTTTTGTGCATCCACTTCATAGTCATCACTTACAATTACTTGTATATGTTCTCATATTATCTATCAACTATTCCTAAATACATTCATGTCATTTTTAATCAATCATTTGACTATACTATTATTCATTCATGTTTTGCAAGATAATCCATATTTTAATTGATTTATTTTATGGCAATTCATATTATCATCCCAAATTTATCCTATATTTATATTATGATTATGATAAAAATAATACATCTTTATTCTTTATATTCTAAAAATCTACATATTTCATTACCATGTTTTATTGTCTAACCATTGATAAAATAAATCCAAAATCTTATAAAATTGTTTATCTTCTTGTTCTCTGAAATCAAATGTCAATCTACTCATTTCAGCACATTCCATTATTTTCTTAATAACTTCCTCCTGCATAAGTATTTTCTCATTTTATCAGTTTTTAGCAAATACAATCCTAGCCGCTGTTAATACGTTTACAATCCAATATTTCAATTCCTTACTGTATATTTCAGGTAAAATTCCCAATAAAAATATCTCTGGTTTCAAGTCTATGTGTTTTTTTGTCATTTTTTCCAACCACGTGTGGATTTTAGTCCAATATCTTTTAGCATCTGCGCATATGAGCCAGGTATCTGATGACATTTTGAACATTTTTCAGATTTGTTCTTGAACATTCTTGCTATTCTTGTTGCCACCTGTAAAACATCTTGTACAAATTTTCTTTATATGCTGTTGATATTGTCATTTTATAATTTTGCAACCACAATTTTGCCATTTCTCTAAATCAATCCCATATCCAAAATTTTTTCCCCAAGCAATCATTGTTTGTTTGACTTGTTCTTCTTCTAGCTTAATTTATAATAAATATCCATACAATTTTTTATCACCTTTTCATCAGTACCTGTCAAGATCTTATCTAAGTCAGTCAATTTAACATAGAAACCTTCTGTTTTAGAATCTTTATCATATCTGGAACATATTTGCACATATGAAAACCAATTCATCTTTATACCTTGTTCCTCTAATTTTTGTATAGATTTAAGTTCACCCTTTTCATTTAATATTTTACCATATCTCACTGTTTGTTCCTTTTTATATATTATAGGATAAGAAAATGTTTCAATAGTCAATAGCCAGACTGGAATTTTCAAATAACATTGTCTTTTGGTCTTCTCCAATTTAACCACAGAGCCTCCCATATATAATGTCTTCTAAAGTGCCTCTGTGTTTTATTTCCCTTGTACTATAGGAAGGCATGCCACCCCAACAACAAATCATGTCCTTCTAATGTCAGCAATCTAGTATTTCTTAATGTTATCCATTCCTTAACCCACAATGTTTCTTTCTCTCCGTGCATCTTTTAAATGTATTTCATCTATCATTTTGAAAAAGGATCTAGGGAGAGTCTTTCTGCTTTGCTTTGTTGTTTTCTGTGTTTTATAGTCCAATTTATTGTTTACTATTCCATTGAAGTCTCCCATCATACAGATATTAACATAGTCCAGTTCAATTATTTTCATGTGTAGTTTTCTATAAAATTCTTCTTGATTTTCATTCGGGGCATAGATTGCTATTAGGAGTGTTTTCATATTGTTGTCCGTTATTTCCACCATTAAAAATCTTCCATCATCATCCGCGTGGATCAATTTTGCTGGGATGCCTTTGATGTCTTTGATGTCTAAAACCACTCCTCTTTTCTTACATTGCATCAAAGAAGTAAATATTTTCCCTTGCTTTGGCTGTATCAACAGTTGTTCATATTGTTTTTTATTATGTACTTCTTATAGGCAGATTATATCAAATTTTAATTTCTCTAGTTTATGGAAAATTTTCCTTCTTTTAACAGCTGAGTTAAGTCCATTTATATTAATTGTAATCAATTTTTTCTCTTCCATGATTATTCTTTACAAGTAGGTTTTGCAGCTCCAGTTGATCTTGGCTCTTGTTCTCTTGCTTCCACCTTTCCACCTACTGCACTTCTTCTTCTTCAATCACTGCTTGACAGTCCTCTTGGAATTCAATTAATTACATTTCTTTTTCTGTCTCCTCCTCTTTCCCTCTGAAGTATTCTGAAATACTTTCCCTCCGAAAAAAAAGAGCCACAAAAAAAGCCAATATAAGAGGTGAATAAAGAGCTGGGAAGGGAGAGAAAAAAAGAGAGAAAAAGATGACTCCCTTGAAAAGAAAAATAAAAAATTAATACTAAAATTTTCCCTTTAAAATAAGATGCAAAAATAAAAAATAGACTCCAAAAGCAAAGAGAACAAAAACAAATTCCAAAAGATCAAAGGTCCAAATAACTATCAAAAATAATAGACAAGTAATGAGGGGGTTTGTTGAAGTGGAGAATAGCCCAACATAAAAAAAAGAGAGAGAGAGAGAAGGAACACATTGCACCTATTTAGTTATTCAAGGCTTTTTGTTAAGTTCTGGACAATTTTATAACTCTCTTCTCTAGAGTCTTATCGTCTTCTTTCTATAAGTTTCAACAACAGACTCCAGCCACTGATAGAAACCCAGAGAAGCACCTGCAATAACATTCTCCCGTGCTCTTCCCTCTATTTTATCAAACAGGCTTAAAGTCCTTGAAAATAAGCCTCAGTTCGTTCTCAGCTTTGTCTGGTCAAAAAGAAAGAAAAAAGAAACAATATTTCTAAGCCTCTAGTTGGCAGTGTTACACATTTTCCTCCACTTTCACTTTCCCCCTCCTTTTCCAAACAAAATGTAATAAAAAATTAATAAAAAATGAAAAGAAGACTTAAGAGAAAAAATAAAACTGAAAGGGAGTCTATATCCTGGAATATTATAAAGACAAAAAAGGAAAAAAGACAACAAAATAAAAGTAAGGTAAAAAAGAAAACCAGTTCCATTTTAAAGTGAAAAATCATACATTAAAAGTCCAGCACACAAAAAATAAATATTAATTTTGACTTCCTGTTTAAAATTACCGCTTAACCACTTCTGCCTTCGATTTTACAAATTCTTTCTGTTCCTTAGGGTGTTATGTCAAGTCTTAAAATAAAGAAAAACTCTCACCAAACCAGCACACTTTCTCTTTCCATTCTCTTCCATTTTGGAGCTGTCCCAACTTCAGCAGCTTTAATGGCTGCCTCTTTGCTGCTGGCAAAAAGAGCTTCTCCTGGATCAACCAGGGACTTTGTGGTATCCCTGGGATCGACAGGATGCACTCTTTATATTCACCATCTCTTTGGGACGGTTTAGATCCATTTGGACAGTCCAGGAGCAAAGATATCATCAGCGATCTTGGATCTTCAAGATCGCACGCCGTATCATCACGACGCCAGCTCCACACAATTTAATTCTATTGCTAGAAGTTTTTAAGAAAAGACTGGACAAGTATTTGTCTGAAGTGTTATAGGATTTCCAAGCAGACCTTCAAGTTTCCCTTCCAACTCTGTTATTCTATTTTTCTTCTATTTTGGTATTCAGCAGGCTCTGACCAGTTCTGCAGAACCGGTAGCAGAAATTTTGAGTAGTTCAGAGAACTGGTAGCAGAAATTTTGAGTAGTTCAGAGAACCGGTCATGGAAATTTTGAGTAGTTTGGAAAATCAACTCTGATTGGCCCTGCCCCCATCTATTCTCTGCCTCCTGAGTCCCCGCTAATCAGCTGGGTCTTGTTTTGTTGCCCTGTGGGCTGGGGAGGGAATAGGGATTTTGCAGTATCCTCCCCCTACTATGCCCACCAAGCCATGCCCACCAAGCCACGCCCACAGAACCAGTAGTAAAAAAAACTTGAATCTCACCACTGGGTTCCTTGGGTAATCAAGCCCAACTCCCTTCTTCAATATTATGAGCAGACAGAATTTTTCAACAAGTCAACAAAATGGCCACTCAGGTAATAGAGAGAGCCAGTGTAGTGTTGTAGTTTAAGTGCTGGCCTAGAAACCAACTGACTGTGAGTTCTAGTCCTGCCTTAGGCATGAAAACCAGCTGCGTGACTTTGGGTCAATCAACAGGTGGGTGAATTTATGTCAATCAATAAGTGGGTCCTACTTTCACCTTAGACATGAAAGCCAGCTGCGTGACTTTGGGCTAATCATGGGGAGATGATAGTCTTACCTTAGGCATAAAAGTTGACTGGACAACTTTGCATCAATCATTCTCTCTCAGCCCAACCCACCTCACAGGATGTTGTTGTTCGGAAAATAGGCTTTCAGCTATTTATAAAGTAATAAAAAATAAATAACATGCATATGAAATTATTTCTGCCTTCCTGCAGCTCTATTATCTATTATAAATATTATTATTTATTATTATTATAGGAAGTTAGGCTGCTTCCCCCCCCCCCCCCCCCCCAGTCCTGATCCTGCCTTTCTGGCACCAAACAGGCAATTTGGTTGTTAGAAGTTCCTATAGTTATGGGATTGCAGTCTTTGGATCTCAGTGGCTTAGCCATCATGAACCCACCCAGGCACCTATGAAGACACGTATCTCGTGCACACAAAATCTGTCTTCATGAAGATTAAATTCACTCGAGCCACATTAATAGCTTTCCAAGACTATATCACGGACCACCATCAACATAACAGCTGAAGACTTCTTAATAATTATAGTATGTTAATGATAGTAATAATTAATTACCACTGTTAAGCCTGGGTTCCCCAACCAGGGTTAGGGAGACAAGCTAAACAGAATGTGCAGCGTTAGTCAGATAGGCACACAGATAAATGAGTGAGCTAAGCTTGTATGTTTATTAACATACAGTAAAAATAACAGATACGCTTGTGCTATCAAGAATATAGTTTATAAGTTCATAGCATAGTCAAATAACAGTCCAATAGTCATGTATCAAGTAGTCAGTCCATTCAGGGATATTCAGTAAGCAAAGTCCATGTAGAATATCCTATGTCAGTTCACTTACAAATCAGTCCTTTGTTGTCTCTCCCGTTCGAGCAATGCAGTCTTGATTCCAAGCAGTAATCAGGGATCATCAAAGCCAGAGAGAGCAAGCTGTAGACTTGCTACTTTTATATTGTTTTCATAACCACTTCCTTAATTACTATCCCACAGTTAAAGCTGCAGACACTTTAACATACACAACTATGATTCATAGTTATTATTTCACCTAAACCAGTTAGGGTAAACAATGTTATCCCTAACAACCACAACATTATGTCATTATAATATCCCATTGTCCTTTTAATAAACACCAAATATTTTCTGTGCTGCTCTGCCCCCAGCAAAAAAATCATCCCCAGTGAATTCCTGCCTGGAATTCATATAACATAGCTGGAGTCAGTAGTTAGCCCAACATTCTATGTGCTGTCCAGACAGTTTAGAGTTAATGGGATTTGGAATAGTTAGTTAGGAATTGAGAGCTGTTCCCTTAAGGGAATGCATCATAGTAAATTAGTTAAGGTATCCTGGGAAATGTAGTCCGTGTCTTGTGGTCACATCTGTAATCCTGATTGGTCACTAAATTGACCCTTGTTGGTTGGGGGTGGCTCCCTCACTCTTGCCTGAATCCATTACCATGCAGCTGCTTCAATCATCATGGGGATGAGAGTTTATTATCTTTCTACCGCATAATGCAGATATGCAAAGGATTGGACATTAAGAAGAACCTCATCATAACTGTGAGTTGATAAGGATATCTGATGAACCAATAAAAAATACTTTGTATGGATGCTTTGTGGTGTTGCTGTGTCAGCTTTATACCCATCCAGAGAGTGACAAGGAGAACAGGAGAAATTTTTAATCTTGATTCCTGGAAGAAGTAGAGTGAAGCATCTGGGGTCCCAGTAAAATGACATTGTTTCATTTTGATACCAAGAGGCAGTAAAAAGATGATTAATTTGGACAAAAATAAAAATTTGAATCCCTGTGATAAAGACTAAGATATTTTGAAGCCAAGAGTAAATGTGCATGCTACTCCCTCAAACCACTCATCATGGATGCAGGAAGGGGCAAATCCCCCCCTTTCTCTTCAGCGAAAGCAGTGCTGTGTCTCAAATTACAGCTCCTAACTCAGAAAGAACTGATTTTCGAACAAAGGGAGGAGCCAGGTATGACCCATGTACCCCTGTCTTCCAGTGGTGGTATTCAATTTTTTTACTACTGGTTCTGTGGGTGTGGTTTAATTTGTGGGTGTGGTTTGGTGGTCATGTGACTGTGTGGGCATGACTTGGTCACATGACCAGATGGCCATGGCTTTATGGTCACATGACCAGATGGGCATGGGTTTTTGGCCATGTGACTGGGTGGGTATGTCTTTGTGGCCATGTGGGTGGGCATGGTCAGGCAACCATGTGACCAGAAAACCAAATACAAGTGGTCCTCGCTTAATGGTCAGTTGCTTAGCAAGTGTTCTAATTTATGACTGATCACCCCAGAACTACTTGACCTGTTTTGGAGTTTTGACAAACACTGTGGTTGGCTGGCAAAACTGTGTTCCTGTGGAACTGTGTTCCTGTATTGGAGGCTTTCAGTGCAGCCTGGCTTCGCGTGAAAGGACACAGTGTCGCCAGCCAATCAAAGCCACAAAACAGAAAGAAGAAACCAGAAACACCAATCAAACAAATTCCAAGAACAATAAACACAGACCAAGACTCCCAACCAATCAGGATGTAGAAAAAAACATCCTGCCACAGCAATAAGCTAGCCTCAAATTTAAAACCAACGACTGTGATAGCCTGACCCACATACAAACTCAGTACAGAAGCCTGATGATGGCAGATGAGATTCTGCTGTAACGTTGCTACAACTTTAAAAGCACTACAATGACGTGGGATAATACACGAAGGAATCTGAACAGCACACATGTAAGTACCCGCGAAAACTTTAAAAAAAAAACACATACATATATATATATATATATATATATATATGTGTGTGTGTGTGTGTGTGTGTGTGTGTGTGCTGTTCAGCTTCCTTCGGGTATCATCCCACATCATTGTAGTGCTGTTAAAGTTGTAGCAACATTTCAGCAGAATCTCATCTGCCATCATCAGGCTTCTGTATGGATGTCTTTGGAGTTTCTAAGGATGGCTGCTATTTTTTTGTCTGTTTTGAAGGCAGTCTTGATGTGATGCCTGTGTAGTATCTTACTGATTTTATCTGTAGTACCTCTTATGTAGGGCAAGACAGCTGTTCCATAGGTCTGTTGGTCTTCTAGGTCTCTGTTATGTCTTGGTAAGAGGTACGACAGATAAAATCAGTAAGATACTACACAGGCATCACATCAAGACTGCTTTCAAAACAGACAAAAAAATAGCAGCCATCCTTAGAAACCCCAAAGACAAAATTGACCTGGAAAACCAAGGCATATACGAAGTTCCCTGTACATCATGCCCGGCCACATACATTGGACAGACCAATAGAAGAATAAGTACCCGCCTAGATGAACACAAAAATGCAGTAAAAAAGCTGGAACACACCTCCTCACTAGTCCAACACATGAAAACCACAGGTCACAACATCAACTTCAATGGCACTAAAACCCTAGCCACTATAGAAAACCCCAACCACAGAATCATCAGAGAAGCCATAGAGATTGAAAAAAGACCTGAAAGCATGAATAGAAGAGATGATTCCAGCAGACTGTCAATCATTTGGAAGCCTGCACTCTCAAATAGAAAGATCTCCACACCACAAAACAGACAAACACCTGAGCACAAACAGACTCCCTCTGATGCCTCCAACTCAAACACCCCCTCTCTGCAGCTGCATAGGAATTTTAGGTCACATAGTATTCCTGCTCTTTTAACTTCCAGCTTCTCATAGCTTCTGATCTGGCTGTTTATTTCCTCCACGTAGAGGTCAGATATTTGTTTTCTTAAGTTTTCGCGGGTACTTACATGTGTGCTGTTCAGCTTCCTTCGGGTATTATCCCACGTCATTGTAGTTTGGGTTTGTGATCATATTTTTCTAGAGCTTGTGTTTCAAAGTGTTCCATGTAGAGGTTTGCAATGACAGGTGAGAGGGGTGATCCCATGGGTGCTCCTTCTATTTGTTTGTATTTTTGTCCATTGTAGGTGAAGTATGTATTGGATAGGCAGTGGTTGGTAAGATCTAGGATGTACTTGGGGGGGTT
>BLBF01000018.1:22805733-22830823 GCA_015471245.1 Laticauda colubrina
TAGTATTTCACCTAAAACAGTTAGGGTGAACAATGTTATCCCTAACAGCAATAACACATAATTTGCAAATTCTCATGAGGTGAAAACAATAAAAAAGCAAGGGGATAAGCGTAGTCATCCCAAAAGGTAAAGTCTCATTTAAATCAAGCTAATCTGCTGACCTTATGGACATGTCTATCAGGTTTCTTGGTTTAGTACAGAAGTAGATGTACCACTTCTACATTCTTCTAGGTTTCTTTTTCACTGCCCAATCTATGGTACGGCCCTAGCATTCATTATCTCCCATGCAAATACTTGTTTGCTTGTTATCCTTCGACTAGTTTCAGTCCAGACAAAATCAGTCAACTGTTGCATTTGCTTAAAATTTCATTTCCAAGAAGAGCTAAATCAGATAGAAAAGAATAGAAAACTTGAGATTCTGTTACACTGAATCATATACAGTACTTTGTATACCTGGAAAGATATACTACACTGATCATATAGAGTCCTTGATGCACATTGGAAGACTGGAGTATAAAATGAAGTTGCAGAAATGATGAAGCTGGACAGTTTGGTCAAGGAAAACATGACAAATACTATTTTTGGAAAGACTGGAAACTTTATATAGACATTTTGTTGAAAGAAGAAAAGATTGAATAGGTGATTTTCAGGTTTGGGCATTAAAAAAAGGTTAAAGAGGATCAGGAGAAAATATAAGATGATAGCTATTTGATAGAAAGGCAGAAGGCAAAGTTACATTTTCTTTTTCTCATCATTTATCCCCTTTTTCTTCTTTTCTTCTTTTTGTTTCTTTTTTCTTCTTTTTGGTTTCTTTCACTGTATCAAAAATTTTCTAATTAAAAAATATAACTGTCTTTTCAGTTTCAAAGTTGCTTCTGCGCAAAGTATTTAAGCACTGCATGAATGAATGACTTTTGAACAGTATTCAATCACATCATAGATCCAACCAAAGGAAAATGCTTCTTTTCCCGGAATGTCTGTGCAAGCAAACAATAAAACATTTGGCTAGAAGGGAGTTGGCTTTCTATTTGTCTTCCTTTGAATGAAAGTGCTACACCTGCCTGTAAGGAATATATTGGACTGGACGCTGTTGCCATGAATCAGAGTTGGCAATGTACAACGCAGCTCTCTTCTTTTGTGATTCCAGAAGCCCTTCCCATCACTATCATTAATGATCAGCAAGATGAATGCTCACTATTCTGAAGCAGAAAACACACCTGTATGCCAGTCATAGTGCAAGTGCTAAAGCAGGCTTGCTATACTTAAAAGAAAGAAAGACAAGGATTTTCCCTCGGGGGGGTGGATTTGAGCAGAGGAATAAAATCCAAACTTTGCCCATTGTCCATCCATATACAGATCTTTACCGATCTCACGGAAACCCTTCGGCCACGTTAGAATCATTAAGTACTCCAAACCTTGGAGACCAAAAAAAAAAAAAAAAGGTCTTCCTCAATGAGAAACTCCGATGATTTGGGCAGAACTGCGGAAATCCTTATTCCTTGAGGAGTAAGCCTGTGACTTAAAAATATCTCTGGAAAAAATCAATGCGGATCGATTGGCAAATTTGCAGCATTGTCTCCTCCTTTCCCCTTCTATCACCTAGAACGAATGTGGACCAAGATCAATAGGTAGGTGCCGAGGAACAGGGGTTGGACTAGGTGGCCTCCAAGATTCCTTCCGGCCCTCGATTGCTGTGCTGTGCTGTTATTTATGGATTATATGGCAAAAGAAGGAGGAGCAGCGGCGTCTCATCTCTTACTGTCCGACACCAATTTCTGCAGCAGAGAAGCGCCTGCACTCAGCTTGAACTCTCCCAATCCAGCACAGCGGCAACGCTTTTAAATCCCCCGCCCTCCACCCAAACTCCAGTGGACCCGCCCGCACATTCAGTCAGCTAAACCCCACCTTCATGAGGCGGAATTTGGAAGGGCAGCTGCTGCGCTTAAAGGCCCGGTCCCACTGCACTTATGGATGCAAAGAGGATGTAAAACGTAAAAAAAAGCTTGCCATCCGTTGGAAAACACTATGCATCCGTTGTGTACTCACTGCATACGTGTTTCACTGCATACGCTATGCATTTCGACGCTCTATCCATCGAGCATCCGTCCACTGCGATTTCATCCACGCAATAAGTTTTGAGCTGCACAAAACTTTGTGAACGGATGAACTTTTCGCCATGTACGATGTACATCTGTGACATATACGGGCAACAAACGTTCTATGTCCATTATCCGTTAAATGACTGCTGTATCCTTTCTGCGTCCTCTGGCCATCCCCTCAACTCACATCCGCTGCAGCTGAAAACGGAAAGAGGGAGGAAACAAAAGGTACACGGAACGTCTACACAGCGTTAGTAGCACGGAAATAGAAAGGATGTAAGCGTATGCATCTCATATATAAAGTATTCAAAACAGACAAAACGTTTGTATCTGGGATGTATCTCGTATATTTAGGATGTCTGCAGTATGTCTAGAGTATGTAGAAGGCCCCATAGTGGACAACCGATATTTTCTATAAAAAGGGGGAGAAAATCATCTGGATCACTGGGATGATGGACCATACAGTCCCACTATGCTTGCACTGGAGGTTTATCTATCCCACAACTATCCTTATCTATTCCACAAGCATGCAAAGGCCATTTTTTCAAAGTTTTCACCAACACTTTATTAAGTAAACAAAATGAACCAAGTAAACTGAGTGTCTTAAGCAAAGATAACCTTTATAAACTTTCTTAGGTAAACTTTATGACTGTATTAAATAAGCAAAATGAACCAAGTAAAGTGTCTTAAGCAAAGATAAACTTAACAAGTAAACAACTCAGTCTCTGACACTATTCTCAGTCACTCTAAGTCATGTCCATGGTCTCAGCTGTTAAGTGGGCAGGGACTGTGGAGGTGGCTGTGGCTGGGCTGCTGGTCTGAGGCACCATTGGGGTGCTTGGCCCCAAGGGTACAACAGGGGATGGTGTGTTCAGGAAGCTATCCGAGAGCTGACTCAGTCCCATGAGGTTGAGAGGCCCTTCATCAAGGACTTGAGATGTCAGGCCCAATACTGATGACAGATTGTCCATTGACGGGCTTGGCTGTGGGGTGGAGGAAGGCTTGTGAGGAGTGTAGTGGGGCTGTCTGGTCTGCAGATGAGTGAGGACTGGCGTCTGTAGTGTCCGATGAACCTGGGCCTGGACTGGGAAGTTCTGCTTCTGCTGTGGGAAGTCCTGGTAGTCGTAGCCTTGGTAGGTGAGGGGCTGTTGAAAGCCATGGAAGGGCTGTGACATCGCCTGGGGTGGAGGAGCAGACTTGGACTGGGTAGGAGCAGCTTCAGCTGGGCCTTGAGGGTTGTGTAGAATTGCTGTGATTTTCTGCTTCATCACCTGGTACTGGGCCTTGGGCAGATCCCTCAGAGTCTGGCTCATGTAGGTGATGAAGGGCTTCCAGTCCAAGGATGGTATGTTGCAGTGGACCAGCTGAGAGAGAAGTTCTGTGCTGATCTTCATTGTGTCCCTGATCTCCAACAGCACACTGTGGTCCTGGCCTTCCACTCTGCCTCTCTGCCTGTGTCCTCTGGAGCTGGGGGTGGGTTGGCCTCTGGTGGCTGCTGCTTCTTCCTCCATTTGTGACAGCATGGTGTCATCCTTCACGGGATCCTCCAAGTCCACCGGCATGGGGAGTGCAGCTGTCGGGGGGTCTCTGCTGTGGAGCCCTCCGAAGACACTTGCCTGGACAGGATAGCTATCTCCTGGCTGGAAGAGGACTGGCTGTCTGTGGGCTGTCTGAGGGAGAGGGGTCTCAGAGGGGCTGCTCCTCGGTGGTGGATCTCACCCTCCAGGAAATTGCACTTGGCCATGACATACATCTCCCAGTCAGTGAGCTTGACAGTGGCCTGCCTGGATTTCTTGAGGTGTAGCTTGCCATACCAGGTGTGCACGTGCTTCCACTATCCAAGGTGTACTTCTGCAGTGTACCCCAGGCTCTCTGCCTTGTCTCTCCAAGCTGCCTGCTTCTTCCTGGTGTCCCGATACAGTCTGTGGCCCTTTCTCCAGAGGTACTCGTTCTCCCTCAGCCATTCCAGCACCTCCTCCTCATGGTCCTCGGAAATGGTGTACTGTTTCCTCTCTCCCTTCTCCTTCCCTTGCCTCTTCCTCCCTCTGGCAGGGGCTTCAGCAGGGCCTTCAGGGGCTTGAGCAGCAGGGCCTTCAGGGGCTTGAGCAAAAGGGCCTTCAGCAGCAGGGCTTTGAGGGTCTTGGGGCTGGTCCACCACAGCAGCAGCAGCAGCAGCTTCAGAGTCAGTGTCAAGGGGTGGGATGCTGGTTCTGGCCTTCTTCACCTTGCCAGGGCTTGAACGAGTAGGCATGGGCTTCCTCTTCTTGCCTGACTGACGAACCATGGTGTTCCTGCAAGATGTATGTGGCAGCACGTCTTTCCCCTGTATGCTGACTACGTGCATGCTGTATCCTTTTATATCCGCGGAGCTGACACAATTCAGCACAGTGAATGCTTTGCATCCAATATACATCTGCACGACATCCCCTTTGTTTCCTATAGGTGTCCATAATGCATCCACTTCATCCGCTATGCATCCGCCCCTTCCGCTATGCGTATGCTTTGAAATTCTCCCCTGGAACCCCTTCGGAGGTGTCATCCGCTTCCATCCGCTTTCATCTGCTAGGCTTCCGATGAACATCTGTTTAACATCCCCGCTACATACTACCCATGTCCGTACTCTTCCATTCTTTTCCATTCTGTTTATGCAAATTTTTGCCACTTTTTGGAGCAGATGACAACGGATGGAGCCACCCCCGAAATTTTGCTCGTCCGCTGTGTCCTTTATGCATACGTTTTGCATCCATCAGCCAGTGGGACCGGGACTTAAATTTGGAGGTGATGGATGGTTCCGAGAAGCAGAATTGTGGCCTTGCAGAAGCCAGCGGTAAGTTGATTCCAGCGAGCGGCTCTTCTACACAATCAAATGAAGGTTTGGTTTCATTTGGAGCCCTGGATTGGGTGGTATTGGGGTGCAGTTAGAGATTCCATCTCTCTCTCTCTCCTTCTCTCCTTCTCTCCTTCCTTCCTTCCTTCCTTCCTCTGCAAGGCCTTGAGACATCAGCTGTGCCAAGCGCCCTTCCTTCATTGGCGGAAAAAGCTTCCGCTTTTCTCCAGGACTGGCCGCAGAACAATCTTGGTGGCCTCCATGGGGGCACAGCTGGCCAGAGTTGGTCACCCCATGGATTGTCACCCTACAGTCTCATGGCCAGGTTGCAGGCGCGCCTTCCATCCTAAATTAAGACTCTGGCTCTGTATGGTCAACTGAGTAATGCAGCTTCAGTCGGTCCTTACATGAAAGGTGCACTCGTGGTGTTTCATGTAGGTGTGGGGAAGATCTTTTCACCAGGATTACCATCTGTGACCCTTAGTCTGTGTAACTGGAAGCTGATTTGAGTGGCTGGCAAATTTGCGAGTAAAGCTCCTGGAAGGCCTAATCAGGAATAAGCAAAAGTTTAGTTGCCCTGAGTTTTTCAATTTTTTAAAATTATATCAGTCCGGAGGCCACCCCTAATTTGAAAATTGATTCAGAGTCAGCCGGCTCAGTTTAGCTATGCAGCAGTGTCTTCTTGCCTGCTTTTTACTCTGCAGTGATTTTGTGATAAAAACTTGGGTTGGCAGTGCAAAAACAGAAACAAAAACCAGGCGCCATCTTGGGACCTGTACCTGATTGTAGATGATGATGTTTTGGATTCTTTTGAAAGGTCTCAGAGGGAAACATCTTTTCATGCTGCTCCTCAAAATCCTCTTCTTCTTGTACTTGATGGTTTGATGTTGCCATTTCCAAGTTGGCTTTTTCTTTATATGCTGAGCCTACAACTCCAAATTCTTGGCCAAACCTAGCTCATCCAGGGGATGGATGCCAGTCTGGGGGAAAGTGCTTTCCATATAAGCCTGTTTGATTTGTTTTCTTAATTTTCTAAATGTGATAACATAGTAGGACCACAACGTGCAACTTCCTGCCAGCTTTCCCACTGACTTTGTTGGAAGCTGACGAATAGCAACTGCCTAAACACAGAATACAGCAATCATTGTAAAATCATCTCAGTTGCAAAACACTTAAATCATGATAGCAAGACCTTGGAGATGTTTGATGGCCACAATTTTCTTGTAAGTCTGTATTTTCAGTACCATTATGAATTTGGTCACTGAATGAGTGGTCAGTAAGGAAGGGAGTTCAAATTGACAAGCCTACCCACAATTTAATGCACATAATTGAAAGAGTGATGGAAAGGATGGTACTCTGTGGCCTGGATAGCAGAGAATTCCTTCCCAGTAATGTTGGAAGTGTTGAGAAACCTGGCCTGCTCACTTCCTGTCCTCACAGAAATGTCCTTTGAAAAAATCCACTCACTTGTAGAACATTTCTTGGCAGAAATAGAGCATGCAACTGTTTTTCCCCCTCCCGTCAATTTGAATGATCAGAGCTGTGTTCTGCAATTTGACAAACTCCAGTTCTTCAACATTTATCCAGAGGCTGTGTGTTGTTTGCACAAATCTAAACAACTACATTACTGGATGGTAGCCAAGAAAGATAAGTCCAACTTCTTCCACCTACTAGTCAGTGTCAGTAAAAAGTTAGAAAAGAATAGGTGGATATGTGCAAAAGTATCCTACCCATCATAACCTCTTTCTTAAACTCTTGTGCAGTGCCTGCCTCAGGGCTAAACAAAGCAGGCAATAATTACACTGCAATTAAAGGAGACAAACTGGTGTCATCTAGTGGATGTCAAGTCAATTGGTTGGCAGTTCTCTGGAAGAAGAAATTAAGGTGGAAATAATTGATAGAATAGCCTTACAAGCACAACCTTGGCACATACTTTGTACTGGAACTGCAGTGGTTTTCTCAAGTTATAGTATTTGAATTTTACTCAAGGAAAACCAAATTCAGGGTTCTTACAGTATCACATGGAGAAACTGTATGGACAGCAACAAATCACAGCTTCTGGATGTGTGTTTAAGGGCATGCCATGAGGGCATTGGGGACAATTAAGTTTTAATTGACTTAATTGACTCCACCCCTTTTCTAAGAGGTCTGTAGGGGGGGTGAATAAGTGCATCAAAGTGCCTATCATCCCTGTCCTATTGTTTCTTTTATATATATTTTTTCTTATATGTATCCATGTATTCATAACTATGTTTTTACTTATACCTATTATATTGTAAGCAAGTGACAAATTTAAAAAAATCTTCTGTTGCATGTTACAATTCCACCGTGCTATCATTTTGTAGCTAAAGCAAGGTCTTTCTTTTTTGAAAAGAAAGTGTGAACAGTACAGTTCATATCAGAATTTTCTACTTTGCTTTTTGTTTACAGTCAACTTATATATAGAACAATGAAACTATATAAAGCAGAAAGTACTTATCTGAGTGCTGATGAATGGAGATTCCATTTTACCTACTACTAAATTACTAGTACCTTTTTACTAGTGAGTTATAGGTAGAAGAAAGTCTGAGTTAGTTGGAAATAGTTGCTGAAACATTGAGCAAAACCAAACAAGATGTAATCCAAGAGATTGAAACTCTCTTCTGCAAGCTAAACATAATATTGGATATTCTTTCCCATCATACTAGATCTAGCAGGGTTGCCATGTTCCAGGTCTTGTCTGTGAAAAAATGTCATGTAGAAGGACATAGACCTTCGGCTTCCCCATCTAAGATCCATATGGCCCTGAGCTTATTGGCTTTCTGGAAGGTCTTAAAGACCTGGTTTTTTCCCTTGAAACCTGAATTCAAGATATTAGTCGAAACTGATATGTGGGTTCTACGTTGAAAGATAGTTTCATACATATTATTTTAATACATGTCACCCTATAAAGCTTTAATTCATTTTTATTTTATGCACATATTGTCCATTCAGAATGATTTGGGCAGGCATACAGATTCTATAGATAATTTAATATATAAATAAACATGATAGTTGTCCTCCATAACCTCTTTTTTAGACAATAAAGGCAAAATTATTTGGAGTTTTTCAGAAAACTGGACAAGAAATCACAAGTAATTAAATTTCATTTGGATGTCAGAGGAAAAATTCTGATGATCAGAGCTGTTCCACAACAGTGTGGATTGTGTCAGAGGGTGAGGGACCTCCCTTTGCTGGAAGTACTGAAACAGAGGCTGGATGGGTTTCTGTAGAAATAGATTCTTAGGTTGCAACAGTCGCTTCTAATACTTATATTATTTGATTCCAGGAAATGAGTTGTTTCTGGGATTCAGGAACAATGTTCTAGAATGAGAACTGTAGAGATTGTGATTGGCTCTTGGTTTGCAATGGAAAAAGTTTTAAAATCTCCAAGAGCAGATTTCATTGTTAGAAGATCCTTTTTTTAACTTACATTTGTTTCTGAGGAAGCTAAACCCAAATGCGTATAGATTATAGTTGCAATTCCAGCTATGGTTTATAGGTTAAGAGACCTGGGTTTCTTAATCTAAAGTAATTTCTACATCCCAGCTGTCTTTCCAAATACTGCTAATTCTCAGGACCTGTCAACCTAAAGGCCCTGTCACACTGCCCAACAGATGCAAAATGGACACAACGGACGAGCAAAATGTTCCATCCGTTGTTATCCGCTCTCAGAAGGGGCAAAAATTTGCATAACCGGAACAAATAACACAGACGCGGGAAAGATGCAGGGCGGATGGAAAGCGGATGCGGAACGGAAGCCCAGCGGATGGAAGCAGATGAGAGCGGATGGCGCATCCGCTAGGCTTCCGGGGGGCCACAGCAAAGAGGATGCGGAACGGATACAGCAGATGCAGAACGGATGCACAGCGGATGAAGCGGATGCAGAGCGGAAGCCTAGCGGATGCACAGCAGAAGCCTAGCGGATGCACAGCGGAAGCCTAGCGGATGCCTGGAATTAATTGCGCATGCGGGGGGGATGCATTGCGCAAGCCCCGCGGATATACCGGAAGCAGCTCGGAAGCAGGTCGCCATTCAGAGGAAAGACCTGCTGCCAGACACATCGACTGCCTTGCTTGTCCTGCCTCCATGTCTGCCTGCATGTCTGCCTGCAAGCCTTGCTGCCAGCCTCCCTGCCAGCCTTGCTGTCTGCCTGCCTGCCAGCCTTGCTGCCTGCCAGCCTTTGTACCTGCCTGCCTGCCAGCCTTCCTGCCAGCCTCCCTACCAGCCAGCAACCCCACAACCATGCTGAAGCACAGCAAGCCTCAGCCATCTGCTGCCAGCCCTGGCAAGAGGGACAGGGCTATCATCCCACCCCCTGGCCCTCACTCTGGTTCTGCTGGGGCTTCTGCAGCACAGGCTCGCTCTTCTGGGGCTGGGGCTTCTGCTGCTTCTGCTGCTTCTGCTTCTGAATCTTTTGTAGCCAGTTTTTTTCAATTTTCACCCAATATTTCCTGGTCTCGGGGCAAAGCTACCACATGTGATAGAAAATACCATACTTTTGTCCACATTTCCAACATTTTGGACCTGTGTTGGAGTACATCTTAGCCAATCTCGCTGGGGTCAAGTACCAGCGATAGAACATTTTATACAAATTTTCTTTGTCAGCCACGGAGGTCATTAATTTATAATTTGTAATCCATAGTTTCTCCCATTCATTTTAATTCAACACTGTATTCAACGTTCCGTAACCCACCTGTCTTTTAATGACTTTGGACGACTCACAATAACCAAAGAAATTACAATAAAATCAATTAAAAAAAAAAAAAAAGCAAATTCAATCAAGTGAATTTCCTTCCATATATATATATATATATATATGTATGTATGTATGTATGTATGTATGTATATGTTTTCTTAGGTTTTCACGGGTACTTACATGTGTGCTGTTTAGCTTCCTTCGGGTATTATCCCACGTCATTGTAGTTCTGTTAAAGTTGTAGCAACGTTTCAGCAGAATCTCATCTGCCATCATCAGGCTTCTGTATGGATATGGGTCTTACAGCTCCTGGTTTTAAATTTGAGGCTGGTCCATTCTGATTGGTTGGGAGCCTGGACCTGTGTTCATTGGACTTGGAGTTTGATTGATTGGTGTTCCTGGTTTCTTCTGTCTGTTTTGTGGCTTTGATTGGCTGGCAACAGTCTGTTCTTGTGTTGGAGGCTTTTAGTGCAGCTTGGCTTCTTGTGAAGGGACGGCTGCTCTTCATTAGCAAGCTGCTCTTCATTAGCAAGCTGGGTTTCACCTGGGTGCCTGGTGGGGGGGTTAGGTTGGAGCTATCAGAGGGAGTCTGTTTTTGCCCAGGTGTTTGCCTGGCTTGTGGCATGGAGATCCTTCTATTTGAGAGTGCAGGCTTCCAAATGATTGACAGTCTGGTGGAATCATCTCTTCTATTATGCTGTCAGGTCTTTTTTCAATCTCTATGGCTTCTCTGATGATTCTGTGGCTGGGGTTTTCTATAGTGGCCAGGGTTTTAGTGCCATTGAAGTTGATGTTGTGACCTGTGGTTTTCATGTGTTGGACTAGTGAGGAGGTGTGTTCCAGCTTTTTTACTGCATTTTTGTGTCCCTTCACAAGAAGCCAAGCTGCACTAAAAGCCTCCAACACAAGAACAGACTGTTGCCAGCCAATCAAAGCCACAAAACAGACAGAAGAAACCAGGAACACCAATCAATCAAACTCCAAGTCCAATGAACACAGGTCCAGGCTCCCAACCAATCAGAATGGACCAGCCTCAAATTTAAAACCAGGAGCTGTAAGACCCATATCCATACAGAAGCCTGATGATGGCAGATGAGATTCTGCTGAAACGTTGCTACAACTTTAACAGAACTACAATGACGTGGGATAATACCCGAAGGAAGCTAAACAGCACATATATATATATATATAATAACACTGAAAAAAACTCCTTAAAGTCTACTTGCTTATTTCAAAATAATATTTTAAAGTTTCAGATTTTTCTGTAAAAGTGACCAAATGTACATATATACAAATATACAAATATACATATACCTTATGGAAAAGAGAGGCTAGTCAGAATTGGATATGTAATTTTGAAGAAACATTTCCAAAGTTCTAGCCTCTTTCATGGCTTAATCTGAAGCAACAACATTATTCCACTGTAATTGCCCTACTTTAATGTCATTCTTAGATGAAAAGAGAATGGTGATGACCTTGCAGGGACTGTTGGCTACAAAGCTGAATTTTAAATGAGTTCATGATAACTGGACCCTAAATTGATGGCAGCATACCCCCTTTATAGATTTCTTAGGTGAAGCTAGATTAATATTTCCCAGTTCTCTTCTTGTGTTGACCCTTTCCCATAACTGCAGGTTTGATTTTTTCATCTATGAACTCATTATCTAGATTTCATTGTGGCTTACTGAACCAACTCTAATATATTTGGCAAAACCTTATTTTAACAGATCCATTTGAATAGACTTCAGATGCAATTGACAGGATTTGTGTCTGGACAGCATCTGAAACTAACTGACAAATTCATTACATGCAAAGTAATTACATTACATTCAAAGTAAACATTAAAGATAGACTGCAGTAAATGATATATGTTTAGATTTAAAGGACATTTAAGCACCTATCACACAGCACCAACAGATGCAAAGAGGATGTAAAATGGAGAGAAACACTTGCCATCCGTTGGTTAACGCGATGCTTCCGTTCTGTACTCACTGCGTCCGTTTTTCATCCACTCTATCTGTCCAGCATCTGTCTACTGACATTTCATCCGCTCAAAAACTTTTGAGCTGCACAGAACTTTTTGAGCAGAAAATGTATCCAACGTGTCCGTTCTGCATCTGCTACGCATACGGGGAACATCCGTTATACGTCCGTCGTCATCCGTTATGCATCCGCTATATCCGCTAGGCATCCGCTGCGCATCCGCGCAACTCGCATCCACTCCAGTGGAAAATGGACACAGGGAAGAAGTGAAACAGACGCGGAACGGACACGCAGCGTAAGTAGCATGGACGGAGAAAGGATGAAAGCGGATGCAGCTCGCATACAAAGCATTAAAACAGAAAAAACATTCGCAGAGGGGACGTATCTCGGATATTTAGGATGTCTGCAGGATGTCTAGAGGATGCAAAAGGACACCTAGCGGAAAACCTATATTTCCTATAAAAAGGGGGAGGAACTCACCTGGATCTCACTTTCAGTCCAGCAGCCCTGCTGTGCATACAGTCCATACTCTGCTCTTCAGCCTTCATCTGGCTCTTGCTTTTCCACAGCATCTAGTCATCTCCACCATGGATCGTCACACACTCCTTTTAGTAGCCACCATCGTTCTACAACAGTGCGAAGCCATCTACAGGCTCTTTCACGCGAAGAAAAGGAGGCGGTCAAGAAGTGTCTGGGTCCAAAAATGGATCAGGAGAAGAGCAAAGTATGGACTGTATAACAAGCTGATGGTGGAACTGAGGAACGAAGACCCTCATGCATTCCAGAACTTCATGAGGATGCCTTCAGCCATGTTTGACGAAGTTGTGGAGCGGCTGAGACCCAGGTTGACCAAGCAGAGCACCAACTTCCGGCCCAGCCTGGACCCTGGGCTCAAGGTGGCACTGACTCTGCGCCACTTGGCCTCAGGGACCATGCAGGAGCATGCAGTATGGCTGGAGGTGCCACACAACACCATCAGCATTGTGGTCAGAGAAGTGGTGCAGGCCATCATCAAAGAATACCTGGAGGAGCTCCTCCAGTGCCCCTCCACTGAAGAAGCTGGAAGAAAGTTGCAGAGCAGTGGTATCAGAAGTGGAACTTCCCCCACACCGTTGGAGCCATAGATGGCAAGCACGTGGCCTGCAAAGCTCCAGCCAAGTCGGGGTCCAATTATCACAACTACAAGGGCTTCTTCAGCATCATCCTCTTCGCCATGGTCGATGCTGACTACAAGTTCATGTACATCGATGCTTCAGGCAACCGCTCATCTTCAGATGCCCAGGTATACAATGCCAGTCACCTCAAGTAGGAGCTGGAAGGCAACCTCATAATGGGCTTCCCAGATCCAGACCCCCTGCTCAATGACACTCAAGATGTGCTCTACTTCATCGTGGGGGATGACACCTTCTCCCTCACAACCTACCTCATGAAGCCCTACACTTCAAGATGCCTCACCCATGAAGAGAGGATCTTCAACTACAGGCTGTCCAGAGCAAGGCGGGTGGTGGAGAAGGCCTTTGGCATCCTGGCCAACAGGTTCCAGGTACTTCTCACCACCATGCAGCATCGCCCAGAGACCATGAGGAACATCGTGGAAGCTTGCTGCATCCTGCACAATCTCATGCGCACCCGCTACCCAGTCTTGCAGAACGGGCTCGTGGACCTCCAACAAGGCAATGGGGACATGGAGCCTGGGGAATGGAGGCAAGGGTGAAACCTGATAGACACTGAGGATGTGCAAGGCCCCAACAGAGCCTCACGTGAAGGGAAGAAGCAGCGCAACCTCCTGAAATATTGGTGCAACTCTCCAGCTGGAGCAGTGGAGTGGCAAGACAGGATGGTAGATGCTTAATGGATGCTTCCTTCAGCCTGTCTCATCACACTGATGAGATTGGGCCATGTATGTTGAGTGAGCCTACAATGAATAGGGCATTTAATAAATAGTTGTGTTTATGTTGAAATGTGTGGATGAATGATTAAATTGTTATTGATAATAAAGGGCCAAAGGTGTAGCACCTGGGAGGGTGGACCATACAGTCCCACTATGCTTGCACTGGAGGTTTATCTATCCCACAGCTATTACCCATCCCACAGCTATTACCCATCCCAAAGGTATCCCTGCCCATCCCAAAGGTATCCCTGCCCATCCCACAGCTATTACCCATCCCAAAGGTATACCTGCACATCCCACAGGTATTCCCCATCCCAAAGGTATCCCTGCCCATCCCACAGCTATTACCCATCCCAAAGGTACCCCTGCCCATCCCACTGCTATCTTAACCCATCCCACAAGCATCAAAGGCTTAAACCATTTCTGAAAGTTTCCACCAAGACTTTATTGACTAAAAGAACTGAAGCAAGTGTGTGAAGCAAAGATAATCTTTATTTATAACAAACTGTAAAAGAAAATGACCCAAGTGTCCCAAGCAAAGATAAAGTCATCAGGGAGCAACCCAGTCTCTGGCACTCTTCTCAGTCACTCTGAGGCGTGCCCATAGTCTCAGGGGTGAAGGGTCCAGGTGCTGCGGAGGTGGCTGCTGCTGGAGTGCTGGTCTGAGGCGCCATTGGGGTGCCTGGCCCCGAGAGGACAACAGGGGACGGTGTGTGCAGGAAACTCTCAGAGAGCTGGCTCAGTCCTGTGATGTTGAGAGCCCCTTCCTCCAGGACATGGGGTGTCAGTCCCAAGACCGATGACAAATGTTCTGAGGCCGGGCTTGGCTGTGGGGTGGAGGAAGGAGGAGTGTAGTGGGGATGTCTGGTCTTCAGGTGAGCAAGGTGAGGCGTCAGTGGCATCTATGGCATGGGTGGCATCTGTGGCGTAGGTGGCATCTGTGGCGTCGGTGGCATCAGTGGCATCGGTGGCATACAATGAACCTGTGCCTGGACTGGGAAGGGCTGCCTGTGCTGCTGGAGCTCCTGGTAGCTGTAGCCTTGGTAGGTGAGGGCCTGTGGAAAGCCTTGGAAGGGCAGTGACATCACCTGGGGTGGAGGAGCAGACCTGGACTGGGTGGGAGCAGGTTCAGCTGGGTCTGGAGTGTTGTGAAGAAGACCGGTGATCCTGTCCTTGATCACCTGGTACTGTGATTCGGACATGTCCAGGAGGGTCTGGTTGATGTAGGTGAGGAAGGGCTTGCGGCTGGAGGATGGGACGTCGGTGTGTACCAGCTGAGAGAGGAGATCTACGCTGCTTCTGATGGTGCCCCTGATCTCCAGCAGGACAGTGTGGCTCTGCCCCTCTGGTCTGGCTCTCTGCCTACTTTCTGTGGAGGTGGAGCTGGGGGTGGATGTGGGTTGGTCTCTGGTGGAAGTGCCCTCTCCTTGCTCCCACTGTGTCAGGGGGTCCTCCACGTGCTCTGCTACGGGGAGTGCAGCTGTCGGGGGGACTCTCCATCATGGCATGCTCCACAGATACCTGCCTGGACACAGGAGCTGACTCTTGCCCAGAAGAGGACTGGCTCTCTGCGGGCTGCCTGAGAGAGAGGGTTGTCAGAGGGGCTGCTCCTCGGTGGCAGATCTCACCCTCCAAGAAGCTGCACTTGGCCATCACGTAGGTCTCTCGGTCCGTCAGCTTGACCATGGCCTGGCCAGATTTCTTGAGGTGCAGCTTCCCGTACCAGGTGTGCATTCCACCAGCCGAGGAGCAAATCCGAAGTGTAGCCCAGGCTCTCCGCCTACTCTCTCCAAGCAGCCTGCTTCCTTTTGGTGTCTTGATAAAGCCTGTGTCCCTTCCGCCATAGATACTCATTCTCCCTCAGCCATTCCAGCACCTCATCCTCATGTTCCTCTTCGATGGAGTATTGCCTCCTCTCCTGTTCTTGCGTATGCCTCTTCCTCCCTCTGGCAGGGCCATCTGGGTCCTCATCAGAGGGGCTTCGAGGTTGTAGGGGCTGCTCCACCACACCACCACCACCACCACCAGCAACAACAATAGCAGCAAAAGCAGGACCAGCAGCACCAGCAGGATCAGGATCAGCAGCAGCAGAGTAAGCACCAGCAGGACTAGCAGGACCAGGATCAGCAGCAGCAGATTAAGCACCAGGAGCACCAGCAGAACCAGCAGGACCAGGAGCACCAGCAGGACCAGCAGGACCAGGAGCAGCGCCAGCAGAGTAAGCACAGCAGAAGCACCACCACCAGGAGCAGCACCAGCAGAGTAAGCACCAGCAGAAGCACCAGCACCAGGAGCAACGCCAGCAGAGTAAGCACCAGCAGAATCACCAGCACCAGGAGCAGCGCCAGCAGAGTAAGCACCAGCAGAAACACCAGGACCAGGAGCAGCGCCAGCAGAGTAAGCACCAGCAGAAGCCCGAGCACCAGGAGCTGTGCCAGCAGAGTAAGCACCAGCAGAAGCACCAGCACCAGGAGCAGCACCAGCAGAAGCTCCAGCACCTGAAGAGTCAGCCCAAACAGCAGAAGCCCCAGCAGAAGCAGAGTCAGGGCCAGGGGGTGGGATGGTGGTCCTGTCCTTCTTGCCAGGGCTGGCAGCAGATGGCAGAGGCTTCCTCTTCTTCCCCATGGCTGTTGGCTGGCTGGAGCTGTGTCTGGCAGCAGGTCTTTCCTCTGAATGGTGACCTGCTTGCGAACTGCTTCCCTTTATATCTGCGGGGCTGATGCAATGCATCCTCCCCGCATGCGCAGTGAAAGCTTTGCATCCGCTAGGCATCCGCTAGGCTTCCGCTCTGCATCCGCTTCATCCGCTCGGCATCCGTTCCTTCCGTTGTGCATCCGCTTCGCTGTGCTCCCCCGGAAGCCCTGCAAATGTGCCATCCGTTTCCATCCGCTTCCATCCACTAGGCTTCTGTGGAGCATCCGCTTAACATCCTGGCTACGTCCTCCCCCCGTCTGTTCTTTTCTGTTGTTGTCCGCTCTGCTTATGCAAATTCGGGGCACTTTTGAGAGCGGATAACAACGGATGGAACATTTTCTCGTCTGCTGTGTCCTTTTTACATACGCTTTGCATCCGTCGGCCTATGTGACAGGCCCTTTAGGAGTTACACATTTGACAATGGTCTCTTAAATAAACCATTAAATCAAGGCTTTACTTTAGTTATTTTTATGGTCTCTATCTATGTCCTTATTAGTAATATTTCCTGTTCCTAATTTCAAAACATCTGTGCAGTTTATGAAATATGGACAGGAGATAACTCCAAGACTGATTAGAACACTTTTCAGTCACTGGATTAATGGACTGTATTAAGTTTTGACTCAAACAACTATGCATTGTTAAGTATTCCACAGATGGCCTGGTTAGTATGCTGTATTGTGTTAAGCCATAAAATTTCATTGTTATATGTTTACAGATTGTTCTATTCCAGGTCTATAAATTAACAGATGTTTATTTTGTAAACTTCATATATAGCGTGACTAAACTATGAGATGCAAGCTCATTATTTCAAATCTCAGTTCTGTTGTGATTTTCTTTCCCCTTTCCCCTCCCATTTGTCATGCAGATTATTTAAGCATTATTAAAGCAATATAATTTTCTCAGCAGATACAAAAGCAATGGTTAAATATGGAGAATGATGAAGTTTTTCTTTAAAATAGCTCATTTAATTATCTTAGAGTTAGGGGGTCTTCAAACTTGACAGCTTTCAGATTTGTGGACTTCAACTCCCAGAATTCCTCCTCCAGTCATGTTAGCTCAAGAATTCTGGGAGTTGAAGTCCACAAGTCTTAAACTTGCCAAGTTTGAAGAGCCTTGTCTTAGAGAATTACAAGATATCAAAATAATCTTACTTTAGGGCAAATATCTGGGGCAAAGATTCATTCACACAACTCATAACACATTCATTTTTATTTAGATATGCATAGGAAATAGCATGTTGCACTGCAATCAAATACTGTAAATATTTAAACATAAAATTGCATCAGTTTCAATATACGGAGAATACTGTTGGGCTGATTATCATGGACATTAATTTTCTCAGGCCTCTAGTTTTGGGTTATAAATACAGGATAGAGAAATAGTCTTGAACAAACACAGCCATTTATGCTCCTAATATAAGAAAGTCTTATAAGGTTATGGGTGGCAAAGTCAGGATTAGTAATTCAGGATATAAAACAGTTTGGTTGCAAAAATAAAGTTATAATAAAGAGTCTTTAAAAATAGGCCTCTCCAGATAACCTGATTGATACATATGAATTGGGAAGGAAACTGAGAAAGAGAGAACCTATCTGAAACATGGTTATGTTTGAAGTGATCTCCTTAGAGAAACTTCAGCACAGCTCCTAATAGTGTCTATCTAATGTGGATGTCCATCAACTATGGGACCACAGAACCATAAATTAATATAGAACCACCACTCCCTGTAAAGCAGAGAGTATTTACAGAGCTTTGGAACAAGCTCACAAAGTCCCACAATGCCATGTAAGGAAGGTGGTTATAAGATCTCAGTGGGCGTGAGTTCGAAAAGGTAAAGGTTCCCCTTGCACGTACATGCTAGTCATTTCTGCCTCTAGGGGGCAGTGCTCATCTCCATTTCAAAGCCGAAGAGCCAGCACTGTCCGAAGACATCTCCATGGTCATGTGGCCAGCATGACTAAACACCAAATGCGCAAGGAACACTATTCCCTTATCACCAAAGGTGGTCCCTATTTTTACTTGCATTTTTTACGTGCTTTCAAACTGTGAGGTTGGCAGAAGCTGGGAAAAGTAATGGGACCTCATCCTGTTACGCGGTACTAGGGATTCAAACTGCTCAACTACCAACTTTCTGATCAACAAGCTCTTAGACACTGAGCTACCGCATCCCTTTTTGGGTGTAAGTTCTCCTGGTTATAAAAGACAATAGACATATTTGGTTAAATAAAGCATTATGCTGAAATTCATGATAGAAGAAAAGGAGAGCATGCATTTATAAACATACAAAAGAATTAGTGTGTCTTAGAAGGTTGGACTTATTGTTTGCTAGCAAACACAATAAAAAAACCTAGAGAGGAATGGATAGAGTGTAATTTTAGCCTTGCTCAGAAATCCATTTATTTAATTTTTCTTCAGCCACATAGCATGCATATTGTATTTCATGTTTTCCCTTGTGTTTGTATGAGAACTGTTCTGTCCTGAGAATAGAAGTACTCGAGATCGGCTGTTCATCAAACAGCTCTTTATTCTTAACTAATTCAGTGACTTCGTAACAGAACATTGCCGGAGCCGTGGCAGCCCTTTTTATAGTGGCTGCTCGTAGCTTGCGGCCAACGACAGCTCTTTAAAATTTCCTGCTGTCAGGCGGGCCAACTGCAACGGTACTTTACTAACCAATCCTATCGCGACCTGCTCGGTCAATGAGATTAAGGTATTTGGAGTATTCCAATTCTTATACACAACACCCCTCCCCTCTTGTTTTCGTCCAACGTGGTTGTTTTTGTATTGTTTGTTGGGAGTGGTATTTGCGGTGGTGCTTCGGAGCTGGGTAGGTTAGTGTTGCATTCCAATGTCCTAGAGCGAAGCTGGTCAATGTGTCGTTTTCATGTTCTGCCGTCGTCTAGTTCAACTCGGTATGACTGGGGCCCTGTAATTTGTGTATTGTGGTTGGAAGCCATAATGGGCCCCCGGTGAGATTTTTGGTGTAGACTAGGTCTCCAGTGGTAAAGGAGTGGTATTTACTTGAGGAATCAGGGTTTTTTTCAGAGGTGTAGGTGGGGTGTAATGAGGAGTTCTGCTGGGTTTTTGTTCGTGGTTGTGCTGGGGTAATATGCTGAATTGTTAACAGTTTGTTTAGTCTATCTTGGATGTCCCTAGTGTCCAGTTTATCTTGGGCTTCTTTTGTTTAACGAACCATGCGTTCAGCTCATCCATTTGAAGCCGGATGAGCCGGCGCTGTTAGGGCATGTCAGATGCCTTGTGCAGCTAGGTATTGCTCGAAAGCTAAGGCAGTAAATTGGGGGCCATTGTCAGATACTACTACATCTGGAAGTCCATGTGTTGCAAAGAGTTTGTTCAATTGTTTTATAACTGCTTCAGTAGTTGTGGACGCCATAAGAATAACCTCTAGCCAGTTTGAATAAGCGTCAACAATTATCAAATATGTATTCCCTTTCATTGGCCCTGCAAAATCAATATGGAGTATCGACCAGAGGCCTCTGGGAGTTTCCTATTCTAGGACTGGTGCAAGAGGGGGGGTAGGCCTTGATTTCTGGCAGTCATGGAATGTCGCCACCCATTGTTCAATGTCTTTGTCCAGCCCTGGCCATCAGAAGTAACTCCTAGCCAGAGCTTTCAGTTTTACTATGCCCGGGTGTCCCTCATGCAACATGCACAATACTTCCTCCTGCAATTTGTTGGGAATTACCACCTTGTCCCCCCACAGTATACAACCCTTTTCAAGGGACAGTTCAGTCTGCCGGGTGTGAAAAGGTTTAAAAGTCTTACCTCTATCCTCATCCGGCCAGACCTTACCTACCCAATGCAGAATCCGAGCTGTCAGCGGGTCTTTCGCGGTAGCTTTAGCAACGTCTGCTGTGGTTAGTGGCAGATTCGCCATGTCTCGATCTGAAGGGTGGAGATGGTGAGAGCTGGGTCATCTTCTTTGTTGGGCAGAGGGGAATGGCTTAAGGCATCCGCATGGATGATGGTTTTTCCTGGGCACTGTATGAGTGTTTAATTGTATGCAGCGAGGAATTCCAACAATCTCGTCTTCCTTGGTGATAGGATGTTTGGGGTTGATTTGTTCCCTGCCAGAATTCCTAGCAGGGGTTTGTGGTCTGTGATTACAGAAAATGTCCTGCCATAGAGGTATTCGTGGAATCTCTTGATACCTGCTATGATGGCGAGGGCTTCTCGGTCAAGTTGGCTATAGTTCCTTTCAGATTTTGACAACGTTTTAGAATAAAAGGTGATTGGTGCTTCTCTGCCATCTGGTAGCTTGTGGCTCAGTATGGTGCCGATTCCAAAAGGCGATGCATCACAGGTGATCATCACTGGCAGGGTGTTGCTGTATTGTATTAAAATGGTGTTGGATGTTAATAAGTCCTTAATCTTTTGGAATGCTGCTTGTTCTCGGTGGCCACAATTCCAGACAGTTTTTTTATCTAATAGCCAATGTAATGACTCTGCTACAGTTGCCTTTTGGGGCAGGAAGACATTGTAGAAGTTAATGAGACCTAAGAACGCCTGTAAGTCTGTTTTGTTCTTAGGTCTGGGTGCATCTTTAATTGCTTTTTTTTTTTTTTTCAATGGGGTGTATCCCTTTCTCATCTATAAGGTAGCCTAAGAATTTGACTTGATTGGTGGCTAGTTGACATTTTTCTTTTTTGACTTTAAGCCCTGCTTCCCTGAATCTTTGCAAGACTTCTCTCAGTCTGTCTTCTAATTGATGTTTGTTTTTCACGGATACTAATACATCGTCAAAATAGGGAACGACCCCTTTTAGTCCATTTAGAAGGTGCTCCATTAGGCTTTGGAAAATGCCTGGGGCAACGCTAATGCCAAATTGAAGTCTGTTGCATTTGAATGCCCCTCTGTGTATGACTATAGTCTCTGCTTCTGCAGTTTCAGGGTCAAGCGGCAGCTGTTGGTATGCTTGCGCGAGATCAAGTTTCGCGAAAATTTTTCCTCCCCCTAATAAATGCAACAGTTGTTGAACTACTGGAACAGGGTAGGCACTTTGCTGGAGTGCATGATTGAGGGTGGCCTTATAGTCACCACAGATGCGTACTGACCCATCTGGTTTGACAGGAGTCACGATGGGAGTTTCCCACCTGGCATGGTCGATTGGCTTTAACACCCCTTGTGCGATGAGTTTGATAAGCTGCTCATCTATTTTCATTTTTAAGGCAAAGGGAACGCATCTGACTTTGAGCCTGATGGGAGCTATCTTAGGGTCCAGGCTGAATGTTGTAGGCATCCTCTTGTATTTGCCTAAGGTACCGTCAAATACATTCCGGAACTCCTTCAGCAGGCTCTCCTCCTAATCAGTCTCGGTGATGCTGTTGATTCCTGTCACTCCGATTCCCAGGGGCGCGAACCATTCGATTCCCAGCAAGGCAAGATGATCACGGTCGATGATTGTCAGAGGAAGTACTTCAGCGTGGTTTTTGAATTCTATTAGGAAATGTCCAAGACCCACTACTGGGATTTGGTTTCCCTGGTAATCTTTGAGTATTAGGCTTTGCTGTTTCAGTTCTCTTTGTTTAATGTCTGGTATCAGATTTCTGATGGTGTTCCATGATACCATTGACAGCTATGATCCAGATTCTACTTCCATTTCACAGGGCTTTCCTTCGATTTTTACATTTATTCAGACCTTTTTTGCGTTTGCTGCCTTGGCATTTCCAATGATTATTGTTTGTTGTGTTTCTTCTTTGTTATTCATTTGTCGGCTTCTGTTCTCTCGGTTCCATCGGCTTCCGGTTTGTCTATCTCTGTTTCTGGGGGGGGTGGTGATGCCGCGTCTTTTTGGACTATAGCTCTTTTTGTTCCGGCAGACCCTTGCAATGTGCCCCCGTTTCTCACAAAATCTGCAAATGGCATCCAGGAATCTGCATTCGGAGCGTGGATGGTCCCCTCCACATCCAGCACACTGGAATTCTCGCCTCCTTCCTCTTTTTTCCCGCCGATTCCTTTCCAACTGAAGCCTATGTATTTCTTCATTGTCATCATCCGTGTTGCTCAGGGAGTCAAGGTCTTCATGGTGGGCAGTTGCGGTAGTTTGTTTTTGTGTTCCCTCTGCCTTCTTCTCTCGAGCTTGGTTCTGTGGTTCTGGATTTGTTGAGTTTATTTGGCGTATGGTGGCTGCAGATTTCTTGGCCGCTTCAGCGGCGGTGGCTTCTGCGATGGCCTCAGCCACTGTGATATTCTGTCTGTTATGTAGCTTGCTTTGGAGTGTAGCATCCTTCAATCCGAGGACCACGCAGTCGCTCATGGCTTCGTCCATTTTGAGAAACTCGCAGGCTCCTCCAAGATCTCTTAGGGCTGCTACGAAATCTCCAATGCTCTCATCTTCTCGTTGATCTCGATTGTAGAATTCATGTCTTCTAATAAGATTAGAGACTACAGGTGCGTAATGGGCTCATAGCATTCAGTTTAAATCTGGCCATGCCATTTGTTTTATATCCCATGGTTTGGCTAGTGCCTTGGCCATCTTCAAGAGGGTAGGGCCACAGTGCATGAGGAATACACTGTCTTCCTCTGGTCGGTTATTCCTTGTAGCTTGTTGCTTTCTAGAAACATCAGGAAGCGGTCAGTGTATGACTCCCAATCTTCTTCGGCTGGGTTAAACAGTGCGGGCGGCGCATTGTTACCGGCCATTTTGGTTGCTCAGTTCTTGTTGCTGCGTGCTTCGGTCTCGCTCTTCTAAAACAATCCCATCCTCGTCGCCAGTGTTCTGTCCTGAGAATAGAAGTACTCGAGACCGGTGTTTATCAAATAGCTCTTTATTCTTAACTAATTCAGTGACTTTGTAACAGAACATTGCTGGAGCCACAACAGCCCTTTTTATAGCGGCTGCTCATGGCTTGCAGCCAATGACAGCTCTTTAAGTTTTCCCGCTGTCAGGCGGGCCAATTGCAATGGTACTTTACCTTTAATGGTACAATTGCAATCCTATCGCGGCCTGCTCAGCCAACCAGATTAAGGTATTTGGAGTATTCCAATTCTTATAAACAATAAGAACAATAAGGAAATCTCCTTCATAAAATATCTTTTGACAGGAAATTGTAGATGACTCACAGTTTATTGTTGGAGGTGCAACAAGGACAGATATCTGCCAGGGGGATATGGGTGAGTATTGTATAGTTAACTAGCTTTATACCCATGCTTTACCACAAAACTATATGATCGTGCTTAGTTTTTGGGGAGGAAATAAGGGGGGAGGATTGTGCCACTGCCTACCAGCATACAGTACATTGGTATTCATCTGGCTAATGTCCTGTCAGTGTGTAAGAAAGTTCAGGGCTGCTTGGAAACTCAAACCGCAATTGCTGTGTGAGCTAGGAAACAGCAAGAACCTGGGTGTGGCTTAGCTCAACTATCCTGTAGTAAAGCTGTTTCTGCTGTGAAAGTAAAACTGAACCTGAAATTCAACTCCTCTGCTTGTGTTTTGCATTTGGAAGAGATTTCTTTTCAGGTGGGGAGAGGGAGTAGAACTCCTTAGCATCAGAGCGTGTTAATAATAATATAGGAAATACTAATGCTCTGATGGTCATTTCAAAAAATCCTTTCTTAGTGAGCACCTAGATGCCAAGAGGAACATATGTGCCAAATTTCAAGTTTGTAGGTTTTATGGTTCTGGAGATTTTGAGATGACGCATGAGTGCTTTTTCGCTTTTATATATAGAGATTACCAAGAAACCTAGGTGGACACATTCATAAAATTGCCAAAACAGAAACAGAAAATTCCTCAAATTACGGTACATAAACTAGGATGCCACAACAACAGAGACGTTGTCAAAGAAAAACCAAAAAAAAGTCCAGTTGCCTTTTGGTAAAAAGCACCTTTGGAACAACCATGACCTGGATGACTGAGAATCTCCATGAATCTATTTGTTTGTTTTCTTGACTGTCCAGGATATTCTCAGGAGTTTTCACCAAAACCAAATTTCAAAACTATCAATACTCTTCTGGTCCTGCTTTTCAAAGTCTGTTTCATTTTCACTTCCATAAAATGTCACAGGGAATACCACGGCTATTCTGATCTTTGTAGGTGTAGAAACACCACTGTATCTGAATATATTTTCCAACTGGTTTTATGGTTTGCACTGCCAAGTTCTAGTCTGCTGGTTTCTTGTTCCCTTCCTGATGATGGTTGATCTTAAAATGTAGAAGCAATCAACTACTGCAGTATCCAAGACAAAGAAAATATACTTTAAAACATTTTTAAATGAATAATCATGGTTCATAGCTAAATATACCATGGAATCTTAAAAACAAAATAATATATGATCACCACATATGCTGATAAATATCTCCGCAGTGCAGTAAGACAAAAATATACAGTGTATAAAAGTTTTACCTAAAAACTAACACAAACTAATAGAAAAGCAAAAAACAGAAAAAAGTTCAGAAGTGTTAAGAAAAAAATAAAAGCTTCCAATTTTCTTTGTAGCAATTATAAGTAAAGTTTAAAAAACTATTTCACTCTGATTATGAAAGAAAGCTCACTCTTTTCTATTATCCAGTTTTTTTTCTAATCATCAAAACCACAAATTATAAGTGCATTTTTCCATTTTATGCAAGAAGTCTATTAGGCATAAGACAAAATTCTTTTATTTCAATAATACATTGAATAACAATAATACATTCAATAACAGCATTGCTGTTCTTTGGTAGTAAGTTATCCATTTGCATCAAACATATACTAAGAAACATATCTTAATCCTTACCCCCTCTTATGTCAGTTATTTTGCTGAGATCTATTTTACTATAATTCCCTTTGGGGCAACAGACCAAGCACAATAAGAGTTGAAAAGCATCACCAGTTACTATCTTATCTTATCTTATCTTATCTTATCTTATCTTATCTTATCTTA
>BLBF01000018.1:22830833-22843201 GCA_015471245.1 Laticauda colubrina
TCTTATCTTATCTTATCTTATCTTATCTTATCTTATCTTATCTTATCCAAACCGTGGACCTTTCTCTTCCTTTGTTTTTATAACTAACTCAGCAACAAAAATCCTTTTTACTGCTTTTATCTTTTTTGCAAATCTGAATTCTATATGTGCTTTATCCTTTGAGTTACTTTCTGCATATACCAGAAAGTATATGTAGTTGCTACTATGCCTGCTTGGAAACTACATCCATCTTTCAGATCCTTTTTAAAAATATTTTTTATCAAACTTCTCAAAGTTCCCAAAGTTTTCATCTCTTCAGTCAGTTATTCCTTATGGATTTAGCCAATCCCTTTATTTTGTTCTTTAACCTTTTGGAAAATGAAATGGCAAGACAACTGAGGAATTTGGAAAACCTTGTAGTCATGGCTTCCAATTAATTATCCAGATAGTTGAATTTTTCCCTTATAATCCTTTCCTATAAATGATGCAATCTGTTCCAGGATGGCAGCATCCAGGAATTCTCCCTGCTTCATCCTTTAGTTCTTGCATTCGACTTGTTGAGCTTCACCAAGTTTTAATAATGCTTACTGTATTTTCACTGTACTTTTTTTTTCTCCCCAATTAATGCTGAATATTCAACCATAATATTATTACTGGAGTACATCTGGAAAGCAATGGATTAGAGAAAGCAGATTTAACACAAAATACCAAATGGCTACATCAAAAGATCCAGTGATATTGGATTATCTACCCAAAATCTTCCTCTAGTTTTTCTTATTTTATGAACTCACATTTCTAACCAAGAGGGTATAGCTCACATTTATAATCACAGCTGTTCCGTCTGGAAAAACGCGAGGTAGACCGGGTTCCAACAGAGTTTTTATTTAAGCAACCAACAGTAATGGAACCATCTGGCTAAAGCCGCGGCAGCCTTTTTATACAGGCTTGCCTGCTGGCTTGTAGCCAATGGCAGCTATTTGACTTTGCCACTTTTCAGCGGCTCTTTTGGATTGGTTCTTATTGAACCAATCCAACACTGGCCTTTCTGGCCAATCAGATTAAGTTATTTGGAGTATACCACTCTATACAGAACACCCCTCCCCCCTTAGTTTAGTCTGACATGGGTGACATAGTCGCGCAGGTAGGTGGGGCTTCTTCTGACTCTATTTGACTTGTGCGGTTCATTTTCGCTGGAGACTTCGAGCGGTTTGGATGGGATCGCTGTCTCTCCGGCTCTTCTCCATGGAACCGCCTAGGTGAGTCAGCATGGTTGCTACCGCTTGAGTTGCTCAGGCCGGTGGTTTTGCCGGTCCCTCCTGGCTTTCCCGGGCAGGTTGAGCTGGCTTGGCTGGCCCCTTCCAGGGCGGGTTCCTCTTCATGTGGATTATTTCTGCAAGTTTCATCTAACCGTAAGTGTTCTTTTTGCTCTTTTTGATTGGTTAGATGTTCTGGGTTTATTTTTAACAGTTCTTTTTTTCCTTCAGTATTATTTTCTTGTATTCCCCCCCCCCCCTTTGGTTTTGTTTTCGTCAATTTTTATTGAGGTTGCGCAGTCGTATTTCACTCGACATTTCGGGAATGAAGCTGGTCTATGTGCCGCTTCCATTCCCTGCCATCATCTACGGTTAGACGGGAGGATCGGGGGCCTGTTATTTGTGTGATTGTGGCTGGAAGCCATAGAGGGTCCCCGGTAAAAAATTTTGCGTAGACTAGGTCGCCGATTTCAAACGTGCAGAAATGGCTGGAGGAGTCGGGGGGGTTCTCAAAGGTGTAGTTTGGATGTAACCTAACTAAATGTGATCTAAGTTTCCTCCCCATTAACAATTCTGCCAGGCTCTTGTTGGTTACAGTACTGGGGGTGATATGTTGGAGGGTGAGTAAATGGTTTAGTTTATCCTGGACATCCCCTTGGTCCATTTTTACTAAACCCTCCTTGGTAAATCTGAGCATTCTCTTGGCCCTACCATTTGCCGCCGGGTGGGCTGGCGCGGTTAGTGCATGGCATATACCTAAAAAGGCTAGGTACTGCTCAAATTGTATAACGGTTAGTTGTGGCCCATTGTTGGACACTAGGACGTCCGGCAACCCATGGGTTGTGAATAGTTTGTTGAGTTGTTTGATATCAGCGTCGGTTGTCGTAGATGACATTACTATGACTTCCAACCAATTTGAGTATGCATCTACGACAATCAAAAATGTATGCCCCTTAGAATGACCCGCAAAGTCAATATGGATCTGAGACCAGGGGCCTTGTGGGGTCTCCCAGTCCCTTATAGGTGCTTGTGGTGGTGATGGCCTGGTTTTCTGGCATTTATTGCATGTAGCAACTCAGTATTCAATATCTCTGTCTAAGCCAAGCCACCAGACATAGCTCCTAGCCAGGCTTTTCATTTTTACGATGCCTGGGTGGCCCTCATGAAAGGAAGGAATGAATCTGGAAGGAATTATCACCCGATCACCCCACAATAAACATCCCTTTTGTATTGACAGTTCAGTCTGTCTGGTCTGGAAAGGTTTAAAGTTTTCAGTTTTTTGGTTTTCCGGCCAGCCTTTACCTACCCAATTTAAAATGCGGGCAGTCACTGGGTCTTTGGCGATGGTTCTGGACATCGTTTGCAGATATTGGCAGTTCAGGGCAGGCTTCTATTTGCAGGTTGGTAATTGTTGGCGCCAGGTCTTCCTCTGTCATTGGCAGTGGTGTTCGACTTAATGCATCTGCATGGGAGATTTGTTTCCTGGGTCGATGTATCAATGTGTAGGAGTATGCTGCTAGGAATTCTGACCATCTAGTCATTCGGGGAGATAAAATGTTCGGTGTGGGTTTGTTTCCCGCCAAAATTCCTAGTAAAGGTTTATGGTCAGTTACAATGGAAAATGTTCTACCATAGAGGTACTCGTGAAAGCATTTAACTCCGGCAACAATTGCCAGGGCTTCTCTGTCTAGTTGACTATAGTTGCGTTCTGCTTTAGAAAGTGTTTTCGAGCAAAAAGGCGACGGGTGCCTTTCTCCCGTCAGGCAGTTGGTGGCTCAGGATAGCACCGACTCCAAACGGTGAGGCATCACAGGTGACCATCAATGGAAGTGTGTTATGAAACTGAGTAAGAACAGTGTCTGAGGTTAACAGATTTTTTATGCCTTGGAATGCTTTTTGCTCTCTATGCCCCCAAGTCCAACTAGTTTTCTTATCCAGTAAGCGATGTAATGGTTCTGCTATCATTGCTTTGTGAGGGAGGAATACGTTATAGAAGTTTATTAGACCCAAAAATGCTTGCAATTCCATTTTGTTTTTTGGCTGTGGTGCATCTCTAATAGCCTTGACTTTTTTTTCTGTAGGGTGTATACCCTCTCCGTCAATTAAATAACCCAAAAATTTGACGCGATCAGTCATTAAACAGCATTTTTCTTTTTTGACTTTCAGGCCGGATTCTCTAAATTTTGTTCGCACCTCTCTCAGTCTTGTCTCTAATTGGGTCATGTTTTTAGCCGAAATTAGGACATCATCAAAAATATGGAATTACCCCTTTAATTCCATTTAATAGGCGTTCCATGAAGCTTTGGAAAATGCCTGGGGCAACGCTTACTCCAAATTGAAGTCTATTAGATTTGAATGCCCCTCTGTGAGTTACTATTGTTTGTGCGTCGGCTGTTATTGGGTCTACTGGAAGCTGTTGATATGCTTGGGCTAAATCAAGCTTGGCAAAAAATTTTCTTCCCCCAAGCAAGTGCAGTAAATGTTCCACGACTGGCACAGGGTATGCGCTTTGCTGCAACGCATGGTTCAGGGTAGCCTTGTAGTCTCTGCAGATGCGTACCAACCCATCAGGTTTAACAGGTGTTACTATTGGAGTCTCCCATCTAGTATGGTCAATTGGTTCTATGACACCTTGCTCAATTAATTTGTTTAATTGTTCATCTATTTTGGCTTTTAATGCAAAGGGGACTCGTCTGGCTTTTAACCTTCTAGGTGCTACCTGGGGGTCTAAACTAAAGGAAATTGGGGTTCCCCGGTATCTGTCTAAGGTGCCGTCGAAGACATTCTGGAACTCATGTATCAGGCTCTCTTCCCAGTCGGTTGCGGCTACTCGGCTCACCCCGGTCATTCCGATGCCCAATGGTGAGAACCATTCTATGCCCAGGAGGCTGGGGCGGTCCCGGTTGACTATTGTTAGAGGCAGGACTTCAGCGTGCTGCTTGTATGTGACTCGGAAACGTCCTAGACCTACCACAGGGATTCGGTTTCCTTGGTAGTCTTTTAAAATTAACTTTTTTTTCTGGAGTTCTTTTAATTTGATGTTTGGAACCAGTTGTCTGATTGTGTTCCAAGTCACCATTGACAGGAAGGATCCTGAGTCGACTTCCATCTCGCAGGGGCTTCCTTCAATTTTTACAATGATTTTGACCTTTCTCCCGCTTTCCGACTGAGCGCTTCCGATAGTGACAGTTTGATGGGTCTTTTCTTGGTTGCTGGTTCGTTTGTTGCGCTCCCATTTTTTCTCGGCTTGCTTCAATTCAGCTTGTAGTGGGGAATTACTGCATCTGTTTGGACTGTTATTTTTTTGATTCCTACAGACTTTCTCGATGTGTCTCGTCTTCTTGCAAGCTCAGCAGACGGCATCAAGGAATCTGCAATTGGCTTGAGGGTGGTTTTCCCCGCAGCCAACACATTCCCGCCAATTTCTTTTTTCGCACCTTTTTTTGTTGGCGTACAGGCGGTGGACCTCATCGTCATCATCTTCCGTTTCTGATGAACCATTGAAGTCTTCGTGATGTGTTGTAGTGGGAACTTGCTTCTTTCCTCTGGATAGGGTCATCACGTCATTATTGGAGATCATTTGCTTCATAGTGGCCGCTGACTTTTTCATGGCTTCTGCTGCTGTGGCTTCTGCGATCGCTTCAGCCACTGTTATATTGGGTTTATTTAGTAATTTACTTTGTAAGTTAGAGTCTCTCAGACCTAGGACAACTCGATCTCGCATGGCTTCATCCAAGTTCAGGAACTCACAAGCTCCCCCCAGTTGTTGGAGAGCCGCCACGAAGTCAGCGATGGTCTCGCCTTCCTTTTGATCCCTTTTGTAGAACTCGTGCCATTTGATGAGATTCGACACTACCAGTGCATAGTGGGCCTTTAGCATTCGGTGGAGCTCAGACCAGGTCATTTGTTTCACGTCTCTGGGCTTCGCCAATGCTTTGGCCATCTTGAACACGGTTGGTCCACAATGCATTAGGAAGACAGCCCTCTTCTGCTGGTCTGAGATCTCCTCCATCTCGTTGCTCTCTAAGACCATCAGGAAACAGTCTACGTATGATTCCCAATCCTCTTCATTGGGATTGAAGGGTGCGGGCAGCGCGTTACTCCCAGCCATCACTTCTAGCCTGGATTTCTTTTCTGCCGCGTGCTCGGTCTCGTGTTTAGGACAATCCCATCCTCGTCGCCAGTGTTCCGTCCGGAAAAATGCAAGGTAGACCGGGTTCCAACAAACAGAGTTTTTATTTAAGCAACCAACAGTAACGGAACCGTCTGGCTAAAGCCGCAGCAGCCTTTTTATACAGGCTTGCCTGCCGGCTTGTAGCCAATGGCAGCTATTTGACTTTGCCACCTTTCAGCGGCTCTTTTGGATTGGTTCTTAATAAACCAATCCAACACTGGCCTTTCTGGCCAATCAGATTAAGTTATTTGGAGTATACCACTCTATACAGAACAACAGCAGACTATAGAAGCTGTCTTTCCAGTTTGTTGTTTTGACAGATTTTACTAAAATTGATGATAAAAGTTTTCAATAACAAATCTACTCATGTTTAATGATCTATAGATATAAGTAAGAAAAATATTATATTCTAAGTAGTATCTATTATTGCAAAGGTGAAGATACTGAGTTTTAAAATCTAGAGAAGTGAAATAGTGACCAGACATTTCAGACAGAAGTAACTTCTGTTTCCTTACTCTTAAGTTGACTGTTGGTTATTGGTTGCCATTGGTTTCCTGACTCTCAATGAGGAACTCTTACATCGGGTTGTACCCCGCAGACAGAGCTTCCAGAAGGACTATGCAGGTATTTTCCACTTCCAGGTAAGGCATGCATTTTGCTATTGGAAGTTATTCATAGTGAGACCTTGCTCGCTGACATGTGTGTTATAGAACAAAAGAAATGTAGTTCAGAAAAAGTAGTATGTTTTATTCCAACCTACAGTAACTATTCTTATTTTGCTTAAATCAAGCCTGGCTATAAATTCATTGTTCCTTTCTTTCTTTATTTTTATTCCTCAGATATGGCAATTTGGCAAATGGGTAGATGTGGTAATAGATGATAGATTTCCAATCAAGGATGGAAAACTTCTATTTGTGCACTCAGCTGAGTGTAAAGAATTGTGGAGTGCTCTGTTGGAAAAAGCTTATGCCAAGTAAGTGTTACTGGTGTTTAGGTCATTAGATGGCTGATGTAAGGGTGGATGCCTATTTTCTCAAATAAACTCTGCTTTGGATTTGTTTCTCGGCTATTATAGTTCCCACCTTCTATATAGGTGGAGACCACTGACAAGGTTTGTAGGTGTCCTTCTTATTCTGAGTTTTGTTTGCTACACAGGTTGAATGGCTCTTATGAAGTCCTGTCAGAGGGCAGGGTCACCGAAGGCTTTGAAAATTTCACAGGTGGTGTGGCAGAAATGTATGATCTCAAGAGACCACCACGCAATTTGTCCAAAATCATTTGCAAGGCCCTCGAGAGAGGATCTCTTGCCAAGCTTGGATCCTGGATTTACTCTCATTTGATTTATTTGCACATTGCAAAGTTTGGGGCCTTTCTCTGACTATTTAAAATATGAAGTTGATAAAAATAAAGTCAGAATTTGCACACAAACAGTAAGTCTAAGAAAAAGAAATATTGTCCACAGTATGGTTATCTGTATATCTGACTTGATTTTTTTTCTTTTTTGGTATTAACGTCATCTGCATTCTTCTGAATGCACTAGCAGACTTGCAAATGAATGCTCACTTTTGTGTGTGTGCATACATTCATGTGTGCCTTTTGAGTCAATGTGGACTCATTTTAACTGCCTGACGAGTCCCTGAAGTTTTTGTGGCAAGGTTATTCAGAATTAGTTTGCCATTGCCTCCTTCCTATGGCTGAAAAAGAATTTTGCTTTCAAAACTTAGACTGTGCATTAAACATTAACCAATCTATATAAACACTTTTATTGACTCCAGTTAGAGAGATAGATGGTTAAATGGCAAAGGAGATGGAATTGCATGGTCTATTTCAAGGCCTGGCTCTAGGAATTAGGATAAATTGGTTAGGCTCAAGTAATGTTGGGAATTCATCTGGAATGCAGTACAAAGCTGGAAGAAGTTTCTGCAACAACCCAATTTTCCATACATATGAACCCTGAATGATGGCTGAACAAAGCAGAAAAACTGAGGAACCAATGTTGCTGTATAGGCCAGGATGTCTTTAATTGTAACAGATACAATATCACAAGTCTGGATGTGCTACCCCCACCATCATTTTATCTTTTTGTGAACTAGGGAGGAGCATGTCTGAGACTTTGCATAAAGTTGTTTTCTCGGTCTGAGCTTAAACCCCACTTATCCAGTAGCAGTTCTTCCTCATCCTTCAAGGCCATTCCCTATGCTAGGGGTCTGCATCCTTAAACACTCCAAAGAAAACAAGACACTGCGAGCTACAAAACCTGGGTGGTCATAGCCAACTCGAAGTACTCACTCCCATCCAGTCACATGAAACCCCCCTCCCAGCCATGCCTACCCAGGTTTTGTGGCTCCCGGTGCTTTCTATGGGAAATAAGTATCTCCCTCTCGTCTCTCATCATCCTCTTTCTCTCATCTCTGTCTTTCTCTTTTTCTCTCTCTGTCTGGATGCTTGTCTGGATGCTTTGAGATCTTCCACATCTAGAGTATTAATCAGCTTTCCCATTTTTGTGTCATCTGCAGACTTTGTAAATGTCCTCTTAATGCAGCCATGCAAGTCATGAGAGTGACTTGGTCCTATTATGTTATTTCCAGTCCAATGGTCTCTGACACAAGCATTTTGTATGTGTGGCAGTAAATTTTAAAGACATTTTTAGAAAGTAGAATCTTGAACAATAATGACTCTTTGGGCAAGAATCTTTTCCAATTCTATTTGAAAATGCCCAGAATTGACTGTGACTTTTTTTTCTTACAAAATATATACTACAGAATATCACTGAGCTTGCAACCCTTTAAACTAGTCCTTTGCTTATTAAATACATTGCCTAAATGTTTTTTCAATATGGCTGAGGAACTAGATTTAGTAGATGCATGGAGGAAATTGAATCCAGGAGTGACCCAATTTATTTTCTACTCCAATCCACATAAATCCTGGTCAAGGTTAGATATGGCATGGATGAATAATGATCTACTCAAGGATATAAAAAACATAGAAATATTAACCAACACTTGGGCAGATCATAACCCAACTTGGAAAATTCAAACTTACAAGAAAGCTAGGTGGACACTTAACCCACAACTATTGAAAGAAAAAAGGATACACTCAAAAAATTAAGGAAGAATTAGAGGTATTTTTTAAATTTAATAAAAAACAAGATACCTCATTACAAATTCTTTGGGACACAATGAAGGCGTACCTAGGGGGTATATCGATAGCCTATACAACAGAAATAAAGAAAAGAGGAAGAAACAAAACTTGTTAATAAAAAGACTAAACGATTTAGAAGATAGATTTAGAATCTAGAAGATAATGAAAACCCCAGGGAAAGAACAAATTAAAACTGACATGATATAACTTAAACATGAATTGAATATATTTGACCAGGAAGATTTAATTAAGACAATGCTATACACAAAACAAAATTGTTTTGAACACGCAAACAAAGCCAGAAAATGGCTAACATATAAATTGAAAAAAAAATAAAAAAAGAACTATATACCAATTGCAAGAGAATAATGGGATATTAGAGATGGAATTGGAGAAAAAGAAAACAATTGCAAGAGACTAATTCGAGAATTTATATAACCAAGAAGAAATAGATGCAAACAAATTAGAGGAATATTTGAAAGAAAGCACATTACAGCCATTAACGGAAGATAAAAGGGAGATATTAAATAAGGAAATAACTTTAGATGAGTTTAAAAAAGCGATTAAAAGACAAAAAAGCAATAAATCTCCAGGCCCAGATGGGTTGCCAAGCAAATTATACAAAGAGATTGGAGAACCACTAGAAAATTTGTTCCTAGAGATTTGGAACGGAGTATTATTAGAGGCTAGAGTCCCGGAATCATGGAAGGAGGCCCATATTATATTGATCCCGAAAGAGGGTGCAGACGCCACCCAGGTAAAAAATTACAGACCAATATTTCGTGTAAACACAGATTACAAAAATTTTATGAGTGTGATGGCAGAAAGACTGAAGCTAACTCTCAATGAAAGAATTCACCCCAACCAGAATGGATTCCTTCCCATGAGACAGATTAGAAATAATACAAGAATGATAATTGATATATTAGAATACTATGAAACACATCCAGGAAGCCAAGTTGCTCTTGTTTTCCTGAATGCACAAAAGTCATTTGCAACCTAAACTGGGACTTTATGAAACGCCAGATAAATTTGATGAAATTTGGGGCTAATTTCACAAAGATGTTAGATTCAATCTATTTAACCCAGAAAGCAAGGGTAATGATAAACAGAGAAATTACCAATCCTTTTGAAATAAAAAGGAGTGTCAGGCAGGGATGCCCATTGTCGACTCTGTTTTTCATTACAATATTAGAAACATTCTTGGGCAGAATTAGAATGAATGAGGAAATTAAAGGTACTAAGATTAAAAGACAAGAATATAAATTGCAGGCATTTGCTGATGATATGGTTGTTATTATAGAGGATCCAATAGTGTCAGGACCAACCTTATTAAAAGAAATTGATAAATTTGGTAAATTAGCAGGGTTGAAACTTAATAAAGAAAAAAACAAAATGTTAGTTAAAAATATAACAAATAATAAAAAAGGAACTAGAAGAAATAATGGAACTACAAATTGTCAATAAGATTAAATATTTAGGTATATGGTTGAGACCCAAAACAATAACTTTGAAAGAAGACAATTATGTTAAACTATTATAACAAATAAGAAGAGATTTGGAGATATGGAACAAAATGCAGATTTCATTATTAGGCAGAATTGCCACAATTAAAATGAATGTTCAACCCAAATTGCTATATTTATTCCAAACGATCCCTATATTATTGAATAAATTGTTTTTCAAAGAACTGGATAAAATTACCATGAAATTCATTTGGGCAGGCAAGAAGTCAAGAATTAAGAAAATTTATTTACAAGACAGTAAAAATAGAGGCGGCTTTGGACTCCCTGCCTGGGAGACCAATTATAAAGCAGCAACGTTAGTGTGGATAAAGGATTGGATTAAATTGGAAAACAAAAGAATTATAACATTAGAAGGATATGACTTACAAATAGGGTGGCATGCCTTCTTGTGGAACCCGAGTAGTAAAAGTCACTCATACTTTCAGAGACATACTTTGCACAAATCTTTGATAAAAACCTGGTCTGATATTAGGAAAAACCATTACATTAAAATTCCATTATGGTTGTCAACAATAGAGGCAATGTTCCACCCTAATACAATGGACATCAGTAAAAAGCTCAAATATCATCAAATTTTAGACAAAGAAGGAAAGCTCAAATCGACCCAAGAGTTAGAAAAACAAAAAATAATAATTGATTGTTGGTCCTATTTCCAAATAGCAATAAGATATGAGAAAGATTTAAAAGAATTTGGAATAAAAACAAAGAGCACTAAATTTGATAGGATACTTCTGTTTCCAGATAAAAATATATATAAATTATATGACTATCTATTGGAATATGAATTAGCTGAGGAAATTGTGAAAGGACCAGTGATAACGTGAGCAAGAAATTTAGGCCATAATATAGACTTAGAAGACTGGGAAGATATCTGGCAGAGAAGTCTTACAATAACTAAATCTGTGTCTTATAAAGAGAACCTATATAAAATGATATATAGATGGCATCTAGCACCCTCCACTTGGTTAGAAAAAATCGCCCAGGGTGGATTGGAGTGGAAACCTAAATTGTATCTTCTGGGTATCATTAAGGAAGGTTATCTGGAAATCGCCTAATATACCACCAATGCAATTTATTATTCAAAAAATTTGTGAATGTGCAGAAATGGAAAAACTCTAAACATTAAAATTAAAAGGAAAGGAGGAGGCGGAATTTTACTCGATCTGGAATAAGTGGTGTTAGGGATAACATTGTTTACCCTAACTGGTTTAGGTAAAATAATAACTATGAATCATAGTTTTTGTATGTTAAAGTGTCTGCAACTTTAACTGTGGGATAGTAATTAAGGGAGTGGTTGTGAAAGCACTTTAAAAGAAGCAAGACTACAGCTTGCTCTCTATCTGGCTTTGATGATCCCTGATTACTGCTTGGAATCAAGACTGCATTGCTCGAACGGGAGAGAGAACAAAGGACTAATTTGTAAGTGAACTGACATAGGATATTCTACATGGACTTTGCTAACTGAATATCCCTGAATGGGCTGACTACTTGATACATGACTATTGGACTGTTATTTTGACTATGCTATGAACTTACAATGGAATAAACTATATTCTTGATAGCACAAGCGTATCTGTTATTTTTACTGTATGTTAATAAACATACAAGCTTAGCTCACTCATTTATCTGTTGCATATATGACTAACGCTGCACATTCTGTTTAGCTTGTCTCCCTAACCCTGGTTGGGGAACCCAGGCTTAACACTGGTTATGGGCCCTAACATTCTCCCCTTTTAGGTTACATAATAACTATGAATCATTTACATCTTTAGAAAATATTTTTCGCAACTTTCTTTAAACTTAGTTGCTCCTTGAGCTTTTGTAAATTGGTCTGCAATGTTTTCTTCTGACATGCAGTATACCAACTTAATTAATCCATTTTTCACTGATTCTCTTACATTCAAATATCTTAGGTCAGTATGTTTTGATCTAGTTTTTACAGCACATTATTGAAAGTTATGATAACTACGTAACTTCACTTGAAATTTTGCCAAAGGACAATTTAACTTTAACTGATATAACTGGCAGATTGATTGAAGAGGCCAGAAGAAGGCATGAAAGAGATGAATTAAGGAGGGAGCAACCTCAAAAAGAAGATAATAAATCTCCTATTGCATACGCAATTAAAAAGTGCTTTAATTGTGGAGGAAGAGGACATTTGGCAAGATTTTGTAAAAAGGCAAAGCGCCAGAATGCTGGCCAGAATACTAAAAATCATCAAAGACTACATAAAAATTTAGAGTTAGCAATGTATACTAACGGAGCTGTAAAAAATAATTTATGGGTGGTTGACAG
>BLBF01000018.1:22878201-22901862 GCA_015471245.1 Laticauda colubrina
GTCAGTTCACTTACAAATCAGTCCTTTGTTGTCTCTCCCGTTCGAGCTATGCAGTCTTGATTCCAAGCAGTAATCAGGGATCATCAAAGCCAGAGAGAGTGAGAGCAAGCCGTAGTCTTGCTACTTTTATAGTGTTTTCATAACCACTCCTTTAATTGCTATTTCACAGTTAAAGCTGCAGACACTCTAACATAAAACTAACTATGATTCATAGTTATTATTTCACCTAAACCAGTTAGGGTAAACAATGTTATCCCTAACAAAACTTATTTCATACTTTGTAATAATCTGATTCATCCTTATTTTTTAATTCTTTTGTCAATTTATCCATTTCTGCTCACATCCAGATTTTCCTAATTATTTCTATCTCACTTGGAATTTCCACTGTTGTGCATAAGCCAATCTCGCAGCTGTGGTTATATGAATTATTAAAGATATAATATCTTTGTTGTAAATTTTCTTTAAATGGTGTGGCCAAAGTCATTTTTTTTTCTTTCATTCCCAGAAAATTTGCCAATCATCTCAATTTATACTATATCTGAAATTCTTCATCCATGCCACTATTGTTCCTTTTACTTTTTCTTCCTCTAATTTGCATTCCAATAGAACTTTATAAAAAATTTTTTATCAATTTCTCATCAGTTTCCAACAGTACTTCATCTAATTTTGTTTTGTGCCTGCTAATTCCCCACTCTTTTGTATCTTTCTGATGCCTCGATTGGAGTAGCAAATAAGCCCACCATTCTATATCTGTTCCCTGGTCCTTCAAATCTTGTCTCTATCATAATTCCCATCTATCATTTAATAAGTAATATATATCATGGGTAGTAATTTTCCCTTGTCGGAATAGGTATGGGTACAGCAAAGCTTCCAATGTAGAGAGCCATATAGGTGTTTCTACATAAATTTGTCTTTTGGTTTTGTTCCATGCCGTTAACAAGGTCTGCCTAATTTTGTGTCTTTGAAAGTAACTATGGCCTATTTGTTTGTCCTGCCACAGAAAGACGTGCCAATAAATTCTAAATTTATTGTAAATTACTGTAAATTATAACCCTCTAATATGAATATTCTTTTATTCTTGTGATTTATCCAGTTTTTAACCCATGTTAGAGGAGCAGCTCTATAATACAGTTTCCCAGTCAGGAAGGCTAAATCTACCCCTTTCTGTGGCATCTTGCAGCAAATTTAATTTGATTCTTTTGCCATATGAATCTCAACATCAATTTATTCAAATCATCAAAAAACTTTTTTCCCAATTTTATGGGAGCATTTTGAAAAAGAAATAGTAATTTGGGTAATATATTAATTTTTACTGTCGCTATTCTATCCATAAAATATAATTTTAATTTGTCCCATTTTTCTAAATCTTCTGCTATTCATTTAATTAATGGATTATAGTTATTATTTTTAAGTGTTGTACATCTCGCTGAGATCATAATCCCCAAATATTTTACTTTATCTACTATTTGGATGCCCATTCTTGCAGCGAGTGTTTCCTTTTGCTTATTTGTCATATTTTTTGTAATTATTTTTGCTTTTTCCCTATTTATTTTTAGCCCTGCGACTTCTCCAAATTCTTCAAAATTTTCTTTAAGTTTTGGTCCTGAATTCTGTGGCTCTTCTAAGATAGAAACTAGATCATCAGTGACGCCTTGCAATTTGAACTCCTCCTTTTTTATTTTTAATCCTTTAATTTCTGTTTCCTTCCTAATTATTCTCGCTAAGACCTCCAAAGTCAAAATAAACAAAAGTGGCGATCGTGGCTATCCCTGTCTTGTTCCTTTTTGTATTTTAAATTTATTTGTTGTTCCCCCATTCACCAATATTCTAGCTTCTTGTTTATTATATATTGTCGATATAACATTTAGAATTTTTTGTCCAAAATCCATGTATTAATTTGCTGCAAGATGAAATTCCATTTTATGTTATCGAATGCCTTTTTAGCATCTAGAAACAGTCATGCCACCTGGTCACAGCTATGTTCTTCATAATATTCTATACCATCTAAAATTGTCCTTATATTACTTTTAAGATGTTTATGTGGAAGAAATCCATTCTGGTCCATATGGATAAATTCATTTAGAAATTTTTTAAATCTTTCCGCTATTATGTGACAAAAATTTTATAATCCACATTTAAAAGGGATATTGGTCTACAATTTCCGATATTTGTTTGATCATTTCCTTCCTTAGGGATAACTCTTATCATAGCCTCATTCCAAGATTGTGGGATTTTTGCCTCGTCTAAGACTTCATTAAATATTTTGATCATTTTAATATTTAATATATCTTGTTGAGTCTTGTAAATCTCTGCTGGAAGCCCATCTGGTCCCAGTGCCTTATCATTTTTTTGTTTATTTATCACCCAAATTACTTCTTCTAGTCTTACTTTCCCATTCAACATATTTTTTTCCTCTTCCAAAATTTTTGTAAGTTCTGCTTTCTTTAAGCAATTTATCACTTTTTCTTCTAATAAATACTCTTCTTCCTTATATAACTTCTCATAATACTTTTGAATTATCTCTCTTTTATCTTCTTCTTTATAACAGATCTCCCCTTGCTCATTTCTTCATTTAATAATCCATCTCTTTTCTTTTTGTTTTTTTAATTTATAGGCCAGCCATTGTCCTAGTTTATTTGCGTTCTCAAATACATATTGCTTTGTCGTTTTCAATTGTTGGGCTAGTTCTTCCTTTTCTAATAAGTTTATTTTATGTTTTGTTAAGTCCATTTGTGATTTTGTTTTTTTATGGGGTTAATCTTGTAACTTCCTCTCCAAGTCCATATATTATTTCTAGTATTTTTGTTGTTGTTTTTTTCTCTTTTTTGCCATGTATTTTATTGCCACACCTGCCCCCCCCATAAATGCTTTTGCTGTATCTCAATTGTTTTTTTTTTTTATTATAAAGAATTTTATTAATTTTTAATAAACAAACATGTACAAACAAACACAAAACATAAAAAACATAAAATATCTTTTTGGACGGCAGTTTGATCCCGAGTTACATCTTTTTGTACAGAGATAAATTCAAGTTCATGCTTACTTTTAAATAACATTCCATTTCTTATTTATTATTTTGCATTTTCTATATAGCTTCTCCTCTCTTTTCACTCTCTTAATTCTATTATATTTATTTCATCTCAATTTAAATCATTATACTTATATCCTTTGTCTGTTCTATTTCAGCTAGCTATTTATCTTTTCTCATTAACACAAAGTTTCTTCTGTAATGACTAATTGGAGTATAATACCTTGTCATACTTATCCCTCCCCTAGTTTTAAAGCTTAACATAACACATAATTTTCATTCGGATTCTGCGTAGTACATTCTAAAGATAAACTCAATATTTTGAAACAAGAGGAAAAAAAAATTTTTTTTTTTAAAAAAAATATAATATAATTAAAACAACAATCCATAGCAATTAAAGTTATATCATTCAAATTAATATTCATTTAAGTCTTAAACATTTTACACAATCCTTTCTAAATAAGTATCATGCTTCTATGGGAACACTTATAAATTTTACTTAATTACTTCCCCCTATTTCACTTATATTTTAAAATATTAAACAATAACAATGTTCCCATTTTTCTTTAATTCAATTCTCTCATATTTGATTTCATTTATTTTTATTTAAAAAGAAAAAAATTCGCTAAGTTACATTAAATATTTTGTCCCATTTTATAATCATATATTATTCCAATTTTCTAACATTATTTCAAATACAAATACAACAACACAATCTTATGTATCTTTGCAGAATCTCTTTTTCAGTTATATGTTTACCCATTATCTCTAAATAAATTCTGTTTCTTTACATCTTGTTTCAAACCTTTGTAGCTTCTCTTCCCTTCTTTCCTCCCTTGCTTCTCCACTCTAGCCTTTTTACCCCCTTGTCTCTTAATCTCCACCTTCTTGTGTATTCCTCTTTTCTGTTGCTTTCTGATGTTGTGTCCACTTTTCACCTTGTTTTTCCCTTTTTTGGTTGTTTTTTTAAGTCTTAAATTCTCCATTCTCTTTCTCCCCTTTCCCCTTTCTTCCCCAAATAAAGTTGCTTGTTCATTAAGGATGGCTTCTTCTTCATCCTAATCTTCTTGTTCTTGTAATTTCTCACATGTAAAAATTGCCATTTCTAAAAAATTAAAAATAAAGCCAAAAGAATCCTTCCCTTCTTGTTTCTCTTGTTTATATTTTATAAATTCCATTTTCAGTTCATTCAGTAATACCATTGTAAAAGAAAAAAAGAAAAAAAAAATTCAAACGACCCAAATGATTTTAATCATTCAAATAAGAGTTTCCAGAAGTCCCAAAGTCACCAAACAATCCAAATACACACAGTCTATTTCATTTCACATTTTCTTCTTTTTTTTCCCCCTTTTTTCCACTTTAATGCTTCAAAAAACTTCAAATTCTTTTAAACCTTCAGTCCATCTGATAGAGTAGCCAATTATGATCCAAAATGGAAAAATCCAATAATAAAAATGGCCCAAAGCCAAAGAAGAAAAAGGATAAAATAAAAAAAATAAAAATATTACTAGAATTGAAATATACAAAAAGGCTGGCGAGTAGAGATTTCACAAGTGTGTGTATATATATATATATATATATATATATATATATATATATATATATACATACATACATACATACATACATACATACATACATACATATATATATATATATGGACTGCACACTGCACTTTGTTTATTTATCCAAGGCTCTTATTATGACTCTCTTCTCCAGCAGCTTCAAAGCCAAGCCTCAAGTGTTGAAACATTGATAAGAGTCCAGGAAAACACCTGTAATAATATTTTTCTGTGCTCTCCCTCCATCTTATCACATTAAAATGTCCTTGAGAAGGAGTGTTTATACATTTCTCCCCAGTTCAAATAAAGTATTTTCAAGCCTCTAGTTGGCAGTGTTGCAAAGTCTCTTAATACTTTTTCCCCCCCTCAGCCAGAAAGAAAAGTAATGTATACAAAACTCAGAGGGAAAAAAAAACAAAGGGGGCCTCTATCCTAAAGAAAATTAAAAAATCAAAAGAAGCATAAAAATATATATAAGAAAAAATTCAATCTGATTAGCTACAAAATCACATTAAATTCCTCAGAGAAAAAAATAGTAAGGAAAGAATCCAAGCCTCAATTTGACATCACTTTAAAAAACGCCGCTCAAGGAAATTCCAGTCAAAGATAAATAAAGGTTTCTTCTTTGTTCAGGATATCCTTTCAGGTCTCAGCCAATTTGCAATACAAAAGAAGTTTCTCACCCAGCCGACACACCCTCTCTCCAGCCTCTTTCTTTTCGGAGCTGTCCCAACTTCAGCAGCTTTGGAGGCTGCCTTTCCACCGCCAGCAAAAGGGCTTCTCCCGGATCAAACCAGAGATTTTGCGATATCTCTGGGATCCTGGGACTGTGCCCTTCACAATCCCCGTCTCTACGGGACGGTTTAGGTCCGTTAGGACCGACCAGGGGTGAAAATATCAGCTGCGATCTCAGAGCCCCGAGATCGCAGCTGTAGCACCGGGACGAGGCTCCGCCTTCTCCAATTGTTTTGTGGAGAGGTGTCCTCTTCTTTATTCTCTTCGGGGATAAAAATCCAATTCTCTCTCCAATTTGAACCAAAAACCTTTCTCTTTTAAAATTGACCATTGAAGTGTCCATCTTCAAATTTTCCTTTGCTCCATCCAACTGTCTAATTGTGCAATGATTCACCCATAAATTTGTCTTGATGTTAATATCTATTAATTCTGAAATGAGTTTTTTAGTCATCCATGCAATATACAATCTCAACCAGGACTGATGTGGAAATTAAGAGTCTTTCCATGTGCAATCTAGAAGGTGCATTTCTGAAGTTTCTTTCAGGACAGGAAAGAAAAGCAGTGATCGGTTAGCTATGCATGTGAAGATTGAACAATCCCTGTAGAAAATAATACTGGCACATGAACCTGCTAGGTGGTTCTTTCATTATGAGAGCCCTGCAAGAAGAAACTGGGAAGAACAAATGCTAAATAGTTCAGAATAGATGGCGGGACAAGTGGTGGAAAGAAAATTTTCTATTTATTAGATCAATTTATATAGCCATTATCTTATCCTCTGAACAATGAATATAGAAAAAAACAAGCAACAAATGAAAAACAGTCACAATCATAGTGCAGTCATAAAATCCTGCCACCTGAGGACACTCTCACCCAACTCATTTAAGACAGTCACATGTATCCAATCTGCAGGCTACATAGTTGAGGAATGAGAACTGGGTTTGTTGTTGTTTCGTGGCACACTGTTGTCTTCCAGATTGACCACACAGGCAGATGCTGTGGATGGAAGAGAGAATGGGCGGCCTGCTGCCAGTCAACCTCCGGCCCCCAAATTAGCTGTGATTCTCTGATGTCTGACTTTGGGGAAGAGGGAGAGGCATTTAAAATTCTTTATTGGCCAAGTGTGATTGGACACACAAGGAATTTATCTTGGTACAAATGCTCTCGGTGTACATAAAAGATAAAGAGTCAAGAATGATAAGATACAACACATAATAATAGTCATAGGGTACAATAAGCAATCAAATCATACGAGGAAACAGTCAATATAAATCGTAGGATGCAAGTGACGAAGTTAAAGTTGTACAGTCACAAGTGGGAGGGGAGGGTGATAAGGAGTGATGAGAAGATTAATAGTAATAGAAGTGCAGACTTTGTAAATAGTTGGACAGTGTTGAGGGAATTGTTTGTTTAGCAGAGTGATGGCTTTCAGGAAAAAACTGTTCTTGTGTCTAGTTGTTCTGGTGTGCAGTGCTCTATAGCGTCGTTTTGAGGGTAGGAGTTGGAATAGTTTATGTCCAGGATGTGAGGGATCTGTAAATATTTTCACAGCCATCTTTTTGATTTGTGCAGTATACAGGTCCTCAATTGAAGGCAGGTTGGTAGTAAGTGTTTTTTTCTGCAGTCTTAATTATCCTCTGAAGTCTGTGTCTGTCTTGTTGGGTTGCAGAACCAAATCAGACAGTTATAGAGATGCAAATGGCAGACTCAGTAATTCCTCTGTAGAACTCAGAGGTGGCATTCAGCAGGTTCTGACCATTTTGGAGAACCAGTAGCGGAAATTTTGAGTAGTTTGGAGAACCGGCAAATACCACCTCTGACTGGGGTTTTTACACTATCCTTCCCTTACTTCGCCCACCAAGCCACACCCACAGAACCAGTAGTAAAAAAAATTGAATTCCACCACTGGTAGAACTGAATCAGCAGCTCCTTGGGCAGTTTGAGCTTTCTAAGTTGGCGCAGAAAGAACATTCTTTGTTGTGTTTCTTTGATGACTTTTTTGATGTTAGGTGTCCATGATATGATAGAACTTTTTTGATGACATTTTTGATGTTCGGTGTCCATGATATGATAGAACCTAGAAACTTGAAGGTCTTTACTGTCGATACTGGGTTTTCTAGTATTGTAAGAGGTGGTAGTATGGGAGGGTTTCTTCTAAAGTCTACCACCATTTCTACAGTTTTGAGTGTGTTCAGTTCCAGATTGTTCCGGTAATACCACCAGGCAAGTCGTACAATCTCCTGACTGTATGCGGATTCGTCATTTTCTTGAATGAGACCAATCACTGTTCTATCATCTGCAAACTTCAGTATTTTAACAGATGAATCGTTTGAGATGCAGTCATTGGTATACAGGGAGAAGCTGGAGAAAACACACAGCCTTGGGGGGACCCTGTGCTAATTGTACAGCTATCAGATGTGATTTTACCTAGCTTCGCTGGCTGCTTCCTGTCTGTTAGGAAGCTTATGATCCACTGACAAGTGTGTTCAGTTACTGCTAGTTGGTTTACTTTAGTTAGAAGAATTTCTGGAATGATGGTATTGAATGCTGAACTGAAGTCTACAAAGAGGACCCACGTATAGGTATTTGGAGATTCAAGGTGTTGTAGGATATAGTGCAGAGCCATGTTACAGCATCAACTACTGATCTATTTGCTCGGCATGCAAACTGCATAGGATCTAAAAGCGGATCCGTGATGATTTTCAGGTGGGACAGCACAAACCTTTCAAAAGTTTTCATAACTCTTTATATTATAGTAACTGGTCTGTAGTCATTCTACAGATTACCTTTCAGGTTCCCCCATGGTTGGCTACACACAGGCAGCATCAAAGGAGACTTTGTTACTGGCCCTGCCTGAAATGATAGACCCGCAAACCTCAGTTTTTGCTCCCTTCTCAGTGCTGTTTGTTCACTTTCGGGCCTTTGTCTCTCAACTGGACAGTGAAAGTAGACTGGTCAGTGCCCCCTCCCTTTCTCTCTTGGTTTGTGGCTCTAACACATGGCATGTGCTCTAAGTACTGCAGAAAGAGCTGAGCCCATCATTTCCCAGTGCAAAGTGGTTTTAAGTGGAATGAGAACATGGATTTATTCGAGGCTTTATGGTTTGCCCCTCCCCTGTGCCTGAATTATCCAGAAGAAAAACTGTGATTGTGAAGGGTTGCAGTCATGCCATGGAGAATATTATGTACATCCTCTAAGGTGGCTCCCAAAAGCTTAGAAAAAAATCTTCCAAATAACAGCTTTATTTTGTATAACTTGAAATGGATTGGTTGTCATTTAGGGAAAATAGAGATGAGATTACGATAACTGTGATCATTTCCATCGTCATCCATTTTTTCATAATATTTGCTTTGTAAAATTCTTTCAAATCTTCCATGCTACAGAAGCTACTTGCCAGTTTTCCAGTTGTAAAAAGCAAAGGCAATAGAAGGAAAGTCCAAGCATCAGCCCCACAGCTTCCATCTGGGAACACAGAGAGATATCTGACATCTGTGTATAGACAGCTGCAGGGCAAGGCTGGCTTTTGCTAGTGGAGATTGAGTGCAGATCATTGGTGTCCCCCTCCTGCAGGGAGCTCAAAGTGGCACTTTGTCTGTGTAGAGATGTGTAGAAACACCCTGTACATATTTGTGTAAAAAGGGATGAAAAAAGAGGAACTTATCATATTTCCATGATGTTTGTGTCTGTGTGTATATATACATAGGCGACCTAAAAGTGGGTTGGAGGGAAGACACAAAATTGACCGGTGTTTGAAAAGCAGCAGACAACAAACAACAAGGTTAGGTTGTACAGGGATTGTTTATTTTATTTATATGTTGCCCATCTCACTCTGGAAAGTGACCCTGAACAGCGTTTAATTTAATGAGGGAGAAGCACTTTTATGTTAGCAGAACACTGGGAATTGCATTGCCTCCCCCCATTGGCACCATAATCCTGATTCAAGATTGAGAAGAAAAATCTCACTATGAGATGGATTAACCATCATCAAGCTCTCTAATGCTACGCTGAACATTTTTTGAATGATTTTTTGCAAACATTTTCATACAATTGGAGAGAGGAGAAATGGCTAGCAGCGCGTTTTCTAGAAAAAAAGAATGCCAGTATTATTCCCACAAATGAAATGCACTCAAACTAAATCACATTTTATATTTTGCCTTTCTAAACCAGTCACCAACTGGTGGTCTGCGGCCCATTGGTGGTCCACGAGAAAATTTTGGTTGTCTGCAGAGAAATATCACCCCCAAAGTACACCCATGGAACAATTAATCCAGGCTGTGCATGAGCCCACATGGCCCATGGGAACCCTTCCCACCCACTCACTCCTTATCCAGCAAACTTGCCTTCAAAATTGCTATTTTTCCTTTTTCTGACCATTTGCTGTGCCGGTAGAGTCAGATTAGCTAGAAAGCAGGAAACTATTGGATTTCTCTGCTTTCTAGCTAATCTTTAGATCTTTGGCTCTGTGTTTAAGCAGAGCCGAACCTTCCTTAGGACTAAGCTTCTATTATTCAGTGCAGTTAGCCAATGGCAGAAGGATAGATCTCTGAATGAATCTGTGATTCTATGAGCAACTCAATCTGCATGCCTGTTTTTTCTGATTTTCAGTAAAAGTTGCTCTTTTTTTATAAAAAAATTCAATATTTATGTAATTATTTATAATATCTACATACAAGCCATGTCCAGCCAGTCACATGACCAAGCCACACCCACAAATTAGTCCATGCCCACAGAACCAGTTTAGAAATTTGAATCCCACCTTTACCTCTGTGTGGTTGTGTGTGTGTGTTAGAGAGGGAGGGAGAGAGAGAGAGGTTAGATCAGATCTCTCTCACACACACACACCAACATCAGGAAGCCACTGTCAGTCAAAATTCATATTATGGTGCCCCGGGATTTAAAATTATGAGTTTTGTGGTCCCTGAGGTCCAAAAGGTGAGCGACCCCTGCTCTAGACAATACATCCTGAGATATCTTTTCTTCAATTTAAAATACAAAGGGGGAAAAGGGGAGGGGGAATCCTTGCCAAAAAGAAATGCCTTTTTCATAGCGTGAGGGAGTGATGGCATGGAAGAAAAACTATTTGCTAATACAAAGTAAATACAGAATATGTTTTTCCAAGCATGGATTTGAGGTTCTGTCTGCTTTCTCTAAAATTCTCAGCATCAGTGATGTATTGGGAGGGGGAAAAAGGCATCCATCTAAAGTCCAAATCCCCAGACATTTGCCCTTCCTACAGCAACTGAAAGGTAATGTAGATTTCTGATTACTTGATAACTATGTAAATCCCAGCTTGGGCCAAAACCAACCCAGGCAAAACAGGCTCTTGACTTGAAAGTATGGCTAAGGGAACCAAGTCTTTTATGGCCTCTGGATGTCTGCCAGCTACTCTATAAACACAACACCCCTTTTGATGCTTTACCATTGCTGTCTGTTGCTTCCTAATCTCGCTGCCAACTGGATCTGAATGAGATGGCAGTGAAATGAATTCATCTTCACTGGAAGCAAAAACACCGAAAAAGAGGTTCTTGGGATGAAAAGACATAGCCTTTGTTTTATTTATCTTAATTATTGAGTAGAAGGATCATCATGGTGAAATCCAGTATTTTGGAGACTTCCTCTGAATAATAACCCCACCAATTGCCTCCATAATACAGTCCTATAAATCTTCTGATTAACTGCTGAGGAATCAGTTCAGTTAAACTCACCTGCAGATAAATCCCTATAGGAAATAAAGTTTAAAACTAATCAGCCTGGATCCAGGAGTAAGCTATTAGAGAATTACAGGCTATATATTCCCATTGTAACTTTAAAAAAAAATCTTTTTAACAATGAGATTTTCAGTTCTAGGGATTCTGGAGAATTGAATAAATTCTTTGTTAAATTTGATCATAGACATTAATTTAGATGACTTTTGAACAAATACATGGAACATTAGGCTTTCACTAGCTTCTAGTTGATGACTCTTCATGTGCTGGTTAGACAGCATAGTTAGTTTGGGAATGGGAGCTGTCCCCTTTAGGGAATGCCTTGTGGAAAATGTAGTTAATGCCTCATGGGAGATGTAGTTCATGTCATGGTCACATCGTGATTGGTCACTGAATTGACTTCTGGCTGCGCTGGGGGGAGTTTTGGTCATTCCTACCTGGACCCCAGCATCATACTGGAGTCTTCCTTTGCTGTATTGTTATGGGATGAAGATAATTATTTTTTCACACTATGAAGACAACAATGCAAAGATTGGACATTAGATGAATCTCAGCATAACTGTGAGTTATACCTTGAGGATGCCTGATATAATCCATATAAAGTAACTTTTTATGGAAGCCTTTGTAGTGTTGAACTGCCTGTCTATTCAGCCAGAAAAATTCAGCCAGAAAATTAGAGACTTGATACTTCAAGTAAGCATTGGAAGAAATGTCCATCTGGGTTCAATTCCAAGTGGGGAGAAAGACTGGAACCATGAAGACTGCTTGTGTTCTGCATTCTGTACAGTGGTAGATTTGTCTTCCGTACAGATGCAGATAAACTCCACAAAACATCCATAACAAAGTGCTTTTATTGGTCCATTAGGTATCCTCATAACTCACATTTGTGATGAAGTTTTTCTTTAATGACCAATCCTTTTGCATATCTGTCTTGTAGGTAAAAAGATGATTATTTTCAGTTCCTTTTTCTCTCATCTCGTGGCGATAGAAGTAGAACAGTTACCACGAGTCTCTGAGTTCATCCAAGAGTGAAGAAAACTACCCATCCAGGGTCAATTTAGTGACCAATCAGGATTACAGATGTGGTCACGTGACATGGACTACATTTCCCAGGATACCTTAACTACATTTACCATGATGCATTCCCTTAAGGGGACAGCTCACAATTGGTACCTAATTATCCAATTCCCATACACTGGCTGGACAGCCCAGCTTGGAAGGATGGTTTAATGGAGCAGAACTATTAAGCACATGGTCCTGGCGCAGCTGAACACATGGAGTGGAGAGAAATAAATATTTACACCCTCTCTTGGGCCTTGCAAGAAATGTATCCTATTGGTTGTCAGACACCCAGGGGGCTATGCAGGGATCCAGCTAACCTTGTAGACTGTCTGTGTCGCAGGGTTGACTGAATCTTGTTGGGTGATGATGTAATGAAGAGGCTTGTGTTCTGAAAGGGTGTTGGGCAATTCCTATTATGGCTTAATGGCTTTGACCTGGTTTGGACCTTGAGTGCTGGCTAATTCTATCATCCTGGAGATGAAGGCCTTTTGTCTTGTAGATAGGATGGCACCAAAATAAATGTGGGGGCAGGGAGCTGGAGCTGAGTTTGTGTCCCTTAAAATTTCTATTTCTCTTTTAGGGGAAATATTCTGCCTTTTTAATATTTCCTAAAATATTTCATTCTTCTCTAGGAGAGGGGGTGGGGTGCTAACTTTCTACATAAAGTAAGAAAAGGATCCGAAATCAAACTTCATTTCTGGTGATAACACGAGCATGGAATTCTTTAGTATACTTAACAGATAATCAGAGTTGGAAGGGACTCTGTAGGTCATCTAGTCCAACCCCCCATCCAAGCAGGAGACCCTACCCCATTTCTGACAAATGGCAGTCCAATCTCTTCTTGAAAGTCTCAAGTGAGGTTCTCCCACAACTTCTGAGGGCATGATGTTCCATTGGTTGATTGTTCTCACTGTCAGAAAGTTTCTCCTTATTTCCAGGTTAAATCTCTCTTTGTTCAATTTCCATCCATTATTTCTTGTCTGGCGCTTTAGGAAATAGCTTGATCCCTTCCTCCTTTAGGAGACTCCCATGCAAGTATTAACCTGATCAAATGCTGCTTAGCATTTTTTGAGATCAATCAGAATTAGCTGAGTGCTGCTAGTAAGATAGGTTCGTGTCAAACTGTGTATTTTAAATACCACATATAGAGAGAATAGAGGGAGACAGCTGTATTCATGGTGATGAGCTTCCTACCTTCATATGATTAGCCCACAGGGCAACACAAAACATTAGCTAGAATTAGAGGTACCAGATTCGAGCTGCCAACTCATGGTGCCAATAGTTAAGTTTTCTCCACCTCTTTGCTGCCACCCAACAGCCATTAGGATATCCAGGGGCATGCATAAGCGCACCAACGTGCCTACTGTCCCTGTCCTATTGTTTCTTTATTTTTCTTAAACGTATCCATTTCATGTCTTCATAACAATGTTTATACTTAATACCAATTATCTTGTAAGCGATTGACAAATCAAATAAATAAAAATTTTTATCCCAAACTTAATGCCCCTAATTTAGATGGGACATGACCTGCTCTTATGCATTTTTAGCAGAAGATGCTTCTGGAGATTATTCAGGAATTTGAGCAACAGTTTAGAGCAATACTAAATACAAATGGGTCACAATATCGGCTTGTTTGCCTGCACAGCCCTGGCAGATGCTTACGCTGGACTGGAGTGGATATTTTTCTGATATGTGTTTCCAAGGTCCGAATTTAGATTCGGATAATCTAAATCTACCTAAAATCTGTCCTTTTCAAGTGCATCTTGAGTTGATGCTTGCAATTTTGGGGAACCGCCGGCTCGTTCACGCCGACAGAGGGAGCCCGAGAGTTACAAGCTTGGTGGGGTTGAGCTTTGTTCCACCCACGGCCGAGGTTTCGAGCCCGTTTGATCCTTATTGGCCGAATCAGAACTTGCCGAGTGGCTCAAAGGAGGCGGGAAACTTTTTTTCAGTGAAAAATTGGGATTTGCCTGAAATTTAAGATTCCGTCACCCCTTGGATTGCAGCGAAGTTCTGGAAGAGTGACAGAGAAAAAGGCACTTCGCACGATGACTTACTACTTGAAGTATCTCAGAAGGCGGCGTTATGAGAAGCAACAAAGGCACAAATCCGGAACCGGATTTGTTCATTTAAATTAAAAATAAATAAATAAGCAAATCTGGTTCCGGAGCTCTATCGGCTTGCCCCCGCCCCGTTGCCCTGCCCGGTTTCTCTGGGTGTGGACTGGACTGCCTCAGTCAACATAGCTGAAGCCTGACTCAAAGCGCGGCCGAGATTCCCGAGAAGGCCTCAGGGTTGCTTCCTCGCAGGGGAGACTCTTCAAGGCGTCGGGAATTGCCTCTCATTCGGGGCTGCGCTTGGATGGGTGGATGGCCCCGGGCCCCGTCGCCTTCTCCTTGGACTCGCGAGGGGCTGCTGGCCGTCCGGGAAACCGCCAAATGCGGAGGCGCGCGTCTCGGGTGCACGAACTCTTTGTTTGGTTTCAGTCCACTCGAGTCGGTTTTCTAGCTTTCCCAGACTCTGGGACACGAACCACCGTCAACCGAACAGCTGAATACTTAGTTATGAATGCTGAAGTATGGGGTGCGAATGATTTAATGACCACAACTCATCATGTCATATTATTCCACTGTCTTTTTTTTTAATGAACACCGAATATTCTCCACTCCGTTCCCCCCAACCCAGCAAAAAACAAACAAACACCCAAATATTCTGTGATGGAATTCATATAACATATAGCAAGAGTCAGGAAGCTACTCAGCCCAATGTTCTGTATGTACATGGGACACTTTAAGAAACAAAATGAGAGATGCAAACTGCTACAACGCTGGCAGTAAAAAAAAAAAGACAATAATTGTTACACCATGAAAAAATAACTTCATACATTGGGGATGACTGAAATAAACGTAAAAAGAAAGGAAAATAAGAAAAACTAGTTCAAGAAAAAGATTTATATACTAGCCATATACTACCAATATACAATTTATTTTCACATATCCTGAAACTTATTAAATCTACTGTAGATCATATTGAAAAATATTGCTTCATCTTTATACATTAAGCCCATGTCCCACTGCACCAACGATGCAAAGAGGATGTAAAACGGACAAAAAAGCTTGCCATCCGTTGGAAAACGCGATGCATCCCTTGTGTACTCACTGCATACGTGTTTCATACACTATCCGCCAAGCATCCGTCCACTGAGATTTCATCCGCGCAAGAAGTTTTGAGCTGCACAAAACTTTGTGAACGGAAGAATTTTCCGCTGTGTACAAAGTAAATCCGTGACAAATACGGGCAACAAACGTTCTATGTCCGTTGTCATCCGTTAAACGTCCGCTGTATCCTCTCGGCATCCTCTGGACATCCTCGCAACTCACATCCGCTGCAGCTGAAAAAGGGAAAGAGGGAAGAAGCGAAAGGTACATGGAACGTCCACACAGCGTTAGTAGCACGGAAATAGAAAGGATGTAAGCGGATGCATCTCGTATATAAAGCATTAAAACGGACAAAATGTTTGTATATGGGATGTATCTCGGATATTTAGGATGTCTGCAATATGCCTAGAGTATGTGGAAGGACACCGAGCGGAAAACCGATATTTCCTATAAAAAAGGGGAGGAAATCACCTGGATCTCAGTATGAGTCCAGCAGCTGTGGTGTACAGACCTCTTCACCCTTGGTCTTGCGCTTCCACATCATCCATTGATCTCCACCATGGGTCATCACACAGTCCTTATGGTAGCTGCGATCATTCAACACCAGAACCAAGCCCTGTTCAGACTGTTTCACCTTTTCTACGCAAGGAGAAGGAGACGTTCAAGAGCTGGGTCCGATGATGGATTGGGAGAAGAGTGGAGTTTGGACTCCATGACAAGCTGATGGTGGAGTTGAGGAATGAAGACCCTTGTGCATTCCAGCACTTCATGAGGATGCCACCAGCCATGTTTGACGAAATTGTAGAGCGTCTTGAGACCCAGGTTGACCAAGCCGAGCACCAACTTCTGTCCCAACCTGGACCCTGGACTAAAGGTGGCACTGACTCTGCGCCACCTGGCCTCTGGAACCACATACAGAAACATGCAGTGTGCCTGGAGGGTGTCACACAACACCATCAGCAAAGTGGTCAGAGAAGTGGTGCAGGCCATCATCGAAGAATATGTGGAGGAGCTCCTCCAGTGTCCCACCACTGAAGAAGGCTGGAGGAAAGTTGCAAAACAGTGGTATCAGAGGTGGAACTTTCCCCACACCATTGGAGCCATAGATGGGAAGCACGTGGCATGCAAAGCTCCAGCCAACTCAGGGTCCTCTTATTACAACTACAAGGGCTTCTTCAGTATCATCCTCTTTGCCATGGTTGATGCTGAGTACAAGTTCATGTACATCGATGCTTCAGGCAACGGGTCAGCTTCAGATAGTGAGGTATACAACGCCAGCGACCTCAAGGATGGGCTGAAACGCAACCTCATCATGGGTTTTCCAGATCCAGACCCCCTACCCAATGACACACAAGATGTGCCCTACTTCATCGTGGGGGATGACGTCTTCTCTCTCAGAACCTACTTCATGAAGCCCTACACTTCAAGATGCCTCACCCGTGAAGAGAGGATCTTCAACTACAGGCTGTCCAGGGCAAGACAGGTGGTGGAGAACGCCTTTGGCATCCTGGCCAACAGGTTCCAGGTACTTCTCACCACCATGCAGCATCACCCACAGACTGTGAGGAGCATCGTGGAAGCTTGCTGCATCCTGCACAATCTCATGCGCACCCGCTACCCAGTGTTGCAGAACAGGCTTGTGGACTGTCAACAAGGGAATGGGGACATGGAGCCTGGTGAATGGAGGCAAGGACTAAACCTGATAGACACTCTGCATGTGCAAGGCCCCAACAGAGCTTCACGTGAAGGGAAGAAGCAGCGCAACCTACTGAAACACTGGTGCAACTCCCCAGCTGGAGCAGTGGAGTGGCAAGACAGGATGATAGATGGTAAATGGATGCTTCCTTGAGCCTGTCTCATAACACTGATGAGATTGTGCCATGTATGTTGAGTGGCCCTACAACGAATAGGGCATTAATAAAGGGGTTTATTTATTTTGAAATGTGTTGATCAATGAATAAATTGTTATTGATAAAAAGGGCCATATGTGTGGCACCCGGGATGGTGGACCATACAGTCCCACTATGCTTGCACTGGAGGTTTATCTATCCCACAGCTATCCTTACTCATCCCACAACTATCCTTACTCATCCCACAGCTATCCTTACCTATCCCACAGCTATCCTTACCTATCCCACAGCTATCCTTACCCATCCCACAACTAACCTTACCCATCCCACAACTATCCTTACCTATCCCACAGCTATCCTTACCCATCCCACAACTAACCTTACCCATCCCACAAGCATGCAAAGGCTTAACCATTTTTTCAAAGTTTTCACCAACACTTTATAAAGTAAATAAAATGAACCAAGTGTGTGAAGCAAAGATAACCTTTATTAATAACTGTCTTAAGTAAACTGTATGACTTTATTAAAAAAGCAAAATGAACCAAGTTGCTGTCTTTAAGCAAAGATAAAGTGAACAGGTAACAACTCTCTGGCACTATCCTCAGTCACTCTGAGGCATATCCATGGTCTCAGCTGTCAAGCAGGCAGGGACTGTGGAGGTGGCTGTGGCTGGAGTGCTGGTCTGAGGCGCCATTGGGGTGCTTGGCCCCCAGAGTACAACAGGGGATGGTGTGTTCAGGAAGCTCTCAGAGAGCTGACTCAGTCCCGTGAGGTTGAGAGGCCCTTCATCAAGAACCTGAGATGTTAGGCCCAAGACTGATGACAGATTGTCCGTTGAGGGGCTTGGCTATGGGGTAGAGGAAGGAGGAGTGTAGTGGGGCTGTCTGGTCTGCAGCTGGGCGAGGTGAAGCGTCTGTGGCATGAGATGAACCTGGGCCTGGACTGGGAAGGTCTGCTTGTGCTGTGGGAAGTCCTGGTACTCGTAGCCTTGGTAGGTGAGGGGCTGTTGAAAGCCGTGGAAGGGCTGTGACATCGCCTGGGGTGGAGGAGCAGACCTGGACTGGGTCGGAGCAGGTTCAGCTGGGCCTGGAGGGTTGTGCAGAAGTGCTGTGATCTTCTGCTTCATCACCTGGTACTGGGCCTCGGGCAGGTCCCTCAGGGTCTGGCTCACATAGGTGATGAAGGGCTTCTGGTTAGAGGATGGTATGTCGCTGTGGACCAGCTAAGAGAGAAGATCTGTGCTGATTTTGATTGTGTCCCTGATCTCCAACAGGACAGTGTGGCTCTGGCCCTCCAGTCTGCCTCTCTGCCTGCTTTCTGTGGAGGTGGAGCGTGGGGTGGGTGTGGGTTGGTCTCTGGTGGCTGCCACTTCTTGCTCCATTTGTGACAGGGGATCCTCCACGTCCTCTGGCATGGGGAGTGCAGCTGTTGGGGGGGGTCTCTGCCATGGGGCCCTCCGAAGACACCTGCCTGGACATGGTAGCTGTCTCCTGGCTGGAAGAGGACTGGCTGTCTGTGGGCTGTCTGAGGGATCGGGTTGTCAGAGGAGCTGCTCCTCGGTGGCAGACCTCACCCTCCAGGAAGCTGCATTTGGCCATGACGTACATCTCCCGGTCAGTGAGCTTGACAGCGGCCTGGCCAGATTTCTTCAGGTGTAGCTTGCCATACCAGGTGTGCATGTGCTTCCACCATCCCAGGAGTAGGTCTGAAGTGTAGCCCAGGCTCTCTGCCTTGTCTCTCCAAGCTGCCTGCTTCCTCTTGGTGTCACAATAGAGTCTGTGACCCTTTCTCCACAGGTACTTGTTCTCCCTCAGCCATTCCAGCACCTCCTCCTCATGGTCCTCGGAAAGGGTGTACTGTTTCCTCTCTCCCTTCTCCTTCCCTTGCCTCTTCCTCCCTCTGGCAGGGGCTTCAGCAGCAGGGCCTTCAGGGGCTTGAGCAGCAGGGCCTTCAAGGGCTTCAGCAGCAGGGCCTTCAGCAGCAGGGCTTTGAGGGCCTTGGGGCTGGTCCACCACAGCAGCAGCAGCAGCAGCAGCAGCAGCAGCAGCAGCTTCAGAGTTAGTGGCAGGGGGTGGGATGCTGATTCTGTCCTTCTTGCCAGGGCTGGCAGGAGTAGGCACAGGCTTTCTCTTCTTCTCTGACTGACGAACCATGGTGTTCCTTCAAGATGTATGTGGCAGCACGTCTTTCCTCTGAATGCTGACTGCTTGTGAGCTGCATCCTTTTATATCCACGGAGCTGACACAATTCATCCTCCTCGCATGCGCAGTGAACACTTTGCATCCGCTATGCAACCACTATGCATCCTATAGGTGTCCGTGATGCATCCGCATCATCCGCTATGCATCCGCTCCTTCCGCTATGCGTCTGCTTCGCAATTCTCCCCCGGAAGCCCTTCGGATGTGTCATCCGCTTCCATCCGCTAGGCTTCCTATGAACATCCGCTTAACATCCTCACTACGTACTACCCCCGTCCGTTCCTTTCCGTTCCTTTCCGTTCTGTTTATGCAAATTTGGGACACTTTTTGGAGCGGATAACAATGGATGGAGCCACCCCCGAAATTTTGCTCGTCCGCTGTGTCCTTTTTGCATACGTTTTGCATCCGTCGGCCAGTGGGACCTAGCCTTTAGGATGTATTTTCAAAAGCAGATAAAAGGATTCATGAGGTATCAGAGAGTCTAACTTCTTTCAGTTCACACAAGATTATTTTCTTTATTTAGGGTCCAAAGATTTAAATGCCAGATTATGTGGCTACAAAGCCCTTTCTCCAATTTCACATGAAACAATGCTCCTTCGCAGAGGATTCCTTGTCCTCAGTTACTTGTATGTAAGTCAAATATTGTCAGTGAACTTTATTTTCAAAGGAAATCATAGTTTTAGATATGCACTGTTGGTGTTAAAAGTATTTTGGCCCCAACAATGGAGGTTTTTAAGAAGAGATTGGACAACCATTTGTCTGAAAGTTTCAAGCAACAGGGTTTCCTACTTGAGCAGAGTATTAAAAGACCCTTCCAACTCTGTTAAGAAACAATATATGCATGCAGCACATTCACATGTGCAGTAATGATGATTTTGTGTTGATCCAGAGTTAAGGACTAATATAAAATCCAGGTAGATCTGCAACCTCCCACCCTTCATCCAGCCAAGTCTCAGGTATATATGCCAAGTCATCCATAATGAAATCATGAACAAGACTAATGCATGTACTTCTATAGTTTTTCTATATTCATACAGCAAACAATATATATGGCTGGCGTTTTGTGATACTACCAGGGGTTCTAGTTTCATTAACAGCAGTAGGATTTTGAAGCAAATAGATCTGAAAATAAGTGGCTGCCATGTCTGGTTTTCTAATTTTGCAATTTATGCACTGCATATATTTTAAGGACTTAAGCTTTGGGTGAGCTTAAACAAACAGGGAGGTAGAGTTTCCAGTCCAACCTCCCTCAACTACATTCCTCAGGGTTTATTTTCCTAAACATGTAACTAAGCAGCTCTTGTCATCACCCTTTGATATGTAAAATGACCATCCACGGACAAACCATCTCTGCAGCACCAGCTTCCATTTCTGATAAAGCAGACTTCCTTTAGATTTTTTTTTAATTCAATGAAGATACACATATGGACATTTGGTACATACCATAGCAAAAACACATAATTTGCAAACTCTCATGATGTGAAAACAATAGAAAAGCAAGGGGATAAGCGTAGTCATCCCAAAAGCAAGATAAAAGGTAAAGTCTCATTTAAATCAAGCTAACCTGCTGACCTTATGTACATGTCTATCAGTTTTCTTGGCCTTAGTACAGAAGTAGATGTACCACTTCTACATTCTTCTATATTTCTTTTTCACTGCCCAATCTATGGCACCACCCTAGCATTCATTATCTCCCATGCAAATACTTGTTTGCTTGTTATCCTTTGACTAGTTTCAGTCCAGACAAAATCAGTCAATCGTTGCATTTGCTTATGTTAATAAGCAGGAACCAGGAATGTAAGTAAAATTTCCTTTCCAGTAAGAGCCAAAATAAGACAGAATAGAAAACTTGAGATTCTGCCCAGACTCACATTGGATCATATACTTTGTATACCTGGAGCGGTATCTTATGTAGAAAGAAACTGATCTATATCAAGTTTCCTTTGGGTCAAGAGTCCTTGACCAACAATGGAAAACTGGAGTATAAAATGAAGTTTGCAGAAATGATAAAGCTGATCAAGGAAAACATGGCAAATACTTTGGAAAGACCGGAAACTTTATGTAGACATTTTGTTGAAAGAAGAAAAGATTGAACAGGTGATTTTCAGGTTTGGGCATTAAAAAAGGTTAAAGAGGATCAGGAGAAAATATAAGATGATAGCTATTTGATAGAAAGGCAGAAGACATAACTATGTTTTCTTTTTCTCAACATTTATCCCCCCCTTTTTTTTCTTTTTTTTTGTTTTGTATACTTTTACTGTATCAAAAAGGTCCAATTAAAGATATAGCCATCTTCTCAGTTTCAAAGTTGTTTCTGCACAAAGTATTGAAGCACTGCATGAATAAGCACTGCATGAATGAACACCTTTTGAACTGTATTCATATTACACCATAGACCCAACCAAAGGAAAATGCTTCTTTTCCCGGAACGTCTGTGCAAGCAAACAATAAAACATTTGGCTAGAAGGGCGTTGGCTGTCTATTTGTCTTCCTTTGAATGAAAGTGCTACACCTGCCTGTAAGGAATATATTGGACTGGACGCTGTTGCCATGAATCAGAGTTGGCAATGTACAACGCAACTATTCTGAAGCAGAAGACACACCTGTATGCCAGTCGTAGTGTAGTGCAAGTGCTAAAGCAGGCTTGCTATACTTAAAAGAAAAAAAGACAAGGATTTTCCCTGGGGGTGGGGTGGGGGGGGGAAGTGGATTTGGGCGGGGGAATAAAATCCAAACTTTGCGTACAAATCTTTACCGATCTCACTGAAACCCTTCGGCCACGTGAGAAGCATGGGAGATAATGAATGCAAATAGTGAACTTTTTTTGGAGACCAATCATGAACTTGAATAATGACCAATAATGAGATAATGAACTTTTTGGGGAGATCTAAAAAAAAAAAAAAAAAAAAGGCGGCCTCCCTCAAAGAGAAACTCCGATGATTTGGACAGAACTGCGGAAACCCTTATTCCTTGAAGAGTAAAGCCTTAAATATCTCTGGGGGGTAAAAAATAAAAAAATCAAAAAAAAAAAAATCAACGCGGATCGATTGGCAAATTTGCAACATCGTCTCCTCCTTTCTCCTTCTCCCGCCTTAGAACGAATGTGGACCAAGATCAATCGGTCGGTGCCGAGGAACAGGGGTTGGACTAGATGGCCTCCAAGATCCCTTCCGGCCCTCGATTGCTGTGCTGTGATTTATGGGTTGTCCGGCAAAAAGGAGGAGGAGCAAGCGGCGTCTCTCGCCTCTTAGTGTCCGGACGCCAATTTCTGCAAAGCAGAGAAGCGCCTGCGCTCAGCTTGAACTCTTCCCAACCCGGCCCAGCGGCGGCGGCGGCGGCCCCTTTAAACCCCCCCCCCCCCAACCCCCCCCCCCCCCCCCCCCCGTGGACCCGCCCGCACATTCAGTCAGCTAAACCCCACCTTCGTGGGGCGGAATTTGGAAGGGCAGCTGCTGCTGCTGCTGCTGCTGTTTAAATTGGGAGGCGATGTGCTTGGGCATAAGGGAGGGGTCCCGAAGAAGCGGAATTGTGGCCTTGCAGCAGCCGGCGGTAAGTGGATCCCAACGAGCGGGCTCCTCGACGCAATCCGAGGAAGGTTGGCTTTCCTTTGGGATTGGGGCGCAGTTCGAGATTCTCGCTCTTTCTCGGCTCCCTTCTTTTCTTTTCTTTTCTTTCTCTCTTTTTTTTTTCTTTTTTTCTTTTTGCTGCAAGGCCTTGAAACACCAGGCTGTGTCCAAGCGCCCTTCCCTGATTGAGCGGAAAAAAAGCTTCCGCTTTTCTCCAGGACCGGCCGCAGAACAATCTGGGCGGCCTTCATATGGGGCCGGGGGGGCAGCTGGCCAGAGTGGGTCACCCCCGCGGATCGTCACCCCCTCCAGTCTCTCATCGCCGGGTGACCGAGATTGCGGGCGCGCCTTCCGCCCTCAATGAAGAAGGCTCTGCCTCTGTGCAGTGAACTGAGCTGACATGCAAAGCTTCCGTCGCTCCTTTGGCAGCCGCCCGGATCGGCTTCCAGCTACCCAAAGACTTAAAAGAGTCACAGAGGGTAAAGTCATCCCGGTGAAAAGATCTTTTTCCCCAACACCTACATGAAAACACCGCGCGAAAGGTGAGCTCGCCGGTGTTTTCATGTGGGCGTGGGGGAAAAAGAGCTTTTCACCGGGATGACTTTACCCTCTGTGACTCTTTTAAGTCTTTGGGTAGCTGGAAGCCGATTTGAGCGGCTGCCAAAGGAGCGAGTCACGCTCCTGGAAGGCCCGAACCCCAGGAATAAGCAGGAATTTAGTTGCCCTGAGTTTTCGAAAGATTATGATTATATTATTATTATTATTATTATTATTATTATTATTATTATTATTATTATTAT
>BLBF01000018.1:22901872-22948931 GCA_015471245.1 Laticauda colubrina
ATTATTATTATTATTATTATTATTATTATTATTATTATTATTATTATCATCATCATCATCATCATCATCATCATCATCATCATCATCATCATCATTATTATTATTATTATTATTATTTATAAAAAGTTATATCGACCCCAACCAACAGTATCCCTGAGAGGGAATTTGTTTCAGAGTCAGCCGACTCTGTTCAGCTCTGCGGCAGCTGTCTCCTTGCCTGCTCTTCCCTCTGCAGTGATTGGGTGATGATGACTTCGGTTGTGGCCGTGCAAAAACAAGAAACAAAAACCAGGCGTCAGCTTGGGACCTGGACCTGATTGTAGGTGATGAGGGTTTGGATTCTTTTGAAAAGATCTCAGAGGGAAACATCTTTTCATGCTGCTCCTCAAGATCCTCTTCTTCTTGGACTTGATGGTTTGAGGTTGCCATTTCCAAGTTGGCTTCTTCTGTATATGCTGACAAATTCTTGGCCACCATGGTGCAAGCCTGGCTCATCCAGAGGATGTCAGTGAGGGGGAGGGGGAATGCTTTTGCATATAAGCCTTTTCGATTTGTTTTCTTGATTTATTGGGACACTTTTTCCCCTGCACTCATTGTGTGGATACAGAAGAATTCCTGTGCATAAAGTAGTTTTATTACTGTCAACATATATAACATCAAAGTTCCTTTTTTCCCCAGGTCTTTTTCCATTAAAACCAAAAGAAAAGTCTTAGATTTTCTATTTATATTCACTTTAAGCATTTTCTGTATTAAGATATGAATCCCACTCCAATATTTCTTTGCTTTATCATAACGTCCACCATAAATGATAAAAAGTCCCTTCTTTACATTTACATTTCCAACATTCATTTGAAACAGTCTGGAACTGAGTCAGAAATAAATCTGCTCAACTCCCAGAAATAGCTAACTCTGTATGATCTCAATGGTGTAGAACAGTTTCTGAGTTGGCACAGAGTGCTTGTATGCAAGTGCCCACAACACAGGTGTTACATTGTGGTCTGGATTGCAGATCTTCACTTCCCAACAAGGGTACTACAAATCTTCCTGATGGGTACAGTCTGTTGCTTGCTTGCAGCTATATTTCTTTCATCAGTAGGTGCCTTTGGTCCTGTGAACATTTGTTCTTCTCTTAGTACATAAGATGGGATGGTTGGATGCAATTCACAAGTATGTTTTGCTGAAATTTGGCCTTTTCTTTTTCAAAAGTCCAAGAAAGAAATTATGTGGGGTTGAATTGTAAGCTGTGCAACAATAGAAGAAAGTTACAGCTGCAGCCACAAGGCAAGGCAGGTGTCGGGATGGCCTGGCTGTGGGGGCCCTGAGATAAGCCAGTGTGGGGCACGTGGGGCAGCTCTACCTGCTTTGCTTCGTGGCTGCAGCACCAGCACCAGCGTGCTGCTCGGCCTCCTCCGTTGTAGCCGTGAGCAAGCAGAAATGGCCAGCAGCCACACGGGCTCCTGCTGGATGGGGTTGCTGGTGCCGTGGCCACAAGGTGAGGCAGGTGTTGGGGCGTGGGTGGCCTGGCTGTGGGGGCCCTGCGGTAAGTCAGTGAGGGCACATGGGGCAGCTCCATCCCCCCTGCCTCGCAGTGACAGCACTGACACATTGCATCAGCTTCCCGCCCCACTGTGAGCAAGCAGAAGCAATGGCCCTCCCATACATGGAGGGAAAAAAGACACTCCCCTGAAAATAAGCCCTAGTGCTTATTTTGGGACCCAAAAGAAAATAAGACACATCCTTATTTTTGAAGAAACATGGTATGTATCATTAACGTAGTTATCAGTATTATCTCCTCTCCCTGGTTTGTTTAAGGTGGGTTTTTGTTCAAATGCTTGTTTGGGGAAATTCTTTGAAATTTATTAAAAAAAATTCTAGAGCTGTGGTTCTTTACCTTCAATGCCATGGATCCTTTTGAGACTCTGATGAGATGGTCAATGGAGCCCTTCTCAGAAAACTGCACTTAAGTCCATAAAATAAATATATAGTGATAGACTGCATTTTTAAAAGTCCAATTATGCTCTAATATAGTTAACAAAATATTTTGAAATAAATACATAATATAGTAATGTGTGCTTCTTTACTGATCAATGATAAGACCATATAACCTTTTCTAGGATAAAGTGATATTAGATAATGAGATATATCAAAGTTAATAAACATTTTAGGCTATAGATCATCTTGTTGCTTAAAAATATTATTTAAGGAAAAATTTCAGCTAAAAAAATTTCCGCTAAATTTCAGCTAAAAGCGAGTAATTTTTCAGCTAAATTTCAGCTAAAAGGGAGTAATTTTTTCCCCTTTAAGTTCCTAGATCCCCAAAGATCAATCTGAACTCTAGCTTAGGAACCCCTATTAGCCAAAATTTGCTATGTGTAACTTGCCCATTTCCTTGCTGAAAAGACTCATTCTGAGCTGGAGTTTGGAAAGAAACTAACAGATTGGTGTAAAATGGAAGGTAACGGAGCCACACCATACCTGTGTGTACCTGTGTGATGGTAGAGTTGGATGGCTACTTTAATGACATTTGTTTGCTGATCAAAGTGAATCCTGATTTAAATTGCTGTTTTGATTCTGGATGACTGCCAGATTTAAAGTGAAGCAATAACATTAATGACAATGAGATGGAGGCTTATATACAGAGAGAAATCTATAGTGTAATGTCTACCTCCCAGTCCAAGTTCTTTGCCAACAAAAAACCAAAAACCAGAAGCACGATATTCAAAGTAAGCTATGCAGTTGCATTGTTGCATTTATAATATTGCTTTTTTTTCCCACCCTGTGCCCCATATAGAAATCTTTATTGGCCAAGTGTAATTGGATACACAAGGAATTTTTCTCCAGTGCATCAGCACTCAGTGTATACACAACAGCAAAGTAATAAATCATGATCATAATCATAAAGTAGAATCATCATCAAGCATAGGATACAACAATCAAGTGATAGTAGGATACTGAATAAGCAATCAATAAATTTATACTCAGGTGTATTTTAGTTCTCAGGAACAATAAGAATGGTAATAATAGAAGAGAATTTGAGATTAACCACAGGCTTCTAAGATGCTATCTTGCTCTATTCTTATTCCTCCCAGATATGCTGGCATTACCAATTGCCAGAAAGCCTAGCTCGTGTAGATAAAGTCCTCAAGCAGGCCATTTTGGCTGTAAAGAAAGTTAGAACTTGTGTTGCACTATAGAAGATACCTGCTATTAATCCTGAAGGTTGGCAGGGATCCAAGACCATGGCAAGACCTCAGAATGGAGCAGAAGCACCCAAGACATTCAGTTAGAGGAGAAATGAATGGGATGGGAAAGACCAAGAATGTGATTGATTGACTGATAATAAAATAATAAATAACAAAATAATTGATTTTATTTCATTTGTAGGGCCATTCCTCTTGCAATAGTGACTTTGGGCAGCTATCACCAATAAAATACCAGATGCAAATAACAAAAAAAGGAAGGCATATAATAAAAAGACATAAAAAGAATACCACAGGTCAAGCTCATCAGCTGTAAGTAAACAAACTCTGGTAGGCTCAACTAACTCTGATGCCATTCTTTGAAAATAGCCAGGTCTTTAAAAGGCTTCCAAAGGGCTACTAGGTCAGGGCCAACCTCATCCCAAGTGGTAAGATATTCCAAAGAACATGAGCTATAATAGATATTTCTCAGGAAGATGAATTTTACCTAGCCACAAGGATGGGTTTCTACTGGTTCTGTCCACCTCTGTAGAACCGGTAGCTCTGAAGAGCAGCAGATATTTTTGTACACCTGGGCTCTTACCTGATCTTTATTTCCTGATTTTTCAACTTCAGCTGCCGAATGAGGCACAGCTGCAGTTAGAAAAGCAAGAAAAGAGGGCTGTTTCAAAGGCTGCTTCTCTGCAGGCAGCTGCTGCTGATGTTTTAAAGGCACTCTACTCCCAGTTTGCAAGGAAGCTAGTAAATCCCGAACCAGTAGTTAACCCTGTCCTATCCCATCCCTGCCTAGCCAGGTTTTACTTCAGCTTATCCATTGATATTAACACTAAGTAATCAAATAATCAATACTCTTCAGCGCAAAATGTGACTTTTAAGTTGTAGGCAATGTAGGTTGTCTATCTAAACAGTTTGTTTGGTTTTCTGAGCGGTTGTTTGCTTCTGAATTATAGAATCTCTATCATAAGTAATAAAGAGTACAAACTAGATTATCTAAGACAATATTGTAAGGCTATAATGAAAGTAATAATCAGTACACAGGTAATCCTCAGCTTGTAACGACAATTGAGCCTAAAATTTCCATTGCTAACCAAGACAGTTGCTAAGTGAGTTGCACCCCATTTTATGACCTTTCTGCCATAGTTATTAAGCAAATCATTGCAGTCGTTAAATCATACTCTGGCTTCCCCCATTGATTTTGCTTGTGAGAAGCCAGCTAAGAAAGTTACAAATAGCAATCACATGATCCCAGAACAGTGCAACTATCATAAATGCCTGTTGCCATGTGCCAAAATTTTGTTCACATTACCATGGAGAAGCCACAACTTTATTTTTTATGCTACTCCATTGAAAAAAAGTTGGAAGTCATTGCTTTTCTTTCTTTTTCTCCTTTATCCTGCACTTCTTTTTCCCCTCCCTATTTCCCTACTACCTTTATTTTCATTTTATATTATGATTTAAATAAAAAATATATAACTTCCCAATGAACTCTATTGATAAAAGATTTATCTCTTTATCTTAAATAGATTTTAAAGTTCAAAACATGCTCAGAAGATGTCCATCAAAATCCCTTGAACCTGGGAGTTAAATAAAGTACCTTGTACTAGTTGATTTATAAAAACTATTGTGCATGTACACATATGTGAAAAACAACACTTATATACTAAGTTTGAGTATAATAAAATGCTTATCTTTTATTTAGCAAATTAACTATTTCTGTCCTCAAATTACAAAGTCATCCATAGAGGCTTATCTTCCCTGTTTCCCTTTCTCTGTAGTCCCAACATTGTAGAATAGACCTTGCAAAAATATCTTTTCTCCCTGCTGGCCATTCAGAAGTACCACTTCCTTCTGAAGTGAAAGTAGTTGAAAATAGAAATGAGAGGAAAGCAAAGGATCCTACTACTTGTGAGCTTTTACAAAAATGCATGGACCAGACTTTGCTGGAAAAAGGGAAATGGCTGTCCGGTTTGTACATCATTTGCAAATGTTTAGAAGCTGACTAAGCATTGATGACTCTAGTTGGCATGGTGTCAGGTTCAAGGGATAGTGTTGTGATAAAGGGGATAAAGCTAGCGAGAGAGTTATTTGTATGAAACTTGCTGAAAGGCTAGCTCCAGATTTTACATTTAGGGAAGTGCAATTATTATTCTGGATTTAACTTGTAGTCTGTGGATGCTAGACTTGAAAAATAGTGGGAATCTGGGACACGGTATACTGTCCATATCTGCATCTTCTCTGTATCAATCTAATTGGCATTTCTCATTATATTATCCTATTAGTCCAGCAGTCTCCAGCCTTAGATTTTGGTTAAGGAAATTTCTGTTATGCTGATATTTTGAGAATTGGATCTTGAATTTCAAAGATTTGAAGAGAGGGAGTTTGGTGGTGGGACTCACATGCAAATAGTGCAGTAGTGCCATTGAATTGAAAATTCACCCATTAATGTCGCAGCTTCTTGCTAACTTTGGAGCTGGCTCAGAAAGCTTCAAACGTTAACCATCATAGAGATATATAGAGTACTATGACTATTTCATGTCTCCGTGACCTATATGCACAAAGATTTAGCCAACCTGGGGAAAGAAAATGGTGTTCTTGTTTATCAACAATTACATGATGATGCAGAAAGTTTGAAGTTCTGTCAGAGACAAAGCCATTGGAAAAAAATACAAATCTTTATGAAAACCCAAATTTCAAGGGCAAAATTCCATTCTAATATCTCACTATTAAAATAGGCAAAACAGTTAATCTCTTTCATCTCTTACTTCTTGTTAGGAAACATTGAGTTGGGTTCCCTGTAACTGCATGGACGAATAACTTGCCAGCTCTCCTATCCTTAGTAACATATCTTAGTTCTTTAAAGGACAGTTTACTAATCTCTGTCATCCCATAATCCTGTTTATCATAATCCTTTATTCTAGTCCATAGGCTCCTGGTCCAATGTGTCTTTATGTGTCTTCTTGCTGTTTATCACCTCAAGGGAGCAATCTCTCTTATATTTGATCTAGGAATGAATGTTGGGTTATAAGAGTCCTGATGCCTTTGACATATCTAAATATGTAGTTTGAAGATGGCCATCCCAATTCCCCCACTGTTTCTCAGGTTGGTTGTGGTCATAGAAATTCTCCTTATTTTTCATCATATTTTCTAAGTTTGTCATTACCTTCCTAAGTTTAATGTTTATACTTCTCTGACATCTTCTCCATCTGTATCTTTCTTGAGCCAAAGAAAACAGAATTAACCATCATGGTTACTTCTTCACTTCCATCTTCTACACTTCCATCTTCTACACTTCCATCTTACATAAACATAAGCATATCTCTTAATAGAAGGCCTGTGTTTTCCCAGTAACTAAAGGATTGCCTTCTGCTTGCTCTGTGTGTGTGGAGTGGGGGGATGGTGTTCTCACTGTAACAACATATTTATGTAATGCTCACACTCAACCAACAGACTGGTCACACAATAGTTAACCTATAAAACTAATGAATGACAGAACAAAAGGAAAACATTACAGTAAAGTATATCTTTGCTTTACTTTCAAACTTACTCACAAAGGTGATACTAAAGTTAGTCCTCAAATTACAACAGTTCGTCTAGTGCAAGGGTCTTCAAACTTGGCAAGTTTAAGACTTGTGGACTTCAACTCCCAGAATTCCTGAGCTAACATGACTGGAGGAGAAATTATGGGAGTTAAAGTCCACAAGTCTTAAAGCTGTCAAGTTTGAAGACCCCTGGCCTAGTGACGAGTTCAAAATTACAACAGCACTGACAAAAAGTGACTTATGGCCATTTTGCACACTTACAACTGTTGCAGCATCCCCATGGTCACATGATCAAAATTCAGTTGCTCAGCAAATGAGCTGTTCTGGGGCCATGTGATCACATTTTGTGACTTTCTAAGAAGCAAAGTCAATGGGGAAGCCAGATTCACTTAACAATGATACTAACTTAACAACTCTGGAGATTCACTTCACGATCAGGGCAGGAAAGGTCGTAAAACAGGGCAAAATTCACTAAACAAATGTCTCACTTAGCAACATAATTGGGGTCAATTTTGGTAGTTAGCCAACCTTTTCTAGGAACCTTTTGTTCTTGTCAGTTTTCTTTCAGAGTTATGGGAGCCATCGAGCTCTCTCCCACCTAATTGTGCCCAAAATCTTTCTATACATGAACTCTTGTATGACTACTGACTTACAAGTCCTACTGCTTGCCATCACTTTCACTTAGCGGAGCATGTAGGGCTTCGCTTGATATGGACAATAACGAAAGCTACTGGTCATGTTAGCACATTATCTTAGAAGGAATTACACAATATATTGGTATATTACAAGGAGTTGTTGCTTTGCCATTGGAGTTACAAACATTTGAATTGTGAGATCCAGAATAAGCTTGTCAGCTATCTGTGATTGATATATTATCAAATGCTTATATTTACTGTTGGCAATATAACCTGGTGTGTCTATTTTTTAGCATTCTGCCATTATAAAGCCTATTTTTTAAAGTTCAATATACAGTAATTAGTTTGGAAAAGAGGTAGAAAATAAATTATGTAAAGTAACCAAGTTACAATGGACAAAGTTCCCCTAACTGTAGTTTGAATTGTAGAAATAAAAAGGTTTGTTTCTTAGAAGTGCACAAAGTTTTGAAAAATGGTACATTTAAAGAAAAGTTTAGTTAAAGCTAGTCATTGTGTCTTAAGCACAATTACAGTGTTTTTCCTAACAGATAGTTTTGTTTATATATAGACCTTCTTCAGTAAAATGATTGAATCGGGATAATTACATTTTTATTTCTCCCTAAGATTACATGTGTGAAGATGGGTGTATGTAAGTGTACACACTACCACCAGGTTTTTCCAGGATTTTTTCAGTTTTGGTTGTTACGATTATTTTCCTTTCTAATTCAGCATTTTTGCTTTGAGGTGTTTAATTTAAACATCTGTACTGGAATTATCATGGGGTTAATTGGTTTGATTGTATTTTTTTCATTGAATTTGAACTTCTTCACTCTCATGATATGTTCACTTCTAACCTTCTTCTTGACTTCAGCATGCTTAAGGTTGTTAGCTTGATGGATACCAATACGTGGTACAGGTTTCTGCAAATCACATCCCACCATCTTGGTTATGGGAGAGGCAGTCTTTGTCTAGTTCCTCTGAGGAGACCTGTTCAATATGGTTGAACTTCTGGCATAGCTCTCATCTTTTTCGGAGGAGCACATAAGCCCTGCAACTATGTCATGGTATTGCCTCACAAGGTGCTATTACAATTAATAATTTTATAGCACCTGACTTCCAGCAACTCTGGGTGGTTTACAAATTATTTAAAAAGTGAGAAACAAGACAATGAAAAGAACAAAAGTATCATTTTTCTTCTGCGTCGGTATTAAATTATAGTTGTACTTTTGTTTGTTGGTCTTGTGGGACTAGAACAGGGGTATCAAACTCACATCATCATGGCGGCGTCACGTGGTGTAATCGGGACTTCTTCCCCCTTTGCTAAACCGGGTGGGGGTGGGGCCAGCATGTGATACATCCAGCCTGCAGCCTGCAAGTTTAACACCCCTGAACTAGAGGATCAGGTGGGCTTTTCATTTTGATCATGGAAATATCATGGGAGTGCAAACTGTTAATCTAACTCATTGCTCACGCTGCACAGTTGTTGTTTTTTTAGGTGTTTCTGAAAAACAATCAGTTTTTCTGTTTAAACATTATTACTAAATAAGAGCTCACCCCCAGAGTCTTATTATCATGGCAGAAAGATGCCCCCACTGTTTGCTGAAAACACGTCCTCACAATGGAGCATCTATTTCATGACCATCCATTGTGAGGCAGGCTGAGTTTGCTCCAAGGTGTTCTGACATGAGTGTTTTACCTGGGAAAATGGAAGAGGTTCCATCCAGTCTGTAGTACATGAAAGAGGAGTTAGCCTGGCAGGTCTCTTGAAATACCTCTTTCTATCTACTCGTTGGCTCTGTGTTGGTTGTGCAGTTATTTGAACTGCAAGGGAGACTGAAATCTGGCTTCTGCAGCCACTTCTTAGTTAGCTCCAGGTAATGTTCACTTGTCACACTTGGAACCAGGGACATTTGTTGCAAAGTGATGCAGTCATTCATTGAAACATCACATGACTGATGTCAGTTCTTCTGCAGTTATTAAGTGAATCACCATGGTTCATTAAATGTAACAGCATAGGACCACAACTTGCAACTTCCTGCCAGCTTTCCCATTGACTTCATTGGAAACTGACTGTGAAGATCACAAATAGCAATTGCCTGACTGCAGAATATAAAAGCATCATTGGAAAAGCATCTCGGTTGCCTAGTGCCTAAATCATGATCACAAGACACTGGAAATGTTGTGATGGCCACAACTTTTAAGGACTATTTGTAACTCTGTATTTTCAGTACCATTGTGAGTTTGGTCATCTGAATGAGTGGTAAGGAAGGAGTACCTGTATTTGTGGGCTGGTCATACAAATAGACAAGCCTATCCCCAATTTAATGCACAGAGAGGAACTTGCCCCACTATATATCGGGGGGGGGGGGGCTGTGTGGAGAGGCTTTCCTTTTTTAAAGCCTCACCTGGAAATACAACACATGGTGGTTAGGAAGGCTCAGCAGAGACTTTGTTTCCTGAGAGTCCTGCAGAAAAATCAGGTGGAACAACCTTTATGATAGAAAGTATCCTTACATACTGTTATGACAGTATGGTACACTGGTTCAACAGCTGCAAACAGGAAGGCATTACAGAGAGTGATAAATTCGGCAGAAGAAACCATTGGTTGCCCCCTAACACCACTGGACGACATCGGCAGGTCTCATTGGTTTCAGCAGAGCAAGGAAGATACTTAGGGACGATTCACATCCTGGTCAGTGTCTTTTCTCAGTTTTACCATTGGTCAGAAGGCACAGAAGTATATCCAGCCTGACAAACAGGCTTAAAGACAGTTTTTGTCCATGGGCTGTCAGACTCCTAAATACAACTACAATCACTCCATGTATACATGGAAACATATGACTGGTTCCTCCCTAATTACTTGTATGAGGACCATTTTCTATATTATTTATGTTCTATTGTATTTTTGTTATGGATAGCAGCAGCAGGAGCAAAATCAATTTCATTGTATATAAGTACAATGACAATAAAAGCTATTATTATTAATTGAAAAGGTGATAGAAAGGAATCATTCTTTTCTATCACCTTTGGCCTTTCTATCTACTCCCTGGCCTGGACAACAGAGAATTCCTTCCCAATAATGTAGGAAGTGTTGAGAAACCTGGCCTGGTCACTTCCCGTCCCCACAGAAATGTCCTTTTAAAAAATCCACTCCCTTGTGGAACCTATCTTGGCAAAAATAGAGCATCAACATGCAGTTGTTTTTTTCCTCTCCTTTCAATTTGAATGATCAGAGCTGTGTTCTGCAATTTGACAAACTCCAGTTCTTCAACATTTATCCAGAGGCTGTGTGTTGTTTGCACAAATCTAAACAACTACATTACTGGATGAGAGCCAAGAAAGATGACTCTAACTTCTGCCACTTACTAGTCAATAAGTCAGTAAAAAGTTAGGAAAAATCAGGTAGATATGTGCAAAAGCATCCTACCTTTCTTTATGCAGTTGTTGCCTCAGGGCTGCACAAAGCAAGCAATCATTACACTGCAATTAAAGGAGACAAACTAGTGTCATCTAGTGGGTTTCCGCCATACTATCATTTTGTACCTAAAGCAAGACCTTTCTTTTCTGAAAGAAATACAAGTGTGAATAATATAGTTTATATCAGAATTATTCTACTTTGCATTCTGTTTGCAGTCAACTTATATATAGAACAATGAAACTGTATAAAGCAGGAAGTACTTGCCTGAGTGCTGATGAATGGAGATTCCATTTTACCCCACCCTACTAATGAGTCATAGGTAGAAGAAAGTCTGAGTTAGTTGGAAATAGTTGCTGGAACATTGAGCAAAACCAAACAAGATTCAACCTCCAAACGAAATATAACAGTGAGTATTCTTCCCTAGACCTAGACCTTCATCCTCCCCATCTAAGATCCAGATGATCCTGAGCTTGTTGGTTTTCTGGAAGGCCTTAAGAACCTGGGTTTTCCCTTGAACCCTTAATTCAAGATATTAGTAGAAACTGATCTGTGGGTTCTATGTTGGAAGATAGTTTCATGTGTGTTATTTTAATTACATGTCATCCTATAAAGCTTTAATTCATTTTTATTTTATGCACATATTGTCCATTCAGAATGATTTGGGCAGGCGTACAGATTCTATAGAGAATTTAAAATATAAATCTGAAATTGTCTTCCCTAATCTTAATATCTGTCTTGTAGAAGGTAAAGGCAAAAGACTGGACAACAAATCACAAGGAAGTAGATTTCATTTGGATGTCAGAAGAAAAATCCTGATGATCAGAGCTGTTCCACAATAGCATAGACCAGGGGTGTCAAACTCAAGGGCCGCGGGCCAGATCTGACCCATGGGGTACTTAGATCTGGACTGTGGGAACCAGTCTGGAAATAATGGTGCGTCTGCTAGTGAAAATGGAGCATGGCCATGCCCTGTTTCCAGCTTCTCCATGCCCTGTTTTGGCCAGCAGAATGCTGCACGAGGCCATCCAAGCCCAAAATGGGGCATGGGGTGGCTACGCACACACCCACACCCCGGTGTCTCTTTTTGGCCAGCAAAATGCTGCAGGGGGAGTCTGTCCCATCTGCTGCTTGTCCCATCTTCTCTCCCACCATCCCCGGCTGGCCTGCGGAGGACAACTACAATGCTGCTGTGGCCCTCAAAGAAATCCAGTTTGACTCCCCTGCCATAAAGTCACTATATGTATATTAGATCTGACTTTGTATGTGTGTGTGTGTTTTTTGAAGTCCCTGTGGATTTTGCTCTGCTAATTGTTGCAGACTATAGGGGACAGTGTGCTCATCTCCATTTCAAGGCCATTGAACCAGTGCTGTCTGAAGACATTTCTGCAGTCATATGGCCAGCATGACATCACAGAATTCTGTTACCTTCACACGGGTGTCAAACTTGTTCATGTCACATGACGTATCGTGATGCATCGCAATGTGTTTTGCCTTTGCAGAGCCAGGGTAGGCATGCCCTGTGTGTGATTCATCTAGCCCATGGGCCGTCAGTTTGATAGGTCTGCTACACACCAACATGGTACCTATTTATCTACTGACATTTTGTATGCTTTCAAACTGCTTTCAAACTTTCAAACTGCTGAGTTGGGAGCTGGGATGAAGACAGGAGCTCACCCTGTTGTGTGGAGTTTGAATGTGGGCTGCCAGCTTTCCAGCCAACAAACCCAACATCTTAACCGTTGAGCCAACGTGCTACCTGTCCTTTTTGTGACCTGCAAGATATTCTTGTTAGCAATTTAGCATCTATTCTTTGGAGCAGTATTGATATTGAATGAAAAGATTCTATCAGAAGGTTACCTGCAAACTGTTCTGGGTCAATGGAAGTGGCAATCCAAAACATGAAACACGATATTCAAGATTAATACATTTGTAATAGTCAGCTGGTGTCTCTAAAATCTGGTTTCTGGTGGCCCTACCAACTTTGAGTATATTACATGGAATATATATTATATATGTTATTAATGGGTTATACTTGTAATGTAATGTCTGATATAGTGAATTGGTGGGATAGAAGTTACGATGATCCAAGGGTAGAAAATTACTAAACACTACAGTAAGTAGTGTTAGTTTACATTGTTTGACCATAATTACTTCTCGTCCTTGTATGTCTTTATTGCCTTTGGCTTCCTATTTTTAAGGTACTAAGGATTCAAATCTGGATTTTTCAAGTAAGCTAACTGCTCTCTATTGGACTGTTGTCTTATGGTAATACAACAGGTAATTAAGCCCCTGTCCCACTGTACTAACGGATGCAAAGAGGATGTAAAACGTTAAAAAAAGCTTGCCATCCGTTGAAAAACGCTATGCATCCATTGTGTACTCATTGCATACGTGTTCTGTCAAGCATCCGTCCACTGCAATTTCATCCACGCAAGAAGTTTTGAGCTGCACAAAACTTTGTGAACGGATGAACTTTCTGCCGTGTACGATGTAAATCCACGACATCCGAGCAACAAATGTTCTATGTCCATTTATCATCCGTTAAACATCCGCTGTATCCTCTCTGCATCCTCTGGGCATCCCCTCAACTCACATCTGCTGCAGCTGAAAACGGAAAGAGGGAGGAAACAAAAAGGTACACGGAATGTCTACACAGCGTTAGTAGCACGGAAATAGAAAGGATGAGCAGTGAACGGTTTGCATCCTATATACATCCTCTAGGCTTCCTATGAACATCCCTTTAACATCCCTGCTACATACTACCCACGTCTGTTCTTTTCCGTTGTGTTTATGCAAATTTTCGCCACTTTTTGGAGCGGATGACAACGGATGGTGCCACCCCCAAAATTTTGCTCATCCGCTGTGTCCTTTATGCATACATTTTGCGTCCATCGGCCAGTGGGACCTAGCCTTTACCATTTATGGAGTTTACATATATCAGGCTAAATTGTGTTGTGAGTACAGTGCTTTGTTTGGCCAAGTATGTTTTGTGAATCCAGGAAATTATGACTTCATTAAAAAACAAAACAAAACACTGTTGCACAAATCACATTTGTTGCAATATTCCATCAGCTCAGTTTAGAGATATCCTGGCCAAATTCATATTGTTTAAATATTAAAAAGAACATTGCTGTATTTCTGTGCAGCCTAAAGTTAGAGAAAGAAGAGAAGCCATACCTCTGGTAGGAACCTCAGGCAGAATTAAACAATTTTTAACACAGGATATTTAACTTTTTGGCAGAGTATGAACAACCATGTTGCACTTTTACAGAAAAATCTGAAACTTTAAGATACTATTTTGAAATAAGTAGACTTCAGGGAATTATTTTCAGTGTTAGAAGAAATAATATTTGAAAGAGAGAATTTGCTATCTTTTTTTTATTTTATTGTCATAATTTCTTTGGTTATTGTGAGTCATCCCAAGTCATTAAAAGTTAGGTGGCCTCCATGTTTAATAAATCATCATCATCACCATATCTGATGTGTTGTTGTTTTTTTGCAGAATTTGAACATATTGATCCCTAGAGTAGGATGGGTAACAGATATGGGTTGCAATGCCTATCATTCATTAGTCCTGAACATGCTGACTTAGTATGACAGGTCCTGAGAATTAGCAGTATCTGGAAAGACAACTGGGATGTACAAATTACCTTAGATGAAAAAAACCCAGACTTAACCTTTAAAAACCATAAATCATAATGGAATTGCAACTATTTAAATATATACACAGGGACCATTTAGGTTTATAGCTTCCTCAGATACAAATGTAAGCAAAGGATCTTCTAACAATTTGCTCTTGAAGATTTCAAGACTGTTTTCCATTGCAAACCAAGAGCTAACCACAATCTCAACCACAAGCTCTTATTCTAGAACAGGGGTGTCAAACTCATTTCATTGAGGGCCGCTTCAGGGTTGTGTCTGACCTTGGGGGGCCGTGGTGGGTGTGGCTAGCACAATGTCACTTATGTCAGAGGCATGTCACTCATGTGGGAGCCCAAGCACTCAGCCAGAGAAAACGGGCTCCTGAGCTCTGTTTTCGGCTGTAATGATCTGCCAGGGCTGCCCGTGGCCCTTGCAACCTCAATTTTCAGCTGCAGTGGCCTCCTGCAATCCTCTGCCAGCAAAAACAGAGCTCAGGAGAACCACCTTTGAACCAAGCTCCATTTTCACTGGCAGAGGCACCATGGGCCTTTGCTGTTTCCAGAGCAGCCCCGTGGGCCAGGTCTAAGCACCCCGTGGGGCTGGATCTGGCCTCCTGGGCCTTGAGTTTGACACCCCTGTTTTATGGAAAGGTGAAGCTAAGTCAGAATTGAATGTGTAATTTTGAAGAAACATTTTCTGGCCTCTATCATGGCTTAATCTTAAGCAATAGCATTCTTCCACTGTAATTGCCCTGGTTTGATGTTATTCTTAGATGAAAAGAAAATGGTGATGACCTTGCAGGGGCTGTTGGTTGCAAATCAAAATCTGAAATGAGTTCATGATAATTTGGACGCTAAATTTATGGTAGCATAAAACCTGTATAGATTTCTTAAGTGAAGCTAGGCTAATATTTCCCAGTTCTCCAGGAATACCCTTTCCCATAACTACAGGTTTGATTTTTGATCGTTGGTCTAAATCACATGTCCTTATTTTGGGTTCTAGGAGAACTGCTGAGGCACCAGTTGTCCCTGTCAAGCAGGGTGTACCATGATTTCTTTTGGAGGAATTGCTGCCAAGCTGGAGAGAGACCGCCTGCGAGCTGAAGGTGTGGGTGATCACCAGAATTCTGTGAAGTACCTTGGTCAAGATTATAATACCCTGAAGCAACAATGTTTGGAGAGTGGAACATTATTTGAAGACTCCCTGTTTCCTGCTGTTCCCTCAGTCCTTGGCTTCAAGGAACTGGGCCCTAATTCTGGCAAGACCCGAGGGGTGCGCTGGAAGCGTCCATCAGTGAGTACCCGTGTGCTGAAGAAAACTTTAATAGGTGGATGATTTGATATTGTGGTCTGCATTCAAATATAGTAGATTTCATTGAGGCTTACTGAACCAATTCTTGTCTGGACGTCATCTTGAACTAACAGACAAATTCATTACATACAAAGTAATTTGGATTAAGCATTAAAGATACACTGCACTAAATGATATATGTTTGGATTTAAAGGACTTACAAATTTAACAACAGTCTCTTAAGTCAAGGCTTTACTCTAGTTATTTTTATGGTGTCTATCTGTGTCCTTATTGCTAATATTTCCTGTTCCTAATTTCAAAACATCTGTGCAGTTTATGAAGTATGGACAGGAGTCAACTCCAAGACTGATTGCAGCACTGTTCAATAATTGGATTAATGTATTGTATTAAGTGTTGACTCAAACAACTATGCAATGTTAAGTATTCCACAGATAGCCTGGTTAGTATACTGTATTGTGTTAAGCCATAAAACTTCATTGTTACATATTTGTAGATTGATATATCCCAGGTCTATAATTTAACAGACATTTATTTTGTAAACTTCATATATAGCGTGAATAAACTATGAGATGCAAGCTCATTATTTCAAATCTCAGTTCTGTTGTGACTTTCTTTTTCCTTTCCACTCCTATTTGTCATGCAGATTATTTAAGCATTACTGGAGCAATATAATTGTCTGAGCAGATACAAAAGCAAATGTTAAATATGGAACATAGTGAAGTTTTTCTTAAAATGGCTTATTTTATTCTCTTAAAGAATTACAAGATATGAAAATGATCTTATAATACAGTTTAGGGTAAATATGTGGGCAAAGATTCATTCACACAACTCATAACACATTCATTTTTTTTAGATATGCATAGGAAATTGCATGTTGCACTGCAATCAAATACTGTAAATATTTAAACATGAAATTGCATCAGTTCAATATATGGAGAATCTATTGGGCTCATTATCACTGACATTAAGTTTTTTCAGGTCTCTAGTTTTTGGTTACAAATACAGAACAGAGAAATACAATTGAACAAATACAGACATTTATGCTCCTAATATAGGAAAATGTTACAAGGCTGTGGGTGGCAAAGTCAGGATATAAAACAGTTTGGTTGCAAAAATAAAGTTATAATAAAGAGTCCTAAAAAAATAGGCCTCACCAGATAACCTGATTGAAAAAACAAATTGGGAAGAAAACTGGGAAAGAGATAACCTACCTGAAAACATGGTTATGTTTGAAGTGATCTCCTTAGAGAAACTTCAGGGCAACTCCTAATAGTGTCTATTTACTGTGGATGATGTCCATCAACTATGGGACCACAGAACCATCAATTTATACAGAATCACCACCACTCCCTGTAAAGCAGCGGGTGTTCACAGAGCTTTAGAAAAAGCTCACAAAGTCCCACAATGCCATGTAAGGAAGGTGGTTACAGAATCTCAGTGGGTGTGAGTTCCACTGTTTATAAAAGACAATAGACCTATTTGATTAAAGAAAGCATTATGCTGAATCATAATAGAAGAAAAGGAGAACATGCATTTGTAAACATACAAAAGAATTTGTGGATCTTAGAAGATCGGACTTATTATTGGCTAGCAAACACAATAAAAGAACCTAGAGAAGAATGGATAGAGTGTAACTTTAGCCTTGCTCAGAAATACATTTACTTCATTTTTCTTTTGCTACATTGCATACATATTATATTTCATGTTTTCCTTGTGTTTGTATGAAAAAAATGAGGAAACCACCTTCATAATATTTCTTTTCACAGGAAATTGTAGATGACCCTCAGTTTATTGTTGGAGGGGCAACAAGGACAGATATCTGCCAGGGGGCTTTGGGTGAGTATTGTATAGTTAATTACATAAAAAGAGGCTACATAGCATGAGAGATGCTGGGGTGATTTACTAGTTTCATTATCATCACATTAAAATCTTGTGTGGTCATTAGGTTTTGGCTTTTTAAAAATAAATTTAGACCAGTAAATTGAACTTTCCTCTTTTCATTGCTGCTAAATCTTTGGTGGATTTAGTCCCGTATAACTGGCAGTGTTGGGCAGCAATCTAGTAGGGCTTTTTTGTTATTCACAGACACAGTGTGACTTCCATCTTTCCATGGAATAATTAAGAGCCTTTTCTCTTGTGTACTGAATCTTCAGTAATATGGAGAAGGAGAAAGGGAGCAATTGTTTGAGAAAATGGGGAGCAAATACAATGTCCTCCATTTACATAGGATATAAGCATGGAGAAGGATGTGTATTTTGATCATATTGATCCCAAATATTTCTGTAGAAAGGAGAGGATCTTTTCATGAATCTTAAGAAAGGGAGGGTCCTTCACAGTGTTCTTTCTGTTTTCAACATAATTTCTGTAAAAAAATTGTAAAGATAACAGAAATCTGACATTGATATAAAATGGGTTAGTCACAGAATATTTATTCAGATAAAAGTAATAGTTTTTGCATGCATGCTATAGCTGTAGGAGAACCATTCAAAACTCTCAAGCATCTCGAAAGGATTGATATGGATAATAAAGACCTGTTCTTTATTATATTAGCAAGTAGAGCGATACATTTTTAATGCAATGCATATTCTATACTTTGCACTATTTAAAAACCCAAAAGATGCCAAGGAAGCTTTTAAAGCTTAGTCTTTCAAATAACCAATTTCATGTTACAAATTAGGACTGGAATTATGAAAAAAAAAGTATAGAGATACTTGTGTAGGCTGCAGAGCAAACCAGACAGAAAAATTAAGAGGCTTATCCCTGCTCTGACTTCTGAATCTGTATCAAATATACTGTGTTTAAAAATACAGCAGCCCTTAGAGCTGTAAAGTTCAAAATTAAGAGGATTAGTTGTGTTAAACTGGAGATATCAGAATACTCATTTCTGATAGTGAGAGTGCCATGAGGAGTCTCTGTACATTATATTATTTTTCATGGTAGATCAATATCACTTTGCTGCTTTAACTCTTTGTAGATTCATTAGATCTGAAAGTTCTGTGTCTATGAAAAAAGAAATTCAATATTGTAAATATTTTTTTCCAAAACAAATGTTCAGTTTAGGTCAGCATTAAATTATAAACAGGGATTGGAAGCGCCTCACAGTAAAAATGCCATCTGGCAGAGCATTTTTAGTGTGAATTCGTCAATATTTCTTGACACACCCATCATGTTGGATGAATGGGAATCAGTATAGTCGTTTTTTGATAAATTGAAGAGGATGGGAAGGAGTTGTGATATGTGATTTCCAAAAATGTATTTCTGAAGTATCTCATAGGTTGAAAATGTCATTTCCTGGAGCATAGCAAGATAGAAACCCCATGGCAAACGAAGACAAACTGTGTGTCAATCAGCTTTTTAAATAGATTTTACTTGTCCTTTCTCATCAACTGAGCTGTACCCATTCTCTGCTCCAGATTTTGCATTTGTTGCAAAAATATCCAAGATTAGTTTCAGGCAGAAGGACAAGTTTATTGCAAACATTGCAGACTCCTGCACATCCATCTTCATTTTTTTCCTTAGAGTACCGCCTGTAGAAAGGCCTTTTCCTTCCCATCTCTCAGGCTTTTAGATTAGACAAGTAAAAACTGTTGATTTAGAAGAACAAACAGATTCCTCTTACACTCTTTAAGACAAACAAGCTCTCCTTGTTCATTCACTTGGTGAGCTCACTCCCTTGTACAAACTGCCTTATAAGGTGTGATAGAAAATGTTAATTTTTCCCCTCTTCCTAAACAAGACAGCTTAAAGGGATACTTTGCGAAGAAAAGAATAGCTGACTATAGAAAGAATATCAGATCTGTTTCAGACATTATGTTAAGCAGTGTTCATAATGATATATATGAGCCTGGAGTTTGCAGGTTCCCATTCTTGTCCTGCTACTTGTAAATAATTTGGGTTCCTGGTATGTCTAAAAGTAGGAAAAACAATTAGAAAAATAATATAGAATTATAAACCGCAGCTTGGTGTTATCTTTCCCAAAACAATAGTTAAGAATAATAAGTTTTTCCATATTCAATATCCAGGGCTTAGGAAAAAAAATTCAGTCTCTTTTTCATGATAACTTCAGCTGCAATTGAAATGTATTGCTCACAAAACTGATGCTGAAGGATCTAAACCCAGCAAGTTCTTGTTGGATCCAAGGAATCTACCTTCTCTTCTTGCTAGCATGCCCTGAAATAATTCTGGATGATAAAGGATCGCTTTAGAAGTTAGGAAATAGAATACTTGCTTCCCAGGATGGATTTTGATCCTTTTGACACAGAAACTAGCCAATAAAAATTAATCAACAAATGACATATTTGATGCGCTAAATCTTAATTTTTGTCACTTACATATGTTTTTAATACATATTTTTGATACTGGTTTGCCTCACCCAGACTCCCATTAGCTTGGAGACAGAACAAGTTATCAATATTATGTAGACAAATAAATAATAAAATAAAAAATAATCTATGCAAATAATTGCAAGGAGAGAAAAATTAAAATGAAGGAGATTGTGCATGATTAAATATATATATATGTGTGACAAGAACCAATATATTATAATAGAGTAAAAGATGGAAATTTGGGAATTAGCAAACACTTAATATATGTTTCCAGCCCAACCTCCTCGAGCTGTTGCCTACACCCATCCTTTTTACTGTATAGGGTTAACAAATGCATGGCCCTGAGGGTAGCCATTACCGAACTGTTCTACCAGAATAGGCTGGTTACAGTTCTGTCACCTAATTGGAAAGGCTTTTACCTCAACAGATATATTTTTTTTCCAAGAATGTCAGGGAAGTAAGTCAACAAGGCGACCCTTGGCATTGGAGTTACTGTGGCAACCATGGCACAATACAGGGCTACGTATACCTTCTTCTCAATCAGTGATACCACCTTTTTTTCTCTGCCAGAGAAGACAAGGTCTTTGTTCCTTTGATAGCTGGGAAAGGAAATGTGTTCTCCCCATTATTGCCACTCTGAAAAAAAGCTTCAGGGATTGAACCTTCTGAATAACTTTTCAGAGTATAGATCCGTATACAATATGGGAATTTTTTTAAAAATGAGGAGTTCCCAGGTGATTCTCTCTCTCAGTCACACAGCCTACATGTGCTTTTTCCTCTTGGTGCCACTAGCTACTATAATGTGTAGTTGCAGTAATATTTAATGTATAAATTGCAATGTGGGGGGTGGAATGAGCTGAATAGCACTGTGCTGTGTTGGGATATATTTATACCTTCCTTTCATATAGGAAAATTGAGTGTTTATATAGTGTGGTGATTGGTGTTGCAGTAGCTCTCTGGAAAAGTCAAGCTTCAAATTCTGACTTGGCCATGACATTTATTGTCATTCAGGTTGCCACTCTCTCACAGGGTTATTGTGAGTTTAGAAGGTGGGAATACACATCAGCTTTAATTCATTTTAATTGTAACCCCCCTCCCCCAATTGCAATTTATATTCTCCTTATTTACTTTTCCTGGAGAATAACTATGTGGTCACTAAGAGTCAATATTGACTTGATGACACTTAATTATTTAGCTCAGTGTAGTTTTTTCTTATTGTTCTTCCAACATGGAAAAGTTTTGGTCCTGTTCAGTTGACAGATGGGGGATCTACAGGATCCCTGAAATAGAGTCTGGCTGTCTGAAATCTCTGATATACATTTTGAACTTATTCCCTGACATTCTTTTCTTCAGTCTCTTTCATACCGTGTTTCTCCAACAATACGGCCTCCACCAAGAGGAAGCCCCACCATATTTTATAGGCATTCAATTTATAAAATCAAATTAAGCCCCTCCCTCCAAATTAAAGCCCATATTAAACATGCAAAATGGGGGGGAATGGCGGGGAGCTTGCATTTAGGAAGTACTTGCGTGCCTGGGTATGGTGCTGCCTGTGTTGGTGGGGCACTTCATACCAGGAGCCCTTTCGCCACCGTTGCTTTTCCTTCTCCCTTGTTGCCGCGGCGTTAGAGGAACACCGCAGCATTTGTCGCAACCACGTGCGGCCAGTCAGGGCTCCTCCCTGCAACCAGAGCCCTGAGGAGACACTTGACTTCAGGCACTCCTGTCGCCACGTTCCGAGGGAAGGCGCTCGCCCAAGAGGATCTCTCCCTCTCTTTCTCTCCCCGCAACGTCTGCGCTGCAGCTGAGGAGGAGGAGGCTGTAGCCAGTACCTTCTGCTTGCTGAGAGGTAAGGAAGCCGTAGCTTTGCATGCACCTGCGGCTTGCTTTCCCAGCTCTGCCCAGCCCGCACGGCTCTGGCACGGCCCTGGCGGGATGAGCAGAGGGTCGCCCCGGGGAGGCGCTCGCTGCCGGGAAGGAGGGCCCGCCTGTCAGCTTAGCCTGGGGCAGCCAGCACAGCGAGCGCCTCCCCGCCGGACCCTCCGCTCATCCCGCCAGGGCCGCGCCAGAGCCGTGCGGGCTGGGCAGAGCCGGGAAAGTGAACCGCAGGTGCGTGCATACCTCCTCCTGCCCCTCGTTCCCAAAACTCGCCTGGGCGAGCAGCGCTTCGCTTGCTGTGCAAAGCCGCGGCTTCCTTACCTCTCAGCAAGCAGAAGGAACTGGCTGCAGCCTCATCTTCCCCAGCCGCAGGCAGACCTTGCATGGAGAGAGAGAAAGAGAGAGAGAGGGAGAGATCCTCTCGCGAGCGCCTTCCCTCGGAACGCAGCGACCAGAGCGCCTGAAGCCAAGTATCTCCTCAGGGCTCTGGTTGCAGGGAGGAGCCCTGACTGGCCGCACATGGCTGCGCCAAACGCCGCGGCATTCTTCTAATGCCACGAGAGCAAGGGAGAAGGAAAAGGTCTCCCGAACCCCAAGATGTCGCTGCCTGCCCACCCGAGGATGCAAGGGAGGGGAATTAAGTCACCCCCGAAAAGACGGCCCAGCCGTTTTTTGGGGGGTCAAAAAAAAATAAGGCCCGGCCTTATAATGTGAGAAACACGGTAGTAACTGTCTTTTCTAAAACGTTTATGCCATCGAACAACAGATGACTTCTACATCACTAAATTGATGTAGAAAAGAAGTAATTAAAACAACAGTGGTAATTTTTAAATGTGGATAGAGAAACCGCTCCTATAAGATAACTTTTGCATTAGTGAACAATGAAGAAGAGCTGATTAAAACAACTGCTCCTCACTGCAATCTATCAACCTGACAATTGTGAATGGAGATATAGCTCCTCTAAGTTCTTAATGGAATGGAATTCCTGGCCAAGTAGCAGCTTCTGATAGCTTTTATATTTCCATTTGCTAATCAGTAGCTGTAGCATTTCATTTCCTCAGCATGCCATTTTATGATGGAAATAGAGAAAGGAGGTGTGTCCGTCAAGCAACCAGTAACATCGTAGTCTGATCTGCAGCCTGGAAGAAACCAGCACGTACTCCTCTTCTCATTTCTCTCAGACATCCTAAAAAGGCTCTTCCCACCTTAATGGCAATTTACTTGTAGTTTATTGTGAGATAAAGCTCCTGCCCCAGCCATTTTTTTTTCAGACCGCAGGACAGGTCTACAAAATCTTCACTAAGTGAATGTGCTTCTTTCAGGCGAGATAAAAATTAATAGAACAGAAATTGTGGTTTTAAAATGTTCATTAACCATACAAAAGCCCATTTAAAAGAAAAGAACTTTAATTTTAGAACGTCCTGTATGTTTAATCAGCCAAGTGAAATATTGCCTTAGCACTGTTTCCCTGCATTAATGTGTTACTGGACTGAAAAAAACAAACAGGAAGAAGGCAATAGCAAAGCACTTATATACTATTACCAAGAAATCTAGATGGACACATTCATAAAGTTGCCAAAACAGAAACAGAACATTCCTCAAATTGCAAGACATAAACTAGGATGCCACAACAACAGAGATCAGAGAAAGAAAACTGATTATGTGCTGTCAAGTCAGTGTTTACTCTTAGTGATTGCATTGCTAGATTTTCTCCATAATAATCTTTTGTCACTAATCTTTCAGGCCTTTCATCAATGCCACAACTGTACTGTAACTGTTCTTCCACCTTTCTGCTAATTATATTCTTCTCTTTCCTTTCCTTTCCTTTCCCAGCATTTGGGCCTTCTCCAGAGAGTTAGATCTTCACATAATGTGTGTGAAGTAAAGCAATTTGAACCCGGCCATTTGTATCTCAAGTGGACTGATTGTTTGATGATCCATTTGTTTTTCCCAAAGGAGCTTTTTTCTAAGAGGCAACTGGACTTTTTGTTTTATCTTTGAAGTCATTTCACTTCTTATCCAAGAAGCTTCTTGGAGTCCAGTTGACTCTTGGAAAAAAGCACCTTTGGGACAACCAGGACCTGGATGACTGAGAATCTCCATAGATCCATTTGTTTGTTTTCTTGACTGTCGAGACTGTCTTCTCCAAAACTAAATTTCGAAGGAATCAATCCTCTTCCTGTCCTGCTTTTCAAAGTCCCTGTTTCATTTTCACTTCCATAAAATGTCACAGGGAATACCACGGCTATTCTGATCTTTGCAGGTGTAGAAACATCACTGTATCTGAATACATTTTCCAACTGGTTTTATGGTTTGCACTGCCAAATTCTAGTCTGTTGGTTTCTGTTCTGTATAACTTGGAAGAGTCCAAGTTGAACATTCTGATTGGCCAGAAAGGCCGAAAGCGGATTGGTTCGCTAGGAACCAATCCAGGGAGCTGCTTAAAGGCGGCAAAGTTAAAGAAACGTCATTGGCTATAAGCCGGCAGGCAAGCCTGTATAAAAAGGGCTGCCGCGGCTTTAGCCATCCGTTCCGTTCCGTTACTGTTGCTTGTTTGAAATAAAGACTTGTTTACTGGAACCCGGTCTACCACGCGTTTTTCCGGACGGAACAGTTTCTTGTTCCCGTCCTGTTGATGGTTGAAAGAAAAAAGTGCAGAAGTTTTAAGAAAAAAATAAAAGAGGCTTCCCATTTTCTTTAGCAAAGCAATTCTTTGTAGCAATTATAAGTACAGTTAAAAGAATTGTTTGTTTCACTCTATGATTACAAAAGAAAGCTCACTCTTTTCTGTTATCCAGGTTTTTTTTTTCTAATCATCAAAACCACAAACCATAAGTGCATTTTTCCATTTTATGCAAAAAGTCTTTTAGGCGTAAAACAAAATTCTTTTATTTCAATAATACATAGCATTGCTGTACTTTGGTGGTAGAGTTATCCATTTGCATCAAACATATACTAAGAAACATATCTTAATTTATCTTAGCTTGCCTCATCCTTACCCCCTCTTATGTCAGTTATTTTGCTGAAATCTATTTTACTATAATTCCCTTTGGGGCAACAGTTCAAGCACAATAAGAGTTGAAGAGCATCACCTGTTACTATCTTATCTTATCCAAGCATGGCCCTTCTCTTCCTTTATTTTTATCACTAACACATCAACAAAAATCCTTTTTACTGCTTTTATCTTTTTTGCAAGTCTGAATTCTCTCTGTGCTTTATCCTTTCTGGGTTACTTTCTGCTTATATCAGCTACTTGCTAGTAGTATGTCTTCTTGGAAACTGCATCCATCTTTCAGATCCTTTTTTAAAATATTTATATTAAACTTTACATTATACAGATAAAAATTTAAAATACAAGAGATTTAAAAAATAAGTGCAGAAAAAGAAGAAAAAAGAAAAGAAGAAAGGTAACCTCCCCCTTTCTCCAAGCAAGTATACTGTCGATAACTTTAATAAATTATCACATCTCTTAAAATATAATAAATCATCTTTTCATTCCATATCCTACTCTATTTTCTATAAATCTGTAAAGTTTCATTACTCCATCATAATCAGCAAAAGTTTCCATTTTTCATGTCCAATTCATGTTCCTTTTAATTCTTAGCTGAGCCAAAGGGTACCTATGATTTTCTGTTTCCCCCATTTTTTGGAACAGGGTATTATTGTAGTTCTAGTGTGTTAGTTTTGAGATATTTCTAATTCTTCTTTGCTCCATTCAGCCTGAATATTTCTGTCCATAAGATCTCATCTGCTACGTTTACATCTGTTGGATTTGGCTCCCTTGAAATCAACTTTGCATATGCTTCAATTTCTCTTTCTGTTCCCAAAGTTTTCATCTCTTCAGTCAGTTATTCCTTATGGAATCAGATTGAGCCAGTTTCTTTATTTTGTTCTTTAACCTTTTGGAAAATGAAACAGCAAGGAGGTGAGGAATTTGGAAAACCTTATAGTCATGGCTTCCAATTAATTATCCAGGTAGTTGAATTTTTCTCTTATGACCCTTTCCTAAAAATTATGCAATCTGTTCCAGGATGGCAGCATCCAGGAATTCTCCCTTGTTCATCCTTCAGTTCTTGCATTCCACTTGTTGAGCTTCACCAAGTTTTAATAATGCTTCCTGTTTTTTCACTGTGCTTTCTTTTTCTACCCAATTAATGCTGAATATTCAACTATAACATTATTACTGGAGTACATCTGGAAAGCAGTGGGTTAAAGAAAGCTGATTTAACACCATATACCAAATTGCCATACCACAAGATCCAATGCAGTATATTGGATTATCCACCCAAAGTCCTCCTCTAGTTTTTCTTATCTTATTATGCTCACATTTCTAACTAAGAGGTTATAGCTCACGTTTATAATCACAGCAGACTATAGGAGCTGTCTTTCCAGTTTGTTTTTACAGATTTTACTAAAATTGGTTAAAAGTTTTCAGAACAAATCTACTCATTTTCAATTATCTATAGATATCATTAAGAGAGAAAAATATATTCTAAGTAGTATCTATAATTGCAAAGGTGAAGATACTGAGTTTTAAAATTTAGAGAAGAGAAATAGTGACCAGATATTTCAGACAGAAGTAACTTCTGTTTCCTTACTTTTAAGGTGACTGTTGGTTATTGGCTGCCATTGGTTCCCTGACTCTCAATGAGGAACTCTTACATCGGGTTGTACCCCACGGACAGAGTTTCCAGGAGGACTATGCGGGTATTTTCCACTTCCAGGTAAGGCGTGCATTTTGCTACAGGACATGTGTGTTACAGAACGAAAGAAATACAGTTCAGAAAAAGTGGCATGTTTTATTCTGACCTAACTATTCTTACTTTGCTCAAACCAAGCCTGGCTATGAATTCATTATTCCTTCCTTTTTTTTATTCCTCAGATATGGCAATTTGGCGAATGGGTAGATGTGGTAATAGATGACAGATTACCAACCAAGGATGGAGAACTTGTGTTTGTGCACTCAGCTGAGTGTCAAGAATTTTGGAGTGCTCTGCTAGAAAAAGCTTATGCCAAGTAAGTATTGCTGGTGTTTAGGTCCTTAGATGGCTAACGTAGGGGTGGATGCCTGCTTTCTCAAGCAAACTCTACTTTGGATTTGTTTCTCTGTTATTATAGTTCCTACCTTCTATATAAGTGGAGACCGTTGGCAAGGTTTGTAGGTATCCTCCTAATTCTGAGTTTTGTTTGCTACACAGGTTGAATGGCTCTTATGAAGCCCTGTCAGGGGGTAGCACAACCGAAGGCTTTGAAGATTTCACAGGTGGTGTGGCAGAAATGTATGATCTCAAAAGACCACCACGCAATTTATCCAAAATCATTTGCAAGACCCTTGAGAGAGGATCTCTGCTTGGCTGTTCTATTGATGTAAGATAGGCTTCCGAGAGGGTTCATGAAATGCTTGAGTTTGAGAATTTTAAAAGTCTTGGAGTTCTTCCTTTATTTGGTTCTGATTTTTAGACACCCATTAGGAGGCCAGAAGTAAGCAGAATATCGGATTTAATAAATGTAGATTTATCAGAGTTGAACAATTGAATGAGCCTATGTTATGTGTAATGGGGCAGAACAAATGTTAGATTACAAAGCTCCTTTTCCATGAAACTTTGATTGGGAATGTCAAATAAGAGTTTTCTGAAAGTCATTGTTCATTGCTCATTCCAAGCTTTCAGCTTTCATTTCTTTAAGAAAAGAATATCACTTCAAACATGAAAAAACAAAATAATACATAAATATAATACACAAGAAATGAGACCATAATTGGATCTGCTACCCCCTGCTTCATTTTATCTTTTTGTGAACTTGGGAGGAGCATGTCTGAGACTTTGCATTAAGTTGTTTTCTTGGTCTGAGCTCAAACCCCAATTTTCCAGTAGCAGTTCTTCCTCATCCTTCAAGGCCATTCCCTATGCCCTGCTACAAAAGTCTATTCTAAAGTTAACCATTACTTAAGCAACTGCATCACTTTGGAATCTTGGTTCCTCTTGGGGGTATATTTTTCTTGTACGGACTGTTGTCTCTCTGATTGAGAGGTTTTATCACTCCTGCTGGTTCTGTGTTTTGAATCTCATGCCATCTGATTCTAGATGGGGGGGAGGGTCAGAACACCTAAATTATTACACAATGTGGTATATCCTTTTTCTCAGATTACAAGTGCATTTGACATGGAAGCAGTTACCTTCAAGAAACTAGTGAAGGGTCATGCCTACTCGGTCACAGGATTTAAAGGGGTAAATTTCTGTGATATTTACAAATATCAATTCAAGGATTTAATTACTTATGTACAAAGCCTAATGTCTCAAATTTGGCAGGTGGAGTATCGTGGCCGTCAAGAAGAGCTCATTCGCATAAGGAATCCTTGGGGTCAGGTCGAGTGGACTGGCGCATGGAGTGATAGGTGATTCATAGAACTGTAGAGTGAGAATGTACTTTAGACACATCAAGTCCAACTCCTGCTCTGTGCAGGAGCACAGACCAGAGCATTTTTGACAAATGACCATGTTTGAAAGTTCACAGTAAAGAACACACCACTTCATTTGGCAGCTGATAACTATGATCAACAGCTTGTGTAGTCAAGAAATGCTTCCTGACTTTCTTACTCCTTGAAATTTTAACTTTTGGTGATGGTCCTGCCCTTTGGGACAGTGAGTAAGTCTCTTTATTCTGGGTGATAACCCCACACATACATGAAGACCTCTGTCATACCTCCCTTCAGTTTATGTTGGCTAAACCTACGCATTTCCTTTAACTGTTTTCATATAGGACTTTTTTCTCAGACCATTCACCCTCCTGGTAACCCTCCAACTGTTCTTTTTGAAGAGTGGTGCCAAGAATTGGACACCATATCCCAAATGGAATCTGATTTATGTAGACTGGAACAATTACTTGCTATGATCTGGCTTCTGTTAATGCCATACTCCCCTTTTTACTTTTCTTTTTCCTGCACCACACTGCTTGCTTACATTTAATTTACATACAGTAAGTACAGCAAAATCCCGTTCACATGTACTATTGCCAAACCAGAACTTCATTCTCGATGAATATTTTTCCAACCTAGAAGTAGAACTTTACTTTTTTTCCCCAGTCAAATATAATTGTATTAATTTCACTCACTGCTTCAGCTTGCCTGGATGCTTTGAGATCTTCTCCATCTAGAGTATTAATCAGCTTTCCAAGTTTGTGTCATCTGCAAATTTTGTAAATGTCTTCTTAATGCAGCCATACAAGTCATGAGAATGATTTGGTCCTTTTATGTTATTTTCAGTCCAATGGTCTCTGATATAAGCAATTTGCATGTGTGACTGAAAATTTTAAAGACCTTTTTAGAAAGGAGAGTCTTGAACTACACTGACTCTTTGGGAAGAATCTTTTCCAATTCTATACGAAAATGCCCAGAATTGACTGTGACTTTTTTTTCTTACAAAATATATTCTACAACATATCATTGAGCTTGCAACTCTTAAACTAGCCCTTTGCTGTTCTTTAGTAGTAATGTTCCCAGCTAAAATTGGAAGTAGAGCAGCAGTACAGGGAAAATAGCATAATTGCCTTTTTGCTGCCATTTTAGCTCTTCTGAATGGAATGAAATAGATCCTGGTGAGAAGGATGAATTACAACTGAAGATGGAAGATGGTGAATTCTGGTAAGTTCCAAAATCTGGGGGCCAAATCTGTGTGCTGTACACTCAGCATGTATCTTAATCATTCCTAAAACTTTGACATCATGTACAGCAAAAGTCAAGACTAAATAATTGTTTCTTAAAATGTCCTTGTTAGACCCACTAATGCAGGCCAGTATAGCTATTGAATTGTTTTCTGCCATCTCCAAAAGAACAAAGTTCTCTAACTAAAAAAGAAGACTTGAAATAAATAAGCAAAGAAAACAGCATAAAAGTAACAGAATAAGGTTGCCTGCATTGAAGCTTGTTCCAAAGAAACACCAAACACAAATATTTAATATGTCAATAGTGCAATATCAAACATAAGCACCAGCTGACTTCAAGAATCAAAGCAGCTGATATACAGCACACCTGCAGTGCAACTGAGCCCCTAGGATGCAAACTCATTAAAAAAGACAAAAATACCAATCAATACACCACCAAAATGGAAGATCAGACTGGAAAATGAAATCAACATGCCAAGATCAGATGCAAGCAAACCAAAATGGATGAAAGAAAAGAAGCTGAAAAATAAGACGCTCAAAAGAACACCTGATCAAGAAGTACCACCTAGAAACAAGGAAGCGCCAGAAACAATAAAATAGCAAATAACAGCTATAACCAAGAAGATCAGTGGATACAAATTTGGAAATGCACATTATCAGCAGAAGCTCCAATTTCAGTTGAATCAGAAATTTTTACCAATTTGTCCGTAAAGATACTGCTCCAGTAAAGCTAAAAGAAAACAACTTGTAATAATACTAGATATGGTAGAGAAAAAGACAGGGAAGCTGTAGAATTGGTTAGCTCCAGGTGAACCAAAACTAAATGATTTTAGGTTGAAACCTCTGATTAATTAACATCTGGCAAACCTACCAGTGGTGGGATTCAGAAATTTTACTGCTAGTTCTGTGGGCATGGCTTAGATGTGGTGTGGCTTGGTGAGTGTGTCAGGGAAGGATATTGTAAATCTCCCTTCCCAACCCCACTTCAGGGGAAGGTTACTGCAAAATCCCATTTCCTCCCATCCTACAAACCTGCTTTCCAGTTCCATTCTCCTGTGCAGGGCAGCAAAAGAAGACCCAGCCGATCAGCTGGGACTCAGGAGGTAGAGAATATATGGGGGCGAGGCCAGTCAGAGGTGGTATTTGCCAGTTCTCCAAACTACTCAAAATTTCCGCTACTGGTTCTCCAGAATTGGTCAGAACCTAATGAATACCACCTCTGAAACTTATCTAACAATGTAAGATTCAACAAAAGGGACAGCACTAGATAATTATAAGCCAATTACTTACGTATTGATAACTTTCAAATTGCTTTCAAACTGATGTAGCAACATTGAAAACGTTATTGAAAACAAGCTCTTTCCCTCTGAGCAGAAAGGAAACTGCCCAAAAGGCAGAGGAACAAAAGATCCAATTGACAAGATGATTTTTTAAAACTGCAAGAGAAAGAAGACCAACTTAAATATACAGTACAATAAGGCATTCATCTCCCTGCCTCATGATTGGATAATTGTGCCCAAAAATAATAGGAGTGAGTAGTAATAGAAAATGAAGAAATTAAAGTGCTCTGAGGCTTTAGCAGTCACACAGACAAGCATCTGCATCTAACATACCAGATTTACAACTAAAACACATCTGGATAGTGGATGTGGCAATATGTGAAGAAAACAGAAGATAAGAAAAAAGACTGGAGGAAATTATGAAATGCAAATACTTGTAAATCGAAATAGATAAAAATGCCGGATTCAGTCTAAACATTTGGCTGACTCTGGAACCAACCATAATGAACAACAAATGAGTTCTGTGAAGGAAAATCAGAATGCAAAAGTAAACCCTGCCTCATCAGCTTTTTAATTTTGAGAGCATCTCCAGACATATGGATGGAGACACTCCTGATCTTGTTGTACATATATTGGTCCAATTTGTGGGTGATACTAAACTGTTCAGGGTGATAAATATAAAATCCAGGACCATCTTTTTAAAATAGGTTGAATGATCAATCATATAATAAATGCAGTTCAGGGTAAGTAAAGTACATGTTGGAGAAATAAAAAACACTGATGGGAACAGAGCTGTCCGCAGGGAAAATATCACAAAGTCAGAATGAGTAAGCAGCAGCTGTGAAAAGTGAATTCCATGCTAAGTATATTAGAAAAGCAATTAAAAATGAAACAGTCAACAGTATACAAATCAATGCTCTATCTGATTTGGAATACATTCTGATCACTGTATTTAAAAAAGATATAATGGAGCTGGAAGACATATGTAAGAGCAGCTAAAGCAATAAGGAGACTTGGATATTTTACAAAGACAGACTAGAATGCTTGAAATTCTTTAGTTTGGAATAAAGGCAACTTGATAAAACTATATAAAATCACATGTGGTTTGGAAAACATAAGCAGGGAATCGTTTTCAGTGAAACTAAGTGTCTGCATGGAAGGAAATTTAAAACAGACTAGATGATAACCCGGCATTGCTTGGGTAAAATCGTGCATTCAGGACTCGCAGTGTCGCAAAGCTTCTATTCCTCTACTAAAGAGTTTGTTGTCTATACTGGTGTTTCATATTTTTTTTATGACAGTGAGCCAATTGCCTGATGTTTCTTTGAAGGGCTGAGAGGGAGCCCCCTCGTGGAGTACTGTGAAGCCATTACCATGGCAAGTCCACTGTGCTATACAGTAGAAGCCATTTTAAGACGTGCACACACACCCCCGAGGGGTGTTAAGGGTGTCTTACGCCCACAGTATTTGTTTCCAGAGAGTAAGTCATCTGTGTACCAAGTTTGGTTGAAATTGCTCAAGGCATTCCAGAGTTATGCTGGAACATACACACACACACAAACACATACACATATCTGTTTTTATATATATAGATAAAAGAAAGGCTGCTTCACACTGCATGCAAGTTTCCTGTAGTAAGTTTCCCAAAACTTGTTGCATTTTGAAAGAAGTTATGTTTCTACTTCCTGCTTGCAAGCACCCAGGAGGCACCTGGTTGGCTAGTGTGAAAAAAGCAAATGAGGGACTAAGACGGGCTTTAACCTGGTCTGGCAGGATTATTATTACAATTTTAGAGTAGTTGTATTGATTATTTTCTTCTGCTGTAAAGTAGCACTGAAACCATCATACCTGCTTTTGATATTGTTCTTACTATGTTTTCTTCTCCTTCAGGATGTCTTTTCGAGACTTTATGCGTGAGTTTTCTAGACTTGAGATCTGTAATCTCACCCCAGATGCTCTGACAGTGGAGGAAACAAAAAAATGGCACACTACATTATTTGAGGGGAACTGGCGACGGGGCAGTACAGCTGGAGGCTGCAGAAACCATCCAGGTAATAGAGATTTTCTCTACTTACTCCTGTCTTTTCTGCGTCATGCTTGATGGATTACTATAGACCAGTGGTCTCCTACCTTGTCAACTTTAAACCTGGAGGACTTCAGCTCCCAAAATCTGGGAATTGAAGTCCACTAGGCTTAAAGTTGCCAAGGTTGGAGACCCCTGCTATAGACTACATATAATCCTTGAGTTACGACAGTTCACTTTGCAACTGTTTGAGGTTACAACATAACTCCCCAAGTATTTATGACACAATCTCAAAGTTATGAATGTTACAGTGCCGCAGTAGTCATTCACACTTATGAATGATGGCAGAATCACTGCAACATTCACCCTGCTTATTCCTCAACCCCAACCCACCAGGTCTCCACAGGAACTGGTCCTGTAGAGACTCACTTACCTTGTGATGATCTAACGAGCCACCGGTTCATTTGTCTGCTTTAGTGGATTCATGCAGAACAGAGGCCTAAAATAGTGGGAGATCATGCGAGATCTTTAGGCCTCTATTTTTGATGAACTAAGACTTGTACCAAATCCACCCAAGAAGCATTTGCAACCTGACAAGACTTTGGGACAGTAGAACTTCATTGCTTCAAGTTTTGTGGGCTTGCAAAATACTTTTCGCACCAAGATTGGAAGCTTCTAGGGTATGAGATCATGGCCCCCAGAAGCTTCCAGTCTTGGCATGAAAAGCATTTGCAAGCCGATGGGAGGTTTGAAGCAATGCAATATCACTGCCCCAAAGTCTCTTCAGGTTGCAAACGCTTTTCACGTTGAGACTACAAGCAGGCAAAGAAACCGCGACAGAGAGGCAGCCTCCATTATATTCATAATTTGAGGATTACCTACCTACATCACATGCAATTAGATTAAAAAGGGGGACCATTTTGACCCTGTTGAGAGGGTAGAAGTCTGAAAGTCAGTTCTCTTTTCCTCCATTGATTTTTATTCCTTGACTTGGCTTCTTCCTGGATCTTACTCATTTCAAGTGATGCTATCTAGGTTTGGTACTGAGATTCACTACACTTATCCCTTTGTCTTGCAGCTACGTTCTGGATTAATCCACAGTTCAAAATCAAGCTTTTAGAAGAAGATGATGACCCAGATGACAATGAACTGGCATGCAGCTTCTTAGTGGCTCTGATGCAAAAACATCGAAGAAAAGAACGCCATGCTGGAGGAGACATGCATACCATTGGCTTTGCAGTCTATGAGGTAACACCAGATGGTTTTCTGGTTTTCCTATTCTGCAGCAAAGCTTACAGAAATTTGTTCCTAATCTTTCTCCCTCTCTCTCTCCCCCCCTCTCTCCCCCCACCCCATAGGTTCCTGAAGAGGTATACCCTGAGCTCTACCAGTCCATTATTTGATCTTTTTGTGAAGGTGGACAATGGCTGACTGAAATAGGTTGAAATGCAGATAGTCAACTCTCATAAGAAGTTCCTCTCCTCTTACTTGAAACCATCATAAGTTGCCACAACTACTTTGATGGTTACAGTGTATTAAGATACTCAGTGCTGTGTATCTTCTGAAACTTAAAAGAGTCAGTTATTAAGGGGGCACAGAAACCTGCCTGTGTAAAAAAATAATAATTGGATGTGTATTTTTTATTTCAAGAAAACTGTTTTGACTTGTATCTTCTTTATGCTTTTGAATTGTGTGTGAGTGTGGCTATACACACATACATACATTGGTTGGTACCTTGATGGTTGAACCAGCTGTATAGAATCCCTGAACTGCTTCTCTCCCAGGCACAGGGCTGTCATAGCGTTCATCTGAAGAAGGACTTTTTTCTGAGGAACCAATCTCAAGCACGTTCAGAGACCTTTATCAACTTGCGAGAAGTGAGCAATCACATTCGTCTGCCACCTGGTGAATATATCATCGTTCCCTCTACCTTTGAGCCTAACAAAGAAGCAGACTTCATCCTTCGTGTCTTCACAGAGAAACAGTCAGACACAGAGTGAGTCCATGCTTTGTGACCTTCCTCTAATATTGGGGTGGGGTTTTTTCCAGAGACCTATAAGTAACCTTTAAGCTTTGCACCTTTGGTCCAAAAATCTCCTGGGGTGTTTAGAGTTTTCTTGGAGGAAAAAGAAGGCATTGGGCACAAAGTAATAAACAGATTTCAGTTGCATCCATCTCTGAATAGAAGGCAGTAGAAAGATAATATTTCCCATGTCTTCTCATTTTTACAAGAGCATTGGAGTCTCTAAGTATTCTTTCTTTTTTAGGGTGCTTGATGATGAGATCTCCGCAGATCTACCAGATGAGGTGAAGTTGAACTACCAGGGAACGTTCTTTTCCTTCATTGTTCTTCAGTGTAGTATCTGTCAAATGGCCTGGACTTGAGTTCTCATAATCTTCTTGCATCCTGGCATTGAAATTCAACCCACTTTACAGGCAGAGGTTGAGAAAGAGCTGTTCTATAGAAGGTTTTTACAAGCTGTAAGATTGGCAGATGTTTTTTTCAAAACTTGGTAATGCTTGCTTCCAATTCACATGTTTCCATACTTAGTTTACTTTTCTGAAAACCCAAAGGTTCTCTTACTAATTAAAATAGGCTTGGGTAGAAGGAAAAATAAGAAAGAACAGAAACAAGATGATCCAGGTAATGGGTGTAAGAAGGTTCTTAGTTGATTTTAATGTTGAGAGGACAGAACGTATCCTCAGTTTAAGTTTATACATTTCTAGAAGTTTCCAAGAATCTTCTTAGTCTAAACATTGTTTTAACCAAGTATTGTTTAACATAGAAGTAATCAAGTTTTGCTTAATCCCCTGCAGCACCCATAAAATGCCCCCGGCACTCCTATGGATCCAACTTTGACCAAATAAGCCCTTTATCCTAATTTCATTCCTTTTAATTAAGAAGGGAAAAGAAGCTTTAAAGTACCAATTTCTATGATGGAATGGACACCGGCAGGAGCAGAGAGAGAGCATTTTGGCAACACAGAGCTTTCCCAGAGAGAGACCTGATTAAGAGACTGCACAGTCCCAAAGGATGGAGGGAGGGGGGAGAAGGAGAGGTTCAGGGTAACTACAACCTAGAATCTCTCGAGCTATATCTAGTAACTTAGAAACTTATAGCTTTAGTTTGGCAAGATTTTCTCCATTAGGTGTAAACAAAGAAAGGATTGAGCTTGATTGGATCTCACTGTCTCATCCAAGCCCAGAATTTCCCTTGCACCAAAGGGAATTCGGAATTGCTGTAGCTCTGCTCTCAGTGGAGCTTCCCTCCCCTTGGCTATCTGGATTTCCTGACATTTTTTTTTTCTTCCTCGCATTTTTCAGTCAGTCAGGGCCTGCTTTTCTTACATCAGGGGTGTCAAATTCGTGATAACACATTGTCATCATATGACATATCCTTTTTTCCCTTTTGGTAAAATGGGAGGAGGTGTGGCCTGTATGGCCCATGGGCTATGAGTTTGACACCCCTGTTGTCAACTTATAAAATATTTCTGTGGTGTTTTTAGAGTTGCCAACAGAAATGGGGAGCAGTGTGACAGCTTGCAAACCGAAAGTACATTCCATAGTTTTCAAAGATAGTAAAAGACAGTAACTAGGTGACTGAACTTTCTGCCGCACAAAATTCTAACTGGAGAGCATGATTGATGACTCTTGGCTACAGATGTGTCCCATTGGAGAATATGAATTACGATTCACCCAGAGGGTGGGGGAAAATCAGGGTCAAGGGTGACAATTATGTGTCCCAGAGTCAGCTACACCCAGAGTCAGCAGTGCCGGATGTTTTAACTCCCAATGAATCCTTTTGAAGTTTTGGAAGTTTGGCTCGAGACTCATGATTTAAATGAGGGTAACTGCCGGAATCCTGATCCCTGTCTTAGAATAACTGAATGTTGCTCCAGTGGTTTCAATAGGGATTAACCAATTGACTTGTCACCTGAGTCTGAATATGTGAACTGGCCTCAAACCACCCAGCTAACTTTCATGACTAGAACTCACTGGCCCCTGGTTTCTAGCCTGGAGCCTTAATCACTAGATCAAACTGGCTCTCTAATCAAACTCACATTTTGAGGGACTTGAATTCATCATGGGACCATACCAAGCATTTGGGAAGTAAGGAGCATGTAGATGAGGCAGGTTATTCTTTGTGCCTCCTCCATTACATTTAATGTGCCCTTGCCCAGAAGTAGCATGTCCATGGCTTAATCAGGTCCTCCTATTTTTTGTTTCCTCAGGAAGAAATATCTGAGGATGATGTAGATGAAAATTTCAGGAATATGTTCCAGCAGCTTGCAGGAGAAGTAAGTATTGTGCCTTAACTTTCCTGTTCTTTCTTCAGTTGTTGCGTAGAGTGAGGAGTATGGAAAATAGCAGCTTGTTGCTGTGACTAACATAATATTGAGGAGGCTTTCAGGCCGTTGCCATTTAAACCAATTTAGTAGAAGAAACAATACAGGTAGTCTTCAACTTGCAACAGTTTCACAGTTACAACCTTTGCAGCATCCCCCTGATCATGTGATCAAAATTCAGATGCTGGGCAACTGGTTCATATTTATGACCATTGCTGTGTCCCAAGGTCATATGATCACTTTTTGCAGCCTTCTGACAAGCAAAATCAAAGGGGAGAAATTAACTTAACAGCCAGATTAGTGACTTATTACCTGCAATGATTCACTTAACACCCGGATTACTTAATTTATTATGTGTAATGATTCACTTAACAACTGTGGCAAGAAAGATGGAGCAAAACTCAATTAACATGTCTAAACCAAAATTTCGGAGTCAGTTTGTGATTGTAAGTCAAGGACTATCTGTACACTTGAATCAAAAACCTCTTTGATATAGCTGCCTTCAAAGTAATCTCTGAGCCTAATTTGGTTCATAGGATATTGTGGGGATAAAATGAGACTTAAAAGCACATCTATATCAACAGAAGCTTGGGAAAGTGAAACAAACATTTAATTAAAAATTCATATGATAGAATTTTTTTAAAAGCAGTTGTTATTGGAATAAAGTATATAGACTGCAGAATTCCACACTCAGAATTCCCATGACTGAATCCAATGTTATGATCTTCTTCGGTGATGTTGCAGTCATCCCTTGACACACTTTTGTAGACTACCCTAGGTAGTGTCAACGTGTGAGAAATTATCAATAATCTACTTTCAGAAGAAAATGAGACTTTTAATACCTTTGACCTTTTATAAGCAATTAATTTTCTTTTCTTCATTATTCCAGGACATGGAAATCAGTGTTTTTGAACTCAGAACTATTTTGAATAGAGTCATTGCTAGACGTAAGTATTGCTAGATGTAAGTACTGCTTAGTCAGTTCAGGATTATAGGGAGTGAGATTGTTACATCTTCTTTTTCATATATGTATTCCAAGTTTTACCTTAGAAATAACTTCCTTTATAACTATGGCTCTTTTTCTTACTTTGTTTAGACAAAGATCTGAAGACTGATGGATTCAGCATGGACTCTTGTCGCAACATGGTCAATCTGATGGATGTATCCTCTCTTTTATAAATGAGAGGGATTTTCTGGTCATAATAAAACAGACAAGCAAAATATATTCTACATATTTTTGCTTATCCCATGTTAAGCCCGTGGGCTTCTACATTGCTCTAAATTGCAAATTATCCAAACCCATTTAATAGCAATAGCACTTAGACTTATATACTGCTTTATAGTGCTTTACAGCCCTCTCAAAGGAGTTTGACAGAGTCAGCATATTTTCCCCAACTATTTGGGTCCTCATTTTACCTACCTTGGAAGGATGGAAGGCTGAGTCAACCTTGAGCCTGGTGAGATTTGAACTTCCAAATTGCAGGCAGCCAGCAGTAAACAGAAGTAGCCTGCAGTACTGCACTCTAACCCCTGCAACACCATTTAAGCTAGTGTATAACTTATTTTGTCTCTCTGTAGAGTTTGTCCTGGCTGATAAGTGGTCCAGAAATGTGTTAAGGTGGTTTACGATACTGTACTAGAGTTTATTCATGTTTTGTATATTGTCTTGATACTCTGCTCACAAAAGTATTCATTCTAGCACTAGTAGTAAGGCTTTACAAATGTTATGGGTGGAGAGTTAGAGTTGGAAATTAATTACAGATCTTATTTGGGGGAGAAAATAACCTTATCTTTACTTCTGTTATCTTGTTCAGATTTTTTTCTTCCATAGGAACACTAATGTAGCATAAGGAACCTAGAGTTAGTTGATCACAGGGCGAAAAATTCTGAACAAATAAATGGAATTAAGCTATGAGATGAAACTACTTCTCATTATATTGATTCAAGACCCTTCAGGAACAGTGATTGGCAAGTAGCTTTGTAAACAAGCTTTAGCAAGGCAACACATTTTTCTTACCAATAATTATAACAATGGTGGCTAACTTTTGGGGCTTCTGTGCCAAAAATTTTGCATGCTCTTGCATGCTCGCACTCGCATGCCAGCATCCAGAAGGCAATGCGTGCACTACCCCACGTCCCCTACACATGTGCATGCAATCCCCATCCCCGTCGCCCCCTTACCTTCACTGCACGTCAAGGCTGATTTTTGCTGGGTTGAGGCCTTTTTCGGCCTCCCAAAGGCTTGAGGAAGGCTTCTGCAGGCTTCCACAAGCTTTGTAGGCCGAAATCTAGCCTCATTTCATCACTTCCTGTTTTCCCTGTTTTTCCGAAAAAGGTCTCAAACTGGCCGAAAATCAGCTGTGAGGCATGCACGTGCACAATGTAGTAAGTTTGCCTGCAGCTCATGTGCTGGCACAAATGGCTCTGCATGCCACCTGTGGCATGCGTGCCATAGGTTCACCTTCACGGAAGTATACAGGAAGTATACAGGAACTGGGCATGGTTAGTCTCGTGAAGAGAAGGACCAGGGGAGACATGATAGCAATCTTCCAATATTTGAGGGGCTGCCACAGAGAGGAAGGGATCAAGCTATTTTCTAAAACGCCTGTAAGCCAGATAAGGAATAATAGATGGAAACTGAATGAGGAGAGATTTAATCTGGAAATAAAACTTTCTGACAGTGAGAACAATCAACCAACGGAACAGCTTGCCCTGGGAAGTTGTGGGAGCACCATCACTTGAGACCTTCAAGAAGAAATTGGACTGTCAGAAATGGTGTGGAGTCTTCTGCTTGGGCGGGAGGTTGGACTAGATGACCTACAAGGTCCTTTCCAATTCTGATTAACTACTTGCTGCTGTTTTATTCCCTTGGTTTGAGAAGAGCCTATTGAAATAACAACTCTAAACTTAGTTGTCTAGGTCATATGTCATAGACATATAGTCAAATTCATTCTAAGGTACCAATAAACAATGTTAGAAATAGTATGAAAGAGCAGGTTTTACTGGATGAACATAGAAAGCCCAGAATCCTGCCAACATTATTTATATGCATGTTCTGGACATCATAAAGAGCACTATTTTCCCATCAATTTACCAATATTTCCCCAGACTTTCAGATTATAAGCCATTCTTTTTACCTTTTGAAGTTCTCTCCTTGACTATTTTACTCTTCAGAAAGATGGCAGTGCTTGTCTGGGTCTTGTAGAATTTCAGATTTTGTGGAACAAAATCAGGAACTGGCTGGTAAGAGAGATATGTTGCTATGAGATATGTGTGTGGTCAACAGTTTTTGGTGGAAGATGGTGTTTAAAGATGACAAGAGGGTATGTGAAAAGTAATCTTAAGCACTTTTTTGGTTTTTTGTTTATGTGTGGGGCAGAATGTATTTCGCCAGCATGACCTGGATAAATCAGGAACTATGAGCTCTTACGAGATGCGTCTGGCCTTGGAATCAACTGGTAAGTCTGGAAGGAATGGTTATAAAATGCTGCGTTGGTAGGTATAGGAATCTTTATCAGCCAAAGAGACTGACATGTTAATCATGCTGCATACTTTGAATTTTCATTTATTTCATTTATGCCGAATAATGGATTTATTGAACTGTTCTGTTATTTTCTGTTATTTCCTGTTATTTCCAATCAATAGAGGGTAAAAGGAGAGTGAAACCCCTTCTCGGGCATGGAAAATAAAGCTCATCATAAATATGGGTTGGTTTCCAGCCTCCCAGATTGGCTATGAGAAATTTGGAAAGTGCTTGGCCACTGATGCTAATGCAACTTTCACATTCTGATTTGGACATCTTTGCATTTGAGAACATTAATGGGAACTGCAGTTCTGTGACAAATGAAAATATGTTATTCATGTTGTTGAACTTACCATGCAAAGCTCCAGATAGTACAATCATTTCTGCTCCTGTTAGAATCTCCCAGGTTTTTTTCCACAGAGTTTGGAAACAAAAGAAATAAAATAAGCATTGTACTATGCCTGTGGAGCTTCTCCTGTCCTTGACTGTACAACTTTTCAATGAAAATGCCTTGAGCATTCAGAAACCTCCGAGTATGGGGGGTGGCTTTGCCTTTCCTCTCTTTATCTTCAGGAAGTGCTTAGAGAAATCCAGACTTAGTTGTCCTGATGATTCAATAGAAAGTTGTAGGCTTCATCCTCCAATTTCTATTTTTACTCCTCTAATTGATCTAGAAGAGAATTTTTACTCCTCTAATTCTGAGGACATTGCCTTGAGAGTTCAAGTTCCCAGTCAGCTCTCTTAATCTCTTATAGCTAATTTAATAATTGCTTGTTCAATTAAATGAAAGGGACTCCTTTCTACATCTCAATCTTGTTCCTCCAAGGAAAACCTCACTTAATAATATGATGCACCATTAGAGAGCTTTTTCCTGGAGAAGCAAGATAGACACATCCTTTCCCCTTCATTGTGCATTTCAGATATGATTTCCCAAAGAAAGATTCTTGGGAAAAACATCTCATTCTAGAGTTTCTCTTTGCTCATTCCAAGGATTATTTGCTTTTGTGGTAAAACAAAAGAAACACTAATGTGATTTCTTTCTGCAAATATATGCAGATCAATAAGTTAGTATTTCCAATACATTTTTTCCAAACATGGTAAGATTTGTCTTCAGCCTCTAGCAGAAATTCACTCACAGCACCTGCTTCTGTATTATAAATATAGATAATTCCAGCAACTAATTGATTCTAGGCTCCTTCTAAACATATGTCATCTAATGAGGTTATACCTAATATTTTTCAACTTTCCTCAGTTTTTAAATTATTTCCTGAATCTCTTCTAGTACACCTCATGACTTTCACTCTGTCAAGATTAATGTTCCATTTCTAAATCTTTAGGTTTTAAACTGGACAACAAGTTGCATCAAGTGATAGTGGCACGCTATGCTGATGAATCAATGGGTGTGGACTTTGATAACTTTGTCTGCTGTCTAGTCAAGCTGGAAACTATGTTCAGTAAGTGCTTACAGTGAAGGGGCTGATAAGGCAGCCATCCCCAGAGGCAATTAATAACCCTAATTTCATGTAGGTTCATCTCTAATCACAATATGTGAATTTCTGCTTTATGTTTGCAGTGCAGCAAAAACAATTTGACAGTTAAAAAAAAACAGCCTTGCTTAAATCCTTAAACTGTGAAATGGAAGGGAGGGAGGGAAGGAAGGAAACTCCTATTGAGATATAAATGAATTCTAAAATCAGCTGATTATACAATTCATTTAAACCTCCATAGGTATTGATGTAGCACAACTATTTTAGCTCCCCAGATGAGCTCTATTAAGCTATTGAGGTAAATTGGGTCATTACCAAAATCACCTCATTTTTTTTAACAGTTATCTGTTCCCTTGACTATTCCAGGTTGATGTGTGAGCTTCTTTGGGGAGTAGTTGATGATAGTGCTGGAATAAACATTCTTTAGCTAAATGGTTTTTCTCTTTATTTATTTTTTTACAAATTTTTCAGGATTCTTCCGTAGTTTGGATCCAGAAGGTTCTGGGAGTGCTGTGATGAATCTTGGTGAGGTAAGGAAGTTAAGACTTTTTTTTTTTTTTTGGAGTCTCTTGGACATCAACTGGATATGACAGAAAAAATGAGCAAATTAAAAGAGACGGAAGGGAAAAACAAGGTTTAGATCTGCTTTGATAGATAACAGTGTTGTTACTGAATTGTAGGAGAGAAACTTGAGAGAAAGCTAAGTTTTACTTTGAGTACTTTATTCTTAAAATAGTCATGAAATATCCAAGCAGATATTTCTATATCCAAAAAGGAAAAACATTTGGAGGTCTATAAAAAAATAATTCCAACAACTTATGAAAATTAAAGTAGCTTTGACACTTAATTTCTACATAATTCTGAAAAATAGGGCAGATTATAGCCTAGTGTATCATTCTGAGTTTCTTTGTTGTTTTGTTATCTCCACAGTGGCTGACATTCACGATGTGCGGCTAATGCAGTGATGGAAATTCATGAAGACGACCAGATAGGACTGGGACTATCCTGAGTGCCTTCCATATGTCAGATCTGCAGACATCCGATGGCCCATCAACCCTATCCATTCTTTGCCACCGCATCCAGTCCAGAACCTGCTTTCTTCTTCCTCTTGGCAATAGACCCAACAATATCCTGTGATTTATGTTCTCTCAGATTTACATGTCAGAGCTTCTTCAGGAAGCAGGCTTTTTCCTGCTGTTAGCATAAATCTTGACAGCAGCATTTTAGGAACTGGTGAAAAAACGACTGAGGGGGCTCAGATGCATGTTTGTTGATTCACTGCATGCATATTTTAGTGATTTTATTGAGCTTATCAAGCCTTCAGAGCTAGCAAGAGGCAGGATTGCAGTTCAGTTATTTCTCATGCTCAATTAGTCTTTCCCTCTTCACTGGCTATGGCTGATTTTGATCTTGCAAGAAAGCCTCACTTATTTCTCTTTGCTGGGCAGTTCACTACTTTGCTTTTTTCTGTGGGAAAGTTACAAAGGGAATTGTATCCCTGATTCAACTTTCAACACAATGCTTTCTAAAGTAATGCAGTGACACTCTGAAGTGGTGCCAAAGTTTGGTGAAATCAGGCATTTGCCAAGGTGACTAAGAAACTCCGCTGTCACGAAGAGCCACTATTTTCACTTCATGAAGGAACTCAACAGAGGCAGAGCATTGTAAATAATGTTCAATTTAGAAGCTCTGTTTCTTCCAAGAGATAGGGCTGCATTGAGAGTCCCTGTAATTCATAAATTATCAGAAACAGAAGTGCTCCATATTGAGGTTTCTGGTTTTCTTTCACTATTAAATTAGAAAAGCTACTCATCCAAGTCATTAAAACAGACTCAGCTAAGTAGTCTGTCCTAGATTTATCCAAAATCCTAGGTAGAAAAATGGTTGGAAAACATCTTTACCAATGACCACACTGGAGACTGACCCCCTTCCCCTGCATTTAATGTAAGAACAGTCTTTCTGGGTTTATTAATTTAAAGTTTTAAAAACTAACACAGAAATAGTGAAGTGTGCTTAAGGGTATGCTTTCCTATATTTTTTTTATTTATCTCCACTAGACTTGGAGATTTTTAACAACAAAAATACTTATTTTTAAAGCAAAACTAAAGTGTCTCTTGAATTTTATGTTTTATACATAGTAATTGAGAACATAAACATATTGCAAACAGAGCCTTCAATTTCAGAATATTTTCTGTTCATATGCAACTAAGGATGTTGTTTTGATGGAGCTTGGTGAATGGGCTAGGCTATTGTTGAAATTGTCAACATAGATCAGGTCACTACATGCCTTGTACTCCAAGCTTTAAGAGCAATATCTATGTACAACAAACAATGTGGTTTAATTGAAGGAAAATGTTGTTTCCAAGTGTTGTTTCCTGTCATGCCTCTGACTTGTCCTTGGCTAAAAATATATCTTTTTTTTCTGCTAGTAGCTTTAATATTCTGAAGGTATCAGAGTGGAATAAAATGTCTTCACAGGAAATACATGACTTTTGATCACTTCTTTACTACTAAGTTGCTGCAGTAATATTGAATAGAATATCCTTTCAAGTAATGCTGTCCATCCTACATTGATTGAATAGGGTCAGGCTAAATGTTTCCATTTAACCTGCAGTTTCATCTTTCTCCAAATGTCCAACTTGCATCACTAAGTAATTTGTGCAAAAGGGGAGTTTGTACTATACAGATATGATCTCAAAATTGTGGTCTCATTTTTGATGAACAAGTGCAAAACTATAAGAATATCTATCAAAGCCTAATGCTTTAATTTAGAAATGTTGCAGAGGGGATACTATGTTATTGACATTAAAGGAAGATTGAAAGTCTTATGCTTTACTAACCAAATAAGGAAAGTATTTATGTTTTCTGGGCTTTCCTAGGAAGGTTATTCATTTGATTAAAAGGATGAGGTCACCACTCTGTAATCTGTTCCCCAGAAAAAAAGGGGGGGGGGTGTTTTCTGTATTCAAGTCATATACACTAAGAAAGTGCAGATTTGCAAAGTGCACACAGTAAACAGTAAATTCTTTTGTGAAGAGTTAGGTTTTCAGAAATCTTTACTGTTGCAGGAGAACTAGGACTACCAGATCTGGGCTTTAGAAGTGCAAAATGGCATCACTTTGTTCATCTGTTTCATTTGACATTGTAATCATCCACAGCCTCCACCATTACTCTTGTAATAATAGAATATTCCCCTGTGCAATATTGGTCCAAACTCATTCACGCCCTTGATTGTGTCCAGAGGCTGGCAATGACTTTACTGCTTTCTTGCAAGGATGTATATACTCTCTTGCTGCCTTAGTCCAAAATTGCAACGTATGTAAAATTATAGAAATTTATCAAATTCTGTTCATGCTTGGTGTTTGTGCATGTATTAGTGCAATTTTATTTATAGTGGTTAAAATTATTGGAAGCAAATGGATTTTATTCGGAAACATTTGTTAAAGCAGATTTCATAAATATTTCTATAAAAATTTACAGACTACTTTAGGAAAAAAAATCTACCGATCAGTTCCATGAAAAATGTTGAAATGTACTGTACATTTCCAACAACTAGTTATGAAAAATCCAGGGATAAAAATACCATTTATGTTTTTGTTAAACTGAAAAAAATAACATCATGGAAGGGTTCTGTTCCAAGGTTGTATTTACCATGTATTTACTGTATGTGGTAAGATGGTTAAAATTCAGAAAAGGGGGGGGGGAGTAAATGGAATTACCAAGCCATATCAGTTTCCAAACAATAGCTGTATTATTTTACAATCTTAAAAATAGTGGGAATTGTCTGCAGATAGAAAAACCTGGTTCTGATGAAAGATTCTTGGAAACTCCAAGGGTTGAATATTATTTCATAAGTTTCTATTGGACTGATTACAATATTTCTGCCTTGATATAGATATGAATTGTTTTACTGCCATAATCAGCATGGTTGTGTTCATTTTTTTATTTTAGACCAGAAATTGTAGTCTATTAACAAGTGTAACTGAACTAATCAATACATGTCAAAGTAAGCTCATAAATGCATTCAAAGTAATTAAGTTGAAAGAGTAGAAAAGGTAGAGCTATTAAAGCCATAGAATTTACACTGATCCTTGTGTCAAAAGTGTACTGTAGCAATAGGTGGTAGTCTTACTTGATTGCTCTGAAATAGCACTACACAAACACAAAAGCTGATGAAAATATAAAATCCAATCCAATTCTATATTTTATCCAGAAACCAGCAGGTGGCACAGTATCTCTTTTAACAGGGTTTGCAATACTGCCTCTTAACATTGTGGTTCCTAAAATGCCTGGAAGATTACTGTGGCTTGGTTTAAGAATATAGGGAAGAGTTTGTTGGATTGGCTTAAGGGAAATTATGCTCAGTCATTGCTGTAATATATAATTCAGAACGAGGATTTAGAGATCCTCAAAAGAATTTACAAATAGCTATCTTAAATTTATGAGATACTGATATAAAGCAATATGTAAAATAGTATTCCAAGCAAGTAGTCCCCTTTTTTTTTCTTAGTTTGGATTCATATCACATAGAAAGGCTGAAATAATTTAATACAAAATTGATGTGCCTTGAGCTTTCTGATTTTTGTGTGTTATTTTAGCTCTATTCCAATCGTGGGTTTTTTTTTTAGAATTATCCTTTTTTGGAAAGTGGAAATGACATAGGGATTATTTCTGTAAAACATCAGAAACTTTTCTTCTTTAGTTTTGCCATGGCACTGCTCCTGACTGATAATTTTAAATCAGCTGCCAGTTTACAGTATGATTTTCTCTAAACAATTAAACTGGAATCCAGG
>BLBF01000018.1:22949331-22965373 GCA_015471245.1 Laticauda colubrina
AATCAGAACACAGCCAAACCCCCACCCAATCAAGTCACACCCCCACTAGCAGTTAAAAGGAAGAAGCAGCTGCAAGCTCACATTACTCTGAGAAGCACAGAGCTGAAGAAACAAGCCTGAAGATGATGAATGAGACTTCATCGAAACGTTGCCTAGATACTTCCAATTCTACGCGGGAGAAAACCCGAATAACCAAAGATCCACATACAAATACCCGCGAAAACCTCAGAAAACAAATATATATATATATATGTTTTCTTAGGTTTTCGCAGGTACTTACATGTGTGCTGTTTAGCTTCCTTCGGGTATTATCCCACGTCATTGTAGTTCTGTTCAAGTTGTAGCAACGTTTCAGCAGAATCTCATCTGCCATCATCAGGCTTCTGTATGGATGTGGGTCTTAAGACTTCCTGTGCTTGTTTAGCATGAGCATTTATCATGCTAGGTGGCTACAACTGAAAAACCGTGTGCCAAGCCTCCAACAAGCGCAGTTTGTTCTTTCCTTCCTGGATATTGCTTCTGTTTCGGTTCAACAGTCCAGAACCCTAGGAGTAAGAAAGGATCCTGACGTTCAGTCTTTAGAGACAGTATATTTAGCACCACACAAAGCATTGCCCTGGTAGGGGTTTGTAGGAGGCCAGTATGCTTTTCCTGTGTTTTGGGATAAACTGCACCTCACAGCTGGATATGAAAAACTTCCAGGAAACTTGTATGAATGGAGAAGGTGGAGCTTTCTGTGGCTCACCGAATGTAATTCAGTGTTTGGCAACATCTTTTTTCCATTCCTTTTTTCTCGTGTATGGGTCTCTGAACAGCCCCAATGCATGGGCTTTTGAAGGTATCAAAAAAGCCATTGGAGGCTGTGGCACCAGTTAGCCAGGGTTGGCGGGCTGCCATCAACAGTTCCAGAATCTCAAATTGGACTAGTGTGTTGGGGAGAGGAAACACAGGACAGAGTTTTTTTTCCCCCTCCACTTCTAAAACTTATTCTAGACATATTCCAATAAAGAATGGTGGGCTGAAAGGAGTTGTGACACTCTGGCAAGTGACATCTTATTAAGAACTTGCCAAACAGAGCTGTATTTCAAAGAACCTCTTGGGACTGTCTAAAGAACAAACTACTGGAAGTATCTTGCTTGGCATTTCATTTTTATCACATACCTGTATGCTGTTTATTAATAGCATGCTATTTTGTAATAATTTCCAGGACAATCTACAAGAAAAACAAAGCAATTCATAATTAAAAGTCTGCTTACATGCCTGAAATACCTAGTCCACTGAGGTGGATTAAGTTGACCAGATACAAGAATAAAAAGGTTTCCAGAACATTTTTAAAAATTGAAAAATAGCCTTTCTGTTTGAAGTCTATGGAGATTCTCAATCATCCAGGTCATGGTTGTCCCGAAGATGCTTTTCCAAAAGGCAACTGGACTTTCTTGGGGGGGGGGGGTGTTTCTTTGAGAACATTTAGCTTTTCATCCAAGAAGCTTCTTTAATTCTTCAGTTTGCTTCTCAGAATTGAAGAAGCTTCTTGGATGAGAAGTAAAACATTTTCACACACACACACAAAAGGGAAGGAAGGGAAGGAAATTAAAAAAAAAAGACCAGTTGTCTTTTGGAAAATACCTTTGGGGCTTTCTGTTGCACCTAGCTATCCCAAACAGGACCCATGCCAATGCACTGTTATAAGCAGGAATTGGTTTAATAGGTATAAGTATATACATAGTTATGAATATATGAAATGGGTACATATAAGAAAAAGAAACAATAGGACAGAGACAGTTGGCACATTGGTGCGCTTATGCACGCCCCCTCCTACAGACCTCTTAGGAAAGGGCTGAAGTCAATAGTAGACAGTCTAAGGTTAAAGTTTTTGGGGTTTGGGGAAGAAACCACAGAGTCAGATAGAGTATTCCAGATATTGACCACTCTGCTGCTGAAGTCATTTTCTTCTGCAATTCTTTAAACCTACGTATATTCAGTAAAATTTCAAGCCTCAGAAGATATAGCAAGGTTTATTTCTGTGCTGAATTGAATTGACTTGTTAATCCCTTCTCATTAAAAACTGGCTTCTTTCAGTTGTTGAAGACATATGGTTGTGGGGCCTTTTACGTTGGTTTTGTGGAACAACACTGCATTTAAAGAAACCCAAATTAGGAAAATGAATTCATCCATATGAGATATCCTAACTAATAATGATGCAATTCAGTATGAGCGCTCACATTTAAATTGTACCCACCATATCTGCTGGGATTCAAAATTGCTTTTTAGTTAAAAATGTGGCCAAATGAAAAGCATGCATTCATGTTTCACCTACAAAATGGGGTTATACTGTGTGCAATATTATGTATATTCATTTAATAGAGAAAAATGTATGACTAATGGAGAAGGCAGTCTAATTACAACATATGCAGACATACTTTATCATTTGGGCCTTTGTATATATGTATAAAAATAATGCTTCAGAATTCCAGAGCCATGTCATTTAATACCACTAAACACATTCTCCTTGACATACCATTCCTCTTGGCCATTGGCCACCTCAATCACAAATCATTGGCACTTCAATCACAAAGAACCCTTAGCACTTTAAACGTTCAGCTGCCTGGCTCCATCCCCACCACTTGCTTTTTCTTCCAACAAGCAACTGCTTGCATAATTCTTCCAAATCATTCAGCAGTTGAGCAAACACAGGGTGGAGGGGAATCCACCCAGCCTGTGTTCACCTGCTTGTGCCAGCTGCCATTGCCTACTGCATGCAAAGCTCAGGATCCCCCATTTCACCCATCAGATGGAAGATTTTCCTCCTATCACAAATCAAGTCCTACCAGAATTCCAGACTTGCTCAAAGGGCCTTTTGTAGGAGATAAGGTTGAGCGCAGATAAGGCAAATCTCCATGGATGCTCCAGCTGCTGTTATTTTATTATAGGAATGCCTCATTTCCTGGAGCCCTAACATATGCTTTGGGAGAATGTAGGTAGCTTGCACTGGGTGGATCCAAGTGAGAAATCATGGCAAGGACAGCCTGAGTTTGTAGCGAGACAGGCTATCTTAAGTTTTTTGAAACTTCCCTTAGAAAAAAGGGGAAATTGAGCCACACGGTCCACATCAGTACATTTACCTATTCACCACCTGCTCCTCCTTCTCCTACATTCCAATCTCTTTGTCTCACAAACTTGAATTATCATAGGTCAGTTGAGACGGGCAGAACTGCTTCCATCTTATGTCAAGCATCACTCAAATTATTTGAGCAGGAAAGAATAAAATAATTGAACAAGGAATGTTAGTGGCCCTCTTGAAAAGTCCACAAGAACTTTCATGCTCACTAACGTCAACACTGGAAGTGAGGTTGGCAAAAATATTCAGAGCCACTTCAGGTTGAGAGACCTCAAATCCTACTTCACTGACTCCCTTCAGATTCTCAGGTCATTTTCCACTATTTATTTCAAGTGCTATCCACAGCTCTCAAAACTGTTATCATAAAATTGGCTTTCCATTTTGCTGATCCCTTCCTCTTGCAACTCTCTGCTGAAACATGTCCAGTCCTGGAGGTTGGCCAATAATTATAAAGGCAAGACTGTTCAGTTTCACACTCTTAACTTCACTGTTGTCTCCCTTGAGCATTGTCACCCATGACTTGGGATACTGCAAGACAAATGGAGCAGGTCCAATCTAATTCTGCACTTCTGCTATTTCAAGATACCATCTGGGTACCTCTAGGATGATTTGTCCTTTCTACAGACCATTGGATACCTTACAAATAAAAATGTGAAATGAAAAAGCTGGCTTATTGATTGATTGTCCATTAATTCACGAAAACATATTCAGAGACTTGACTTCCAACAATTCTGGATGGTTTACCAGAATAAGAAAAAAAAAAAAATCCAAGCAAGCATAGAGAACGTAGGTGACCTGGAGACAAACAAAAATAAAAAAATAAATCCAGTCCCAAACCTGGGAGAATAATCAGTTTCCAGGATGTCAAAGAGCCATCTGGATTTCAAGGGGGAATACCATTGCAGGAGACAGCACTACGACAGAGAAGGAATATTTCCTGGGTCTCATTTGGTGGGATTACTTAATTGATGAGATCTAGAACATGCTCACTCTGCCTGATTTTACCTCTGGGAAAAAACAGAGACTTTCCTTCAATTAACTAGGCCCTGTAACATGATGAGCTGCATAGGTGATAACAGAATTTTGAATTGCACCAACAACTGAATAGTAATCAGTGCAGTTCATGGAATAGTAAAGCGTAATGAGGCACACCCATCACTGTGCTGGAGCAATCCAGACCAGCTGTAGTCTCTGAGTAGACTCCATTTGTGAGGTGATTAAGGTGCAAGTGGCTGTCCAAGGGCTTCCTAGTCCCAAAAAAGAGCACATTTGGTGCATTAGTTGCATGTGTGCAAAAGCAGGGATGAGTCTGTGCACTAGTTTTGAATGAGGAAATACAACTCCCCTCCAAGATCAGAGATCGAAAATCCTCCAGATATTGACTTTGGCTTGGAATATTGACAACATTACCTGAAGGTCTATGCTCAAATTATACAACTGAATATCTTATGTGTACTGATGATACCTGACCCCAAACTGATGTTCTCATCTATAAGAAGAGCAAGAGCATTAAGCCCTGTTGCACCCCACAAGTGAGAGGACATGAATCCCACCCATCCGTCTGTTAACTCTAAAAAAGAGTTGGCCACAAAGAAAGTGCTCTTCCAGACCTTGCAGAATTGAGAACATTGTAATTGACAGTATTGTATTAACTCCATTCTGGTTCCACCACAGGTCATTATCTAGTGTGACTATCTTCATACTGCATACACACCTAAAACTTGATTTAAATAGATACAGATAATCCACCTCCTCCAAGATCCTCTGGAGTTGAAGCTAAACCACTTTCTTGGCAACTTTCCCTAAGGGATTGGCTGAAGACTTCCAGGATATTTGGATTCAGTGATGGCTTCTTAAGAAGAAAGCATATCACTGTAGTAGAACACAACAGGTCATTTCCTGGGCAGCCTTGACTAAACATGTAGGGCTTAGATCTAGTATACAAGAGGCTAAACTCACAGTATGCAGGATCCTGTTCATTTACTTAGGAGTTACAGGCATTCCAGTTAAATCTATAAGACTCTGTTTTAGGGACATTTACCGGAACTATCCAACTGAAATAAAATTCTGAGTGAATCTGAGTAACTTTATTTACCAAACAGAAAAAATATTACCCATGATGGCACAAAAGAATGAGTCACTTTAAACAGGACACGAAGCAGTTATTGAGCCGTGGTGGCTTAGTGGCTAGAATGCAGTACTGCAGTACTTCTGCTGACTGCCTGCAATTTGGCAGTTCAAATCTCACCAGGCTCAAGGTTGACTCAGCCTTCCATCCTTCTGAGGTTGGTAAAATGAGGACCCAGATTGTTAGGGACAATATGCTGGCTCTAGAGAGTGCTGGAAAGCATTGTGAAGTGGTATGTATGTCTCAAGTGCTATTGCCATTGCTAATGGATGCTGCAATAATGGTAGACAAATAATGTTTTACTTGTCCTTATCACCACAATGTAATCCCATGTATGGCTCTTACTCGTGTTCAGTCGCAATCTCCATCTTTCTCCAACCATCCACAAAAAGGGGTAAGAATCAGATTGCTCAGAGAAGAAAGAATGAAAATCACAGAACCTTAGAGCTGAAAAGCTAGTGGAAATTTAGCTGTTGGAGCAAGGTAGAATTAATTATTCTAGGACCAGAAACATTTGAAACCTGAGAGATTATATTTCTGTAATGCAATGCTTAAAGAACTTATGATACAGACCAGTGGTGGAATTCATTTTTTTTTTTACTACCGGTTCTGTGGATGTGGCTTGGTGGGCACATGGCAGGGGAAGGATACTGTAAAAAGTGTGTTACTTTAATGTTACCCAACAAACATGAATCTGGTGGTGATAAACTATATTATACAAAAAAAAAAAAAAAAGCAAACCACTGAACATACTTATTTTACAACAATATCGGTGAATAAATCCATTTATTTTTTCCATTAAGGCTGCAGATACACTCTCTGATGGTTATTACATTTTGGAGAGACTTTATTTATAATACATTTTGAAAATATTATTCGTGGCCATAAGTAATATGACTAAGAGGGTATTTTTAAATTACATTCCTCAAATGAACTACTTCATTTGATTCCATTACTCAGTCAAAATCATCCCTTGCAGAGGAATATCAGAAGAAACTCCTATCTGTTATCTGACTAGTGTCTGGAATATTTAACTTGGTAGCAAGTTTAGATTTCCATGAATCACAATATAAAGTTATCTAGCCCTTCAATCTGGAATTAATCAATAAAGCAAAATATATTTAAATGAAACATTTTTGTAACCATTTCAGAGCACAGATGACATGTAATTGTAGACAAAGTAATGTATTAGCTCTGATTCTTGGAATGTAAGTGGATAACATAGAGTACTGTGTATAGTGGATAGGTGAGAACTAGCTACTTTGCAAAAGGCTGGACTAGAATCAACAATATTAAGAGCAGATGAGAAAAGAAAAAGAATAGTATTGTGCTGTCCAGCCAGTATATAGTAATAGGAATTGAAATAGTTAATTAGAAATTGGGAAATGTCCCCTTAAGGGAATGCATCATGGTAAATGTAGTTAAGATATCCTGGGAAATGTAGTCCACATGTCATGTGGCCACATTTGTAATCCTGATTGGTCACTGAATTGACCCTTGGTGGGTTGGGGGAAGGTTGTGCACTCTTGCCTGGAACCCAGAAACATGCTGCTGCCTCATCCCCTTGCTCCTTCATTTTGGGGATGAAAGATTACCATCCTTTTACACCAGAAAGTCAGCTATGCAGAGTTGGACGTTGAGATGAATCTCGATGTAACCATGAGTTATCTTGAGGATGCCTGATGAACTAATAAAAAGACTTTGTATGGATGCTTTATGGAGTTATCTATCTGCCTTTATACATTCAGTCAGTAATTATAGAGGACAGAATAAGTGTAGTGTTTCTCAACCTTTGCCATTTTAAGATGGGTGGACTTCAACTCCCAGAATTCCCTAGCTAGCCATTCTGGCTGGGGAATTCAGATAGTTGAAGTCTACCCACCTTAAAATGGCTCAGGTTGAGAAATATTGGTCTACTCTGTAACATCAGATTCTGAAACCAGCCTTTAGAAATTTGGAAAAGTAAAAATGGAAAGCAGATGTTCCATGCCACCTGCTTTGAACAACTGATGTCTCAGAACTGGCAGAGTGACCCAAGAATCAGGCTTATTTATAGTCCCCAAAGAATGGCCAGCAGATCAACTGTCCTATCTCGGATTCAGTAGGAAGGGGATTTCAGTTGTCATATGCCTGCCACCATGCTGTCCTACCCTGACCACAGAATTGCTGGTGTTTGGGGTGCAGCTGCTCTCAGCAGGCCTGGTCAAACTGTTCCTTCTTTCAGATGGTGAAATATGGTTTCTTCCTGAATCCAGTAAGTTTTTCAGCTGTTTCCCAAAGGTTTACCTCAGAAGTTGTAAAACAGATATACATGACGGGAGGAAGAGTCATTCCTTTAATCACAAAGAGTAGTGTTCTCTGTTAAGCTTACCTTCTCCTTGTTTGATATATGCTCTCCATTCATCATTAAAGAAGTTCCACGTCTTGATCAGTAATTTTGAGAATAACCTAAACTAAGCCTATCTTAAGAAACTTGAGGCCTTGTGCTTGAAAAGCCACACACTTGTTGCTGCAGCTTTCTTCTCCCAGAGAAAAACAACACAATGTTTTGCTTGAAAATTCATCTGATCTGCAGAGTTCTTGGCACTCGTTCAAATATATGAAAATAGGTACAGATTGTTAAATGGAACCATGTTTACTATTAAGTAAGTACTGTAGTAAGTGATGGAATGATGAGACTAGCTGCTTGAAAAAAGACAAAAGGCCATTCTGTTTACCTTGAAATGGTCAGATTTTCCCAACTGCCTTTCATCTGCATTTTCCTGGCCCGAAGTGGCCTGCCTGCATTGTGTCAAACTGCTTGAGTGATTCTAATCAAGGCTTCATGAAGTTAAATCATTAATCTCATTACTTTCATTGCATTCCCTTTCTGCTGCTTCAGCAAGATTTTACGGTAAGAACAAGATGTGTAGGTCTGTCTGAAAGTGCAGTATTGGCAGTGGCCTAAATTCCATAGGCTTCTCTCCATTTCTTTCTCCCCTGCTGCACTTCTTCTCGTGGTGACTCTAATCAACCAGTTGCTCTTAAGTGGATCTGCTTGAAATGGAGGCAGTGCTGAGAGAAAACAACTATTTATTTCTTTTCTCAAAACAATTTCTATGCCACTGATAGTACTGTCACACCTTTCTAGAACCCAGCCGTATAGAAGAAGACCACTGTCATCTGCTAAGCTAGTTATATATTAACTAGCTTAATTAACCTTATATATTTTGTCAAACCAGCCATTCTAATTCACCATAAGGATTAAACAATTCCATCTTAGTATCGGATGTGAGCCATTTCCATAACTGGCTGTTGTGTACCTAATCTTTTGGGATTGGATCCAGCAAAGTCCCTTGGTGGGAAAAAGGATATTTCCGCATGTGGGAGGCTTCTGATCCTGTTGAGCTTTGCCACAAAAAAAGAAATTCTCCTCATCACTGCTGTGGATGTGTTCTCAAGAATCCCAGTATGGTTTATTGGCTAATAATAACCATGAGTCAAGGTTGACATGATGGATCACAGTGACAAGCCTTTCCAACCATACAAATTGGAAGGAAACCTTCTGCAATTTCCAGTCAGCTTGGGGGAAATTTTGGAATATCATTCCTTTCAATGTTGTGCAATCCTTTAATTTTCCATGTCTTGAATTCAATCTACAGCTCCTAAAAATGCTTTACCAGGCAATACAATCTCTTGACTATTTCCAAATTTAAAAACACTGATCTGAAATCATCACTAATTATCAAATTGTATGCAAGGAGAAAAAAGCTGGTCCATTTGTTTAGTCTGAGTCCCCAGAAACTTTAACAATTAGACACTTTACAGTATATCTTAAATTCTGTATATATTTGCACACAACATATTTATATCTATTAAGACAAGGATCCCCAAACTCTAGTCTATGGACTGGCCATGGCATGTCAGCAAATGGTCCACACAAACAAGTGAAGCTCCATTGCAGGATGTAGGCAGCACACAAAACCCCACCTCTTCCAGTCTGCAGAAAAACCTCTCTCCAAGAAACCTGTCCCTAGTGCCTAAAAGGTTGGGTGAGAGGGTGTCACTGTATTAAGATTAAGTCCTCTCTGAGACATAAAATAGGATACGAGTTATGGCTGGAAACAAGTTAAAATAATTAAAGCAGTTTATGGCAGGGGTCCCCAACCTTGGCAACTTTAAGACTTGTGGACTTCAACTCCCAGAATTCCTCAGCCAGCAAAGCAATTGGCGTACTCAAATTACCTTAATTTGCACTGTGTGCAAATGACATGAAAGTAAACTGTATGCAAATTATGCATATGTTATATTAAAAGTTCAAGAGGTATTTACATAGAGAACAAAAGGTATTTATTTACAATATATCTTAATTTCTATATCTAAAGACCGGGTTAATATCTTTAGGTAGGAAATGTAATGAATGAAGCAGCTGAAATCAATCAAATAACACTAAATACTAAAGAAGGTTTTGTTATTCAAACTTCTCAGGACTATACAATAAATATGTCTTTGTCCTAGGGATAAACACCTCTACCTTTAACTTTTCCTTTTTTTGTTTTTGTTTTCCTCAACTAAATTTTGCTCTTTATGGTTCTTGTTCAGGTCATATATGGAGTGAGGCCTTTTTGAAAGGCTATCTGAACTCCAAATCCCTTATTTTCTCTGCCTCCATTGTGCCTGCACACAGCAAGAACAGCTGTTCTATAAATACTTTGCAGCATCTCATTTATGAAGAAGTTGGAGGAATGAGCAGTCAATGATATGCTATGAACAACTTGGACTATTACTGCCACCATGTTTGCTCCTAATATGTTCCTGTTGCTGAATAACACAGCTGTTGCATGGAGTGAGTTCCCTTCTAGTTTTTAGAAGCTTCCCTTGATCCCTACAGTATTGTTGCAGTTCCAGAAGCCACAAATCCCCATTTAGGTCGCACCATTTTACTAAGGATCCTGCCTGTCCCTGATCATATATATAAGTATGTGGAAAGTAAATAACGGAACTGCGAGTTCTTGAGCAGCTTAAAAGAATGAGGCAAAGGGGGAAGGTGGGGTGTGAGGAGGAGGAAGGAAGCCCCAAGAGTCTTACATCATTGTTGACCCCTCATGCTTTCCTTCTAATAAGTGAGCTGTTGAGTGATAGTTTCTGATTTTGGCGCATGAAAGTTGCTACGCTGGGGCTAAGATGGTCCCTTGGGCTGATTTCTGCTTCCCTGTGAGAAAGTTTCGGAGGCTGGGAAAGGTCATTCTGGCTGAGCTCATTGCCACAGCCTTCAAAGGGCAAAGAATAGGTCACGTCTTGAAGATTTAGCTGGAAAGAAAAAAAAGGGGAGGGAAGGGAGGAATGGAGAAAGGGTCATCTTTGATCTCAGGAAAATTTCTCCTCACAGAATCAAACAAACTGAACTCTATAGTTTCCAATCTTATTTTGCTACCCTTTCCCATTTCTTTCATTATTCTCCAGTGAAATCCTGTGTGAGTAAGCTGCAAATCATCATCCAGAGGACCTATTTCCCAGTTCTGGGAACCAAAACATCCCCTTGACAGTCTGACATAATAATGTCTCACTGTAGGCAATATATTGTTCATTTAATCTCATTGCAATGCAGTGAAAGCAAAATTCTGTGCTCTTCTTCAAGAAAGTTAAATCTGTTTGAAACAAGTATCACTGAAAGACACCCTGGGATTACAGACAGACAATATTACATACTAGACCGTTTAGATTTAGATGCAAGAAAACTGCCTAGATTCTAAACCTTTGTATCCATAAATCCGATCTTCAGCAAAGGTTGTACTACAGGGCTCTTCTACAGCAACAGTTGCAAACTTTTATCCTGAAAATGTTTCAGTGGATACGAAATATTAAAGCATTGTGAACCAGCTTGATGAAAACATTAAAAAATAGAAAGGAACATCATAGTATTTATTCTATGATTTAAATTTGACACATTTGCAAAGGCATATTTATTCCTATCCATCCATATCTACAAATCCCACTGTACACTTTGGGACTTATTCCATAAATTCACTGGGTCTTTTCATATGATTCTTCAAGGCAGAGAGAGAGAGTGGGAACTAACCAAGGAGAGAAGCAACCTAGAATTAAGGAGAAATTTCCTGACAGAACAATTAATCAGTGGAACAACTTGCCTCCAGAAGTTGTAAATACTCCAACACTGGAAGTTTTTAAGAAGAAATTAGACAGCCATTTGTCTGAAGTGGCGTTGCAAGGGGTTGGACTAGAACAGCGGTCGCCAACTAGTGGGCCATGGCCCACCGGTGAGCCGTGACAAAATTGTTGTGGGCTGCAGAGAAATCTCACCCCCAGAGCACCCCCACAATGCAATTAATCCAGGCTGCACAGAAACACAAGGCTGCACCGCCCACATAGCCCGCGGGAACCCTCCCCACCCACTCACTCCTGACCCGGTAAGCTTGCCTGCTAAATGGCTACTTTTCCTTTTTCCAATCATCATCTGTTCTGCTGTGCTGGGAGATTTAGATTAGCTAGAAAGCAGGAAATGGTTGGATTTCTTGCTTTCTAGCTTAGTCTTCAGATCTTCGGCTCAGCACAGCCGAACCTCCCTTAGGACTGAAGCTTGCAAGCAAATTCAGTGCAGACTTGTGGCAAGAAAATTTGAGAGACAGCTAGCCGATGGCAGATAGATAGATCACTGAATGATTCTGTGAGCAACTCAGTCTGCCTGCTTTGCCTGATTTTGGGTAAAAGTTGCTCTTTTTTATATAAAAAATTCCATATTAATATAACTTATATACAAGCCATATCCGGCCAGTCACATGAGCATCAAACCACACCCACAAATTAGGCCATCCCACGGAACCAGTTAGTGGTCCCCGGGATCTAAAATTATGAGTTTGGTGGTCCCTGAGGTCCAAAAGGTTGGCAACCCCTGATCTAGTCCAACCTCCCCCCACTGCTGCCCAAGCAGGATTCCCTAAACAATTTCTGACAGATGACAGTCCAGTCTCTTTTTGAAAGCTTCCAGTGATGAAGCTCCCACAACCTTATGAAGGCAAGTTGTTCCATTGGTTGATTGTTCTCACTGTCAGAATATTTTTCCTTATTTCTAGATTGAATCTCTTCTTGATCAGTTTCCATCCATTATTCCTTGACTGGCCTTCAGGTGCTTTGGAAAATAGCTTGAGCCCCTCCTCTCTGTGGCAGCCCCTCAGATATTGAAACACTGCTACCATCCTTCTCTTCACTAGACTAGCCATGCTCAGTTCCTGCAACCGTTCTTCAGGTTTTAGCCTCCAGCCCCTCAAATCATCTTTGTTCTTCTTCTCTGGATTCTTTCTAGAATCTCAACATCTTTTTATAGTATGGTAACCAAAACTGGATGCAGTATTCTAGGTGTGGTTGGTATCTGCAGTATACTCTATTTTAGAAATTCTCCTTTTATCTTATGAGATCCTTATCTTATTTATCTTATGAATTTTTGTAATTTTTACAAAAGTATTTGCTATATTAATAACAACTATACTTATAAAAACAACATATATTCACAGTACTTGTTTCTTGGGCAAACAAATGATGGTCATTAGTAGAAGTAATAGAATATTGTTAAGAAGGGTGCCTCAGCAGGACTTCCATATGTCTTTTCAACAGATGTTGCCCATATCAGATGATGTAAACTGTACAGTATGGATGCAAGGATTCCTTATCTTTCTCACACCCTCTGAACTTTCCAAGAGCTAGGACTACCCTCCCAATAGACAATTTCAAGGCTGTCAACTATCACTGACACCAAGCATGTGTTGTTTCCCACCCCTTTCTATGGGCGAGGGAAAGCCAGGTGCGAGCACAGTTCAAAAAGGACAGCTGATAAGAAGTGATTTTTTTTTTTTTTGTGGAAGAGAAATTGTTCCTTAGTATTAAGGCATATGGTAGCTGTTGATGGTGCAGGCAAGTGATTTTGTCAATAGTGGTTCAGAGAAGGACGCTTCTGCATCTTTGGAAGAGGAGACCAAGGGAAGAACCTAAAGAAGGACAGTAAGATTTACTCTGGTGCACACACTTTTCTGAGAACTAGTCAGAGACAAGAAGGATTTCTCGTAGACATCTCCCAAGGGATCTGAATTTCCTATAATAATCAACTATGAAGAATATAGTAATGGGGGGGGGGGGGAGAGATTAATCACATCCTTCTGCAGCGTTTATTGGCTGTTCTAATTGAAAACTGAAGTGGCTTTTTACTATGGTTTCTGAGGTCAGTTTGTATATAAAGTTAAGTGAAGGGTAAACTTAGGGTAAACCATGCAACTCAATGGGATTTAATTTGCTTAGTACTAATTTCCTATTGGTTACAGTGGACTTTTTTAAGTGCCTGGTTTTTTTACTGAGATGTCATGAGACAGAGCTATACATGAAGAAAGAATTGTGACCAATTGTAACAATTAATTTTTAAACAATTTTAGGCTATATGTGATATATATACACATACATATATGATAAAAAAATATGAATATGCGGGTCCTTAGGGAATAAAATTTTGAATGAAAGGTAAGTGAAGATATATCATTTATTTGCCTTCTCTTAACTTTATATTTCTAATGTAATATGCATCTAAAATTGTTTCTGCTGTGTTAAAGAATATTTTTGATACAAAGGAAATAATGAAAACATACTCAACATGGCAACTAGTATGAAATGATTTAAAGAAATATTGTTCTATACAAATTGCAGTTTAAATGGTTAATAAAATAATCAGTCACTTCTTAAACTGCACTTATAGATTACAAAGATAGTATTAATCATGTTTAATTTAAAAATGTGCTTTATAAAAAAAAGATAATTGATGCTGATGTCTAAATTATTGACTCTAAATTATTGAAAAACATCTTCTAATTCCAGAGTGTTTATATTAAAGTTATTAATTTAAAGAAAACCATCATTAAAAATGTTCACAAAACATTACATGGCGATAACCTGAGAGATTGTTGTAGTTTTTTTCAAAGTTTATCCTTGAACATGACTTTTAAACCTTGGATCCTATAGCTAAAATGACTGTTTTGGGATTGGTGACGGATGAAAAGGTTTGTGGAACTTTTGCTTCTGCTGGCAATGAATAATCCTAACAAGTTAGCAAAAATTGTCTGCTATTGTCTGCTAACAAGTTAGCAGAAATTGTGTGCACAAAAACAATGCACATGTACACACACACACACACCCTCAAGCAAATCAAGTTATAATTCCAGTGATAAATATATGTAACTTAAAGTTGAATTGTGAAGTCCTCGGTGCTATCTGAGCTTAGTTATAGATATTTCATTACCCAACTACGTAATATTATCAGTGCATCCAGTCGGTGCCCTTCATTACCTAGACAAGTAATTAAACATCTACAAATAAATATCCAAGCTCAGGGAGCATCAAGGACCTCACTAATTATAATGAATTCCATTAATAAAACATCACTAAAACAGGCCAGTTCATTCATCTGCACTGGCTGATATTTTATGAAAATGTTCATCTTGTATTCTAGATTTTTTATGATTGCAAATAAAAACGGTAACCCTTCCATTCTAAGTGAAACAGTGTGGCTGTGCTGGCAGTAAGACTGCATGGAATATCCTGTCGCACAGATTTCCCCCACCTCATTATTACAGTTAATTAATCAAGTAAGACAGAGCAAAAGACTTATTGTTTCATGTGAACAAGTCCCTCAAGGTCGCTCATTACGCAAACAAATACAGAACCTAAATTGCAGAATTTGACCCCAAAAGAGAGCACTTTTGTTCAACATAATTACATCTATGATCCTGATGCCAAAGGGCATGCCTGGTGTTTGCCTCTGAACAGAAGCATGCTATGAGAAAATATGTGTATAAGCCTATGTCCATTCTAGTACTGGATAGTGAATAAAAAGACATTTGTATGCTTGATTTTCTTCTCAACACTGTTTCACTGGCTGTTCCAAATTCAAATGCTGTTCTTCAAAAGGGGTGAAAAATGTCAGAAAAGCATCTTTTAAGGACCTGGTAATTGATGTCCATCTAATCTCATCTTCTATGGACAACTGGAGTAAAATTGCTGCAGATCAAATGACAGCTGCAATCAAACCCACCCTTAGCACAAAATAATACTGGTGTATTTTATTCTGTGTTGTTAATGCAGCAGAACCTATCTGCAGGCAGCTTAAGCCTTGGTGTGGGGAGGCAGTTTGCCTACAGATATGACATCATATTTGCATGGGATACGCAAGGAGAAGCAGGAATGTTACCAAATGTCTCTTCTTCTGTATATCCAGCTCATTGGCCCTAGTGTGGGAAACAGCCTGAGTTTGACATGAAGAGTTTATACCTGTGAATGTTTAAATAATTCTCACTGCTACCACACAGTCTAAAAATCTGTGTTTTTTTATACATGCGTAGTGTATTCTGCGACAAAACAGGATGGCAGATGCAAAATGCAGATCCCGCATGCCTGAATGAACTTACAGTGTAATATGTGACTAAGAGATCTTGTTTTTTTTTTGTTTTGCTAGGAGTACACATATGTTGCAGCCCAATGCTGTTTACTACTCAGGTATGTAATTGCTACCACTTGCCCCTTTCATTCCACTATCAATTTGGGCACTAACCGGGAATGTGCATAGAGGAAATACGGAGGAAGTTGGATCTTGTGAGTTTCTGTGTTCAGTCTTTGAAACAATGCCTAAGTACAAACTTGATTAGCTCCCTACATGTCTGGAGGTTTTTAAGAAGAGGAGACTTGACAGTCCCTTGTCTGAAATACTATAGGATCTAGGATAGATAGATAGATAGATAGATAGATAGATAGATAGATAGATAGAT
>BLBF01000018.1:22965383-23039675 GCA_015471245.1 Laticauda colubrina
AGATAGATAGATAGATAGATAGATAGATAGATAGATAGATAGATAGACAGACAGACAGACAGACAGACAGACAGACAGACAGACAGACAGACAGACAGACATAGGATATAGGGGGCTGGACTAGAAGACCTCCAAGGTCCCTTCCAGCTCTTTTCTGATTCTCTCCCTCACTGGCTTAATGTTAGGAAACCAGTGGGGCATACCTGTTTGACACTGGCGGGCAATCACGCATACAATTTAATGTTCAAGGCAGAGCGTGGTAGAACAGCGCAAGCAAGGGCGCATCTCTTCTTTTCGTCTCCCGCCAGCGCGTTCCCTCTCCAAGGCATCCTACGCGTTTCCCTCAAGCGTTTCAAGCGTGCGGCGTCCCTCGAAAAAGTCTCCGGTTGAAAAAGACTATTTTCTAATCACGCAGCACTCCGGGCGAGCTCATTCAGAACTGGGCCTTCTGGGCTTCCGTAGAGCAAGAGGGCCAAAAGAGGGAGAAAAACAAGAGCTCACACCACGCACTTCTTGAATCACGGGAGTTTGGGGCAGCCCTATCCTATACCCAGCGGAGGCTCAACTGGGATTTGCAACCCTTGGCCGCGCAGTGCCGGGGTTTCTCCTGGGCCTTCCAGAGATGAAAAGTCCGGATTGTCCGTTGCCATAGCGCCCAGAGAACTTTCCTCTCCCGAGTTCCCGCGCTTTTGAGCCTATCCTTATGGAATTCAATTGCATCATCGCCTCCGACGCGCTCTGTTGCTAGGACAACTCCGGGCCCTGAGCAGAAGGTTCCACCCTGCCTTCCTCCCACCCGCAATTTCCCTTCCCAGAAATAAAGCGGCCCGCGCGCTTGGCGGGAAGGAGCGAGCTTGCAAGCGAAGCCGCCTCCGCTGCAAAAGGCCCTCGAAGGCCCTTGCGTCCTCCGGCGACGAGCTGCAGCGAGGCTTGCCGGTGCAGCCTTTCATGCCCGCCTGCCTTTGCCCCGTTTTGACACCCCCCCCCTAACTCGCGAGTTTGCAAAAGTTTTGCTTCCTCCCCTGGGGCTGCAAGGTGCCTCCCTCGGGTACTTTTGAACGAAGCCCCCGCCGGGACTGCAAAAGTGCGCCCGCTACGGGGGGCCTCCGGCGTTTTGGCGCCCGGCCTCTGGGACAGCTGAGAATGCTTGCAAGGGGAAGCGCTTTTCGGCAAGGGACAAATGTGGAGAAGCGCTTCACCTGTTGAATTCCGCGCAGCTGTTCATGCCAGCTGCTGCCGCCGCCGCCATTATTTCCCTCGCCCGCGGCGCCAAATGCTTTTGTTCACCCCTTTCCCGCCTTCAGGATAAACAGAGTTGGAAGGGACCCGAGAGGTCTTCTAGCCTAACCCCCCCTCCTACACCGTTGCAGACAAACGGCTTGTCGGATCTCTTCTTAAAAACTTCCAGAGTCGTCTGCGTGCTTCGTTTTCTTTTCCTCTTCCAACAACTCCGAACTCCGGGAGGTGTGGGAGCAATCCCGGAGCGAGCGGACCAGCCGAGTTCCCCATCTTCCCCGGGAGATGGTGGAAGTGGCCCGTCGGTTTTTTGGAAGCCGTTCTTCTCCCCTGAGTCCAAGCCACATTACCTCATGCTAAAGAACTCTCCGGTCTGAAGAGCCGGGCTAAATATAGCGAGTGGAAGAGAGAGTTAAGGCTTGGGCAAGGAGGGAAAGGGAGGACTTTTCAGCGAGGGGGAGCGCTCCTTCTCTCCTCTCTCCCCGCCCCCCCCCCCCCCGCAATGCTGGGCTGATTCAAGATGCGCCCCTTTTCCCTCCGCTCCTTTCTGACCTCAGCGCATCTATCTGTGCCTCTCTCCCTCCACCCCACCCCACCCCCCGCCCGCAGATCCCAGGCCCGCGCCCTGAGCGCAGCATGCCCGCCCCGCTGCTCGCCCTCCTGCTTCTGCGCACCCTTCTGACTCGCCTGTTGCTGCTGGCTCGCAAGCGCCTCCTGCCGCTGCTCCGTCGCCTGAGGGCCCGCCTGACTTCTCAGCAATCCCGCCAGGCCATCCTCACCTGCCTGCTCTGCCTCCTCAACCTGCGCAAGAAGGTGGACGGCGACTGAAAAAGGGATCCAGAGAAGGGAGGGGAGGCAGCAGCCCCCTTCCTCAAATTTTTTTTTTCCGGGCTGTTGTCGGGAAGTGGTCGTCCCTGGCAACCCACCTGTCCGCAGCTCCGGAGCGGAGCCTGGTTCGGAGGGAGGCCAGACCGTATCCTCTCCAAAGCAACCCCCCGTTTTCCCCATCGGAAGCGACCAAAACGTTTGGCTTCTGCTAGGAAAGAGGGCGCTCTTCCAGTCAAGAGAGAAGCCGAGCTCAAGAAGCATTTTTATCAACTGCTCTCCTCTCAGGGGGAAAACGAAATTTTTTGATCTCATTTCTTAAGATTCCGCACCCCCCCACCCCCCCCCAAAAAAAAACCAAAAAAAAAAAAAAAAAAACCACCCCATTCCTCCCAATTTCCAGGCACTCTGAATAATTTTTCTCCTCTTTGCTCCGTAAGCCAAGACCGAGTTCCCTCCCTCGATTCTGCGCGCTCTCTCTCTCTCTCTCTCTCCCGCCTTTGTTTTCCGGCAAAACTGATCGATGAGTTGAGTGACTTCCTCACAGAGCGAACGGACTACCGCTGCCCGGAGAGACCTGGCTTGGGGGACGGCCGGGTAACTTCTGCTAGAAAACCAAAGGAGGTTTGGAAAGGCCTCTTGGAACAACCGAAGCGGGGGGGGGGAGAAGCTTCACTTGTGCGAGAGCTCCGGAAGGTGGACGCTTGAGGAGAAGATCCGATCCAATGGGGCATAGTCTCCACCGCCTGAGTTTTCTGGCATGGGATGGAAGCAGCCAAGGCAAATCTGGTCGCTTCTGATTTTGGCCTTTCTTTCCTTCCAAAAGCCAAGGGGCGGCTTATCAAGACTTGTGTCCTTCGCATTTTTTCTAGGGCTCCTGTGTAAGGCGGGTGTGCTAAGGAGACAATGTCCGGTAGCACAGCAAGAAAGGTCCAACCGTTCACGATTAGCACCAAATTATCTCTACCCAAGTATTCCTTGGAATTTCCAAGAGACAGCTGTACTGACATGCCTCTCCATGCCCTGAATAACCATGACTTGCACCAAAACCTCAATGAGTGTGTTTCCCTGTATCTGGCTCAGACGTCTCTGGAGCCCGCTGGAGAAAGATTGGAAAGCCCTAGTCCTGTTGAAGAAGAGGTCACCAACGATGATTGCATCAATAGCAATTCGCTGTCCCGATCCATTAAGAAGATTACTTTGTCCAACTGGCATGGAAAAGATGGTTTAGGGGAAGAAGGGATATTCGGAGGGCCTTCCCACGCCAGTGCAGAGACAAATTACAACAATAACAACTGCAAAGCAGGAAAAGCGCAATTCAAGGTAAGCCGTTCATTTCTCTCTTTATTTTTGCTATGTTCTGCGCTCTGCACTTCACAATCTCTCTACAGTGTATTGGATCTTGGTGCAAGCCATTGTGTGAAAAGGAATCCCACGTAGCTGGATTAAGGGTGATGGAGATCTGGAAATCAGGATGCCCCCAGTGTATCTGCTGAGGAAGACAATTTTCTGGAGAACTTGATCACAAAGGGGTAAAGTTTATTTCTTCCCACTGTCTGATATAATCAAACATGAACAAAGAATAATGTTTTTTCTTGCAGGGGCGAGACAACATGTGCTGCTTAAATTCTACCTGATTTTTAATCACTATTATTTAAAGTACTTTGCCTCTGATAGCATTTATTTGCAAACAACTGCATAGTAAGCATCACTCTGAGCTAGACATGTACCCTACTTTTTACCTAATTATCTTTCCATAGAACTCCTCTCAAAACTAGTAGTAGGACCTTGAGATTTCTGGTTCCATATTTTGTTCTAGTTCTATTTATTTATTCTATTTCTTATCTCTTGGCTTACTCTCTTTTTGCATCTGTTTTGTTTTGTTGTGGAGATAATCTGTGGATGGTATAACGAGACTATATTACCTCTGAACATGGTGGGAAAAGTCTAGGAAAGGTTTCTCATACAATTAGTAAGCATTTAAATTTCCATCTTCCAGCATTTTTTAAAACACCAGGTTATGTCATTTCTGGATATGTATTGTAAGAAAGTATCATGCCAAGTAATGCCAGGAACGACTTAGAAAATAACCTGTGTATTGTAATGGTACTAGGATTTGAATATAAACAGAGGTCCATGCTAGAGTTACCTTATAACCTGTGTATTGTAATGGTACTAGGATTTGAATATAAACAGAGGTCCATGCTAGAGTTACCTTTTATGTTTCCACAAGATTACATTCTACAAGATTGTGTTTATTTTTATTCTGAGAAAGGATTATGAGAGAAACATTTGGAAATCTCAGAAAAGGTTCGGCAAAACATATTGTCAGAAAGATGTCAAGGATCACATTAGTTTCATACTTGAGTTGTTTTGTAGCCACTTTCCTCAATGAACTGTAAGTATACGTGGAGAAAAAAATAATATTGAGGCCAGCTATGTGATAGCATGTGATGTCAGTTCTGTGAAATTATGAAACATGTTCCAATGGGATAAGTTGAGGCCATGTCATTCTGTTTTGGTTTCAATAACGAAGACAAGATCTTTTTAAAGGTTTCTCTGCAGGCATGACTAACCTGTGTTATCTCATCAGCCCCATGGAAAGTGTTGACCAAACTAACCTTGAAATCTTGGCCAAGAATCATTCTGAAAGCCCTTATGTGTTTCTCCGGCATTGAGCCTTATAAGATATAGTTGAGTGCTTCCCGTCCTATGGGATGATTGGTTTGATGCTGTTTGTATCTTCTCCAGCCGGAGAAGAATTTTCTTGCCAGTTCATTCCTTGGTTGCAGTCTCCACATTCCAAAGTTAAAGTAAGACTGACTTGATTCTTGTTTTCACATGTGCTCCCGGCTGCTGCTGCTTGTTGGATGGGATCAGATGTTGGGGGAGGGAGCCCTACCTCTGCAATCCAAGTGGAGCAGAACTGCAGGAAGGATGAGATCATCTTTGTGCTGACAGCCTTGTTTGCCTGTAGCTGATGGATGGAGGGGGATTCACATGTAAATAAAGCATTTATGTCACCTGCGAGCTTATCTCCCCCAAGTCTGTTCAGGGAAAGGCCAAGCGGTCCCAGCTGGGGGAAATAGACATATATTGACCTCTTTGATTGAACATTTCTGATTACTCTCCATTACAGAATTAATAAACCATACATTACAGAATTAATAGTTATTAGATGTTTGCAAAAAATAATAATAACCAACCTGTAAACAATAGAAATAAAGGATCATCTAGTCTAGTAGCTGAACTGCTTATCATTTACATGTTAAATCTAAATCTTTTGTATCTTTTGCAGACAATATTCTAGGCTTTCTCTTAATGCATATGCCTTGAACTTCGGTCCCAGGGTAGACTATTCTTATTTAAATAAGTTTTGAAATGGAAAGGATGCACCTTTCAAAAGTGATTTGGAAAAGTGCTGAGGGCCTCACCCAAGCTGTTGTTTTCAGACATCTTGAGCAGTTCTGAAAAAAGAAACTCGGGAGTGCAGCTAAGGAATCCTATAATTAACCATTGTAACTTTGACGTGACTCCTGAAATAGCAACATACTTTTTTTCAGGCTCCCATGGAAGAGAGATGTGCTCATGCTTCTAATTAGTCTGAGGCATTTCTTCCAAATTATTTTTGAGATGATGGAATAGTTAGCATTTATGTATTTAAGAGAGTTATGTGGTCTTGTGAGAGGGTTTTCTGTTTTCCATTTTCTGAGATCATTCTGAAAGATGTACTTCAACATCAAACGCTTTCAGAGAAATAGATGTTAACAGATTAACAGAGTTGGAAGGGACCTTGTAGGTCATCTAGTCCAACCCCCTGTCCAAGCAGGAGACCCTACATTATTTCTGAGAAACGGCAGTCCAATCTCTTAAAAGCCTCCAGTGATGAAGCTTCCACAACTTCTGAGGGCAAGCTGTTCCATGGGTTGATTGTTCTCACTGCCAGAAAATTTCTCCTTATTTCTAGGTTGAATCTCTCCTTGATCAGTTTCCATCCATTATTCCTTGTCTAGCCTTCGGGTGCCTTGGAAAACAGTTTGACACCTTCTTCTCTGTGGCAGCCTCTTAAATACTGGAACACTGCTATCGTGTCTCCCCTGGTCCTTCTCTTCACAAGATTACCATGCCTGGTTCCTATAAGCATTCTTCATATGTTTTAATCTCCAGTCCCTAATCATTTTAGTTGCTCTTCTTTGAACTTTTTCTAGAGTCTCAACGTCTTGTTTGTAGTGTGGTGACCAAAACTGGTCTTAGTGGTCTTGCTAAGGCTTTATAGAGTGGTATTAGTACCTTGCTTGATCTTGACTGCATCTATCTGTTAGTGCTGCCACACATTGTTAGCTCATATTCAATTGGTTGTCCACAAATACTCCAAGATCCAGCTCACAGTTACTGCTAGAAATATTGAAACAGTAAAGAACATTCCCCATTGATGCTTCTAATGATCAGAGAAGTTGGCTACCATTTTGTAAAGTGAAATTGAGCACCAAACTCATGAAGTTCATTGGAAACCTCCTGACTTTAGGACCAAGACTTTCAAGATAATTTCATGAGTGTCTGTAGAAATTGCAACGATATCAAAGTCACATAAACATGTACATTAGTATGCCATTGTGCCAACAATGCAGTTATTCAATTTACATCCGTTGCCTCATGATGCATGATGTTTTTACTTGCACCGCCACTCTTCATATGCCCACGGACACTTTAGTTTACCGAATCAAACCTTCATAGGGAGAAAGATATTTGAGGACCAAAGCAGTTTATTTCACACTACATAAACACAACACAAGTTTGCTTAGGTTTGTACTGTTGAAAACCTTAAAGTTGTTAACAAAGCAAATGTTCATTTAGGTAGAGCTACCAACTGCAGTTTGCAAAAATCTGGATGAACCCTACGTAGATGGCAGTAGAGAAATACTGAAAATTGAGATCACCAAATTATAGATAGACCCTAATATTAAAAAGTTAGATTAAAAAAAAACCTTTAAAATGTTACATAATCAGAAAAAATAGTAATAATATAATTAAATGTTTGAATATTAAACTGTAGCTTCAGATGTCAGAGCTGCTAAGCATAAGAATTACAGTATACATTTTTGTTCTATTCTAATTTCTAACTTTCATTAAATTGCTGTTGTACCGGAAAGTTAAGTATCAGGTTTATATACATAACATATATACATAGCTCTAATTCTATCTTCTACTTTTATCAATGTGCTACTTATGTATGAGTTCATTTTCATTAAATATTCTATCACAGTGGAAATTCCTCATCTTTGCTATAAATCATTCAATTACTATCTTATTATTTGTTGCTTTCAAGTTTGCAATATCATTATTTTATGTTTTATTGCAAAAAAACCTATTTATCTCCCACTACTAGTCTGAGATACTTGGACATCGACATGTCTGTCCCATTCACTGTAATTTCTCTGCTATCACTTCCCCACTTTCCTGAATATAATATGCACAGATGTTTGGCATGTGTGTGTGTACACATACATACATATACATACACACATTCTTGTCGCAACTACTCCAGATAGTTAGTTATCGATGAACACAGGATATTTCAGTATTGGATATGCTGAGTGGAGCTTATGGGAATTCACCAATAACAGGAAGGCAATAATTTCCAATGTGTAGAATACATACTTTTAGAATAAGTATTGCAATTTATTCTTTTCTCACAGATAAACAGTATGTGATGCTTCATCTATCATGAAGTCACCATTACTTTAATAGATTTTCTGTTTATATAAGAATTATGAAGGTCTTTTATATCTTCACTGCAAACAGAAGATAGATGATGCCAAGAATAAAATGTTCTGAGATACTGGTGTTCTAATTTGTCCTGGCTACATTTGATCATTGGTTATTGTATCCGATTTATTGATTCTTCTTTTTCCATATCCACATGCTAAGTCTTTGTGTAAAAATGAAGAACTGTGTTTAGTGTGTTTTAAAAAATCAATAATTTAAAAAAATACTGATAATTTCTTATGAAAATAAGTGAAAGAAAAATGTAAGCAATGTGTATTTCATTTTCTTATGACCATCTGTGGGCTTGCAATATAGCAACAGTTAATAGGTAGAACCCCTGTTAAAAATCATGTCTCACTGACAATCATTGGGGTGCAATGCTCATCTTAAAACAGGGCTGTCAAACTGGCAGTCCAGGGCCAGATATGTCACACACAGGCTACACTCACCCCGGCTCTGCAAAGACCAAAAAAATATCACAATATGTCATGTGACGCGATTGACTTTGACACCTGTGTCTTAAAGCATAATCAGAATAAGGATTTGATAAAACACAGTAAAACTGAAAAGTTTGCATTTTGCAATTGCTCCCATAGCAACTTAGCTACTTGATTATTCTCCAGTGATTTTCCATAATTGGGAAGTAATAAATCTTCACCATGCTAATTTTTCCTACAGGTGTTTCTCAGAAAAGAAGTGGAACCCAGGGAAGAAAAGCAGAATGCGAGAAGCCCCCAGGCTGGTGACAATACTCTAGTTAGCAGAGTTGTACCTTTTATGGTAGGTTTCTTTTATATCCTGCTGAATTAAAGAATACTACTGTATATGGTTGAATTCAGTGGATGATTAGGAGTGGAGCTTGACTCAGAAAACACTGGACTTTGTACATGAAGGATTGGAATTCTTGAACATCAATGTGGATTTGAACCTATCCTTACCTGCAGCAGGTACTTAATCTAATCCTTGCTACTCTCCTGAATAATGGGAGATTGCCTAGCTTGGTGAACATTTCCAGCATCTATAAATTCCATTAGATATTCAAATCCTTGTTTATTGACATTATCCTTGGATGTTGGCTTGCATGAGATTTATCTATAACCAAAGAGGCACCTCTTCTTATGTATATATAGTTTATGTTTGATTTTAGTAGACTCCAACCTCAGATTATTTTTCTAATACAAGTCATTAACTGATTGATATAAGTTATCAAAATGTTTTGGATTTTGGATCAGAAGGAAGGATAAGCAACAATTGATTTATGAGGACTTGTTTTCAACTGATGCTTTTTGTAGTGCTTCTGAGAAAGACTTTTTAACTCCTATAATGGCTAACCTCTTGCTAGATAGTAGTCAATAAATACACAAATCTTTTGATGCAATTACCATCTTCATATTTAAAATCTTGTAAGTTCTGCTGGTCCTTTTGTGGAAATCAGTTTTGTGTCTTGATCTATTGAAGTCTTGCCTTTCCACCCAGGGTGCTTACATTATGGAGGGAAAAGATGACAATCCATTGAAGAAGTCTGTAAATCATATCCATATCCTCCCAAACAGTAACTAAACCATTCTATCATATCCTTTTTAGTTATAACTAAAGAGACTACTACAGAAGATTGGGGTGTGGAGGAACTTCTCTGTTTCTTCTATAACTGAAGTTTTGTGTTGAAAAAGATGAAGGAAGAAAGTGCAAGATTCCCATTCTGGCCTAGAAATAAAATCAGGAAGTATATAACTCTCAATATAACCATATTCTTCTGAATGTAAAGGCTTTCCCCAAGCAGTACCAAAGATAGTCACCATAGGTAGATAGTTCTTCTCAAGTCTGACGAACTAGTGTTGAACCTAGTTTAGTTAGGAGTTACAGCTGTCATCTTATCTGAACAGAAATCATTTTGCCTTAGTGATCCACACTCTGACAGCATTCTGTTTCTATTAGTAACAGGCTGTATATTGTGTGATGGTTTGCAGGTGGGGACAACTTAGCAGCATCAACATCAGTCAGTCGGATGACCAACTTCTTCCCCTGTGACTTTGTTAAATTCTTTCAGAATCATGGCTCTGCAAAGCTACTTTATCTAAAACTAAAATAGAAGTTTGTTCAATATTAACTACAAGTGTGTTCTATTTTCTGTTGTTGAGTAGGAAGGTAGTACTTGAAAAGTTGAACCAATGAGCGGCATGTTATGTACAAAAGTGGCAAAGAAGGAAGATTTACAGATTCTCACAACAAAGAAAAAATAAACATTCATAATCTGATCGTGAAAACTGCCGCTTAGAATTGGATATACTACCAGTTTGATGCATCAGGTTGTTTGCAAGGTGTAGATTCTCAGTTTTTTAAAATAAGCCCCTTTGACTTACAAAACGAGAATCACAGAAAGAAACTCCATTACAGAATAACAGGCTCTCGTTGAATCTCTGTGGAACAATTTGATTGTCTCTGGGACTGTTGTGGATTCACAGGATTTGACAGTGCAAAAGTCATGATTTCCCCTCGTTTCATTAAGACAGAAAGTAGCATTCACCTTGGCGTTTAGAGCTTTTCTTTGCAAGAGTTATTTACAACTTGGTAACTATGTTCCATTCTTTGCTTGGCTCATCATGGTTCAAGATTTAAAATGCATTGTAAAACGGACCATTTCCTTTACTGCATTAAATATGCAGCCTAAGTATAAGCTGTATGCATTCTGCAGTATCGGTTTAACCAATGTGTACCCACACATATACACTACACTATTTATAAAATACTCTTCCTACTTTTTATTTAGAAAAAAGAGTAAGGAGCTAAATGTATTGGCCATACCCTTTTAGGCTGGCATAAGCTTTCTCTCTGGTCGATATAGCTTCACATCTTCCATTACTTCAGCCTCTGCAGTGGGTTGAAAGGAACTCACAGCACCTTCTCCTCTTTGGATCGCCTCTTCTCAACAACCAATAAGCTACCTCCTCAGGTTGCCAGCCATTAGTCCTTCCAATTCTACAAGTTCTCTTTTCCGGCAGACTTTTTTTTTTTTTTTTTTCATTTTCTTAAGTTTTCTCTGCCAGCTCAGTATCTGCCCCACCCTTCTCCTATGGGAAACGTCTTTTGGAAAACCAAGCTATCATTCCTTTCACTTTCCAAACACAAAACAAAAGAGTATCTGTTTGGATGCTTGCATGAATTTGTGAGCGGCTTTCGGGAAGGTATAGGCTCATGCATGCTGATCAAATGAAGAGGTGAAATAAATACAATTGATCTTGAAAAACAGAAATGGACCACCCACATGCCTTGTACCACATGCTGCTCATATAGCTTTTAGGAAATGTGGAACTGAACCTCTGATTGTGATAGCCAAGTAATAAAGGCACATTTTCCAACCAGTTTTTTTCAGCAGGGGAAAAAAAAGCTCTTTAAAATAGTATATAAACCTCCTTTTTGCAGAATGCACCAAGCTGTCTATCCACCCAGTCTCTATTCTGTTAAACTTCAAGAATGACTTTGCATCAAACCCTGTAGTTTTTGACTGCTTTTTTAAAAAAAATTGTGCCTCCTCAAACTTCATAACTTAGTATTAAATTAAGTAGCATTAAATTAAGTAGCATAAAAAGTCTTTATAAAAGACTTTTAAAAAACTGCTTGATTGATAAACAGTATGTATCAAACTGTATGGAACTGAAACTCTGATTGTGATAGCCCAGTAATAGACATTTCCCAACCACTTTTTTGAGCAGGGGTGGGGGACTCTTTATAATGATATATAAACCTCCTTATAGCTTAATGCACCAAGCTATCTCATCCACCTAAAAAGTCTCCATTCTGTTAAACTTCAATCATGACTTTGCATCCAACCCTGTAGTTTTTGACTGCTCCTTTCCTTTCCTTTTTTTAAAAAAAATTGTGCCTCCTCATACTCCATAACTTAGTATTAAACTAAGTAGCATTGTGGTGTCTTATAAAAGACTTCTTAAAAACTGCTTGTTTGATAAACAGCGTGTATCAAGCTGTAGAAATGGTTGAATCGCCCATTTCCAAAACTAGTTGACCAACTGCCTTTCTGACGTCTGAATACAGCATCATCCCATCTCATTTGTGAGCAGGTGCATATAATGATACAATCTAGAAGACCTGTTGCAAAACCACACATGATGTCAAAGTGTCTGCAGCCAACATAAATGAGCAGGGTGTTATCGTCTTATCAGTACTGCAGATTGTTGATTTCAAAAGGATATGACAAACAACTGAATCTGAAAGCATAAGCTAGAGGTCTCTAAACTTGGCAACTTTAAGACTGGTAGACTTCAAGTCCATAAGTCATAAAGTTGCCAAGTTTCAGGACCCCTGGCATAAGCTGATGGAAGATGTCGGGACACAGTTCCCGCCTGCTGACCCTCCACTGTTTCAAAGGCTACAGCCATGACAGTCCCTTTTTTGTGTTCCTGCATTAGAGTGGCCTTGTTCATGTTCAACCTCCCTCCTCCTTTCCTGCCAGACAGAAACTCATTTCTGGAGAAAATTTCACGGGAGGAAATGCATTAGGTTACTGAGCAAATCCATAAGCTTATCTCAGTGGAAAATTGAAACAGGACGCACGGCATGGGGAATGATAGTTTGGACTGGCTTTCTTTGACTGTGTTCCCCTTCAGATGTGTTTGATTGCTTCTCTCATGATTTCAGCCAGTAGGGTCAAATATCATGCTGACTGGGAAGAATGACAGTCATAGTCCAGCAAGTTTTATTCTATTAATTTCTACAATTATTAGTTACATGGTAGCGATGGTCCACAGGGCAAGATGCATGTAGAAGCATGCTAAAATATAAAATCATAATACATATAATTAAAAATAACTCCAAATCCATAAAACGGGTCTATTAAAACCCTAATCCTAAAAACATATCCTGTTTAAAATGATGTCACAGCAGCAACATCACAGAAAATGTCCTGAAAAAACAAACACATATTTGTGTGGTGTGAATATGAAGCAGAATAGTTGGGGCCTTTTAGGGAGGGTATTTCAAAGAAGATAACTAATATTAACACTTGTTTTGATGGAGTCCATTATTCAACACATCTTAATATACTATGTGAGAGCACAACTTCTAGTTATCACACTAAGTCCTGCCCAATGGTAGGAATATTCAATCATGGAAAGGTTATAATGGACTCTGTCGCCAATAGCATTTCTTTAATGGTGGCCTTTTGCAATGTGCATCCAGATTGCCTAAGCCACTGCATAAAATTAGCCTGTCTTACCACCCAGTGCAGCTTGCTATTCGCTGGGAATTAGCTTTGTTCATTTTCTCCTATTCTGATTCAAAACATCTCTGTATTATAATGAGCCTCATGGTGTTAGGCATTATTAAATCTTTATGAAAGGAATGAGAATTCTTTTGCTTGGCCTTAAACTCAGATAGATGTGATTGAAAGGACTGAACAATTCATATATTCTTGGGAGAGTTTAACTAAACATTGCATTGGGCAACATAAAATTATTGCCTTTTGCAGTGTAGCTGTAGCCACAGGATCACATTTTCTCTATAGAGGAGAGACTGTACATACTCAGATGTATCATATTCCTCAGTTATTTTATATGTCATTTGCTGCTTTACAAATGTTTTCGAGAAAGTCCCTACAATTTGCTTTCAGTACTCATGCTTTTAAGGGAGTTTGGGATTTAAAAAAAAAACAACCTAAAGGATTGAACGGGCCCTGAGTTACTTACCTTCTTCCACAGGTATCACAACTATTTTCTCACCATCAGTGACTTCTATTTCCTGTACTGTAGGTGGGGATCCTTTTATGTCTTATTTTACAAAGGTGGTTTTAAGCCTCTTGTTTTGTGTTTGATCCTTTAAGTCCTGTTGATCTCTGTACCTCCTTCCTCCCCCAGTGGGACTTGAGGTATAGCATTTGCAATGTTAGCCTTCCCTAGTATTTTGTTGCTGGAGTTTTGGCTGAGTTTGGATAGAGGTCACTTTTATAGCTGCCAGTCCCCTAGCTGACTTGGAGCAGGGACAAAACATTGTGTCATTGCAGAGCTCAAGAACAAAGCTTGGAAGCTATTCAGGGCTCCCATTCGATGAGTTGCTTAAAATAAGTGCCTTTAATCAGCCTTTCAGGAGCCGAGTCTAAAGCTCATTTATAAAGCAGGCAAGCATGAAGTCACGCTTTGTTTTAGAAGTTCAGGAGAAATTGTTTTAGTTTCTCTTGGAGCCTGAGGGAAACAAAGCTAGAGCAGGGTAGTAGAATTAGAAGACCTTTAACATAAAAGTTAAACATAACAATTTTGGGAAATGTTGCCTGAGTAACAACCTCATCGTTTGCAATCTTCGGAATGGCTTTTAGAAAAGTGTTCCTGCAGTTGTGACCTCAGTCACGATGGCAAATGCTGAGCCAAATGGACAGTCCTTTCCTTATAAACCAGATTCTTGTATTCAGTGGAAATGCAAACACTCTGATGGATTTCAATGAACCAGAGTAATTCAATGGGCACTCTGATGCGGGCTGCAGTGAGCTGAAAATTGGTCAGGGAGCTTCTATGGACTGCATTCTTATGCCATTATGTAAAGGACAAATACAACAGCGGAACAGAAATTTGCTGAGAAACAGGATATCAAGCAAATTAATAACCAAGCCAGCTTTCAGGAAGGCAAGGACAGCTTAAAATGTTCGTGTTGAAAATATAATTGCCTAAACTAAATAAAGGTAGTCCTTGACTTACAACTGTTGGAAGAAATATCCATCTGGTTCACTTCTAAGCCAGGAGAAAGACACTGGAAACATGGACGCTGTTTGGAAAGATTGGTTTAATGATGAACAGAACCATCAAGCACGTGGTCCTGGTGCAGCTGACCACATAGAGTTGAGAGTGGGGGGCTTTTATACCTTCTCCTGTGCTTTGCACTTGAACTTCCTGTTCCTGTTCAAGAATATGTATTCTATTAATTGTTGTAGGGGTCATAGCTGGCTCTGTAGGTTGTCTGAGCTCCCCGATTTGGTTAAAGTTTGAACTGCTGATGCAGTGAAGGGGCATTGGGCAATTCCTATTATAGCTTAGTGCTAATCCTACCTTTGTTCAGATCTTGCTGCAGAGAATTTTTGCTTATGAATAGAGCTAACTATCTCTTTATCTCTTAAGTGCTGACATCTGCTAATGGTATTAAGAAAGGTAGGGGCTGCTTTCCAAGAGCATGTTTCTCCATTTCTCATCCAGGGAAATATAATATTCTGCCTTTTTAATATTTTTCAAAATATTTCATTCTTCTAGGAGACGGGTGGGTGCTAACTTTCTATGCAACAGTTTATTTAGTGATCATTCAGTGACAGTGAAAAAAGTGACTTATGACCATTTTCACAGTTACAACCTTTCCAGCATCCCCATGGTCACATGATCAAAATTCAGATGCTTGGCAACTGGTTCAACTTTAAGATCGCTGCTATATCCTGGAATCATGTTTTACAAAAGGTGATAAGCAATCTTCTGATAAGCAAAGGGAAGCCAGATTCCCTTAACAACCATGTCATTAATTTATCAGCTGTGGCAAGAAAGGTCGTAAACTGGGGCAGAATTCACTTAACAAATGTCTTGCTTAACGACAGAAATTTTGGACTCAATGGTAGTCATAAGTCGGGGACTACTTGCAATAGTGTTAAGGTATTTTTCAGCTATGAGTACAAATGAGATGGGGGAAGCCTACATTTAATAACAAAACATGTACAGAGTGAACAGTATGCTAAATTCTCCTCAGGTTTCCACCTTGCCATAATTTTCAGTATTTTTTTAACCCTGGTTATGTTTCTAGTTTCAGAATTCAGTTAATTATTTTGCTGATGCATACACATATACACACACACAAAATTTCAGGTGCAAAATGGACCTATTTTATAAACACTTTATAAAAATGTAATAAATTATCAAACCTTAAATTTGTCAGTCCCTACTTTATAATGTGATGTGCATCAATAAAGATACATTAACTGCTGAGCAATTGTAGTTTAATGATCAGAACGATTATATCGTCATTTCAAGCGACATAAGCATGAGGATGAAGCAGCATAGCTGTAATATCAGTCATCATTCGCATCTGTAAGTACAGTAATATTACTGTATAAAGCCTAAAACTGGGATTACCTGATTTGAGCTACAAAAATTCAGATTAGCACTAGAATCTAGAAGATAGCAAAGAGTTGGTTTGTGTCTTTCCTATTATCTAATGCAGGGTTGTCAAACTCACAGCCCGCAGGCCAAATGCATCATGCACTGACCATGCCCACCCCCAGTTTAGTGAAGGGGGGGAGTTGTGATAAATCACGTGATGACAACATGTTTCGAGTTTGACACCCCTGATCTAATGGCTGCCTCATACAAAAAGGATGGGAATGAAGCATACAGGCAGTCCTTGACTTAATTATCATAATTGATCCCAGAATTTCTGTTGCTAAATGAGACATTTGATAAGTGAGTTTTGTCCCATTTTATGACCTTTCTTGCCACACTTGTTAAGAGAGTCACTGCATTTGTGAAGTTAGTAACAAGGTGGTTACATGAATCTGGCTTCCCCATTGACTTAGATTGTTTGAAGGCTGCAAAAGTGGCTTACATGATCTTGGAATATTGCAACCGTCATGAATACGAGTCAGTTGTCAAGCATCTGAATTTTGATCAAGGAGATCCTGCAATGGTTGTAAGTATGAAAAATTGTCATTTTTTTCAGTGTCATTGTAAACTTGAAGCCCACTGAATGAACTGTTGTAAGTCGTGCATTACCTGTATTACGGATACATTCATACAAAGATTCTGTCCTAGTTCAAAAGCAGCCACAGGCCTTTTTAATCCTACTCTTTGGCTAAATTGGCAGCTTACCTGACTAATTTCTTTTTAGCTCTAAAATAACCCAAACCACATAAAAACTTGCTTTTTTCCTAAATATGACATTCCACAGAATTTATGGGTATTCCATTTCCTCCCTGGAGCAAAACCCTTGTTTTCTGAGCCTCAGCCACCACTGAGGTCTTTTCAAGGGAATATTTCCTTGATTCCATTGTGAAATGTCATTGTGAAAAGTCATTCCATTGTGAAATGCCTTTCCCTTTCTAGTGGACCAGGCACTTGGAAAAAGCCCAACTTTTTAAAAAACTTTTTTTTTCTCTTTCCCTTTTATGTGGAATGGGGAAATGAGATTTTTGTTACTCCCAAGGCAGAGGAAAAGTCCCCTTGCAAGGAATTTTTGTTCAAATTTCCTAAAAATTAAGCATTTTCTCTAGAAAATTTGCAGGCTATTCTTGCATCTAACAACTGCAATAGGAGACATTAGGAAAAGTTGTAAATGTTATGAACGGGAGTGGGCTTCAAATAGTTTAACAACCGGTTCTCTGCCCAGTTGCTAGGTCGGCATGGCCAAGGTGTGTGGCCTTATCGGCCTCCTGCACCACCCTGGTGCTCTGGAGGCTCTCTGGAGGCTGGAAATGGGCCCATTTCCAGCTTTCTGGAACTTCCAGGAAGCCTGTTTTTTGCCCTCCCTAGGCTGTGGAGGCTTTCTTTGTGCTTACATATTTACAAGTAAGGAAAAGTATGGATATATACTAAAGACCTAGGGTGGCAGGGAGAACAACCAATTTAATTATTGGGGTGGAAATGAGATTTTGTTGTAGTTGTTAATGAGCAGGCAGTAACTTAAATGGGCATCTTTTTGAATGACTTTGAAATTTGGGTTTTTTTAGTCTTCTGCTGGTTAGTTGGAGGAAGCACTGGTTGGCTCATTGTCTTCTCAGCATCTTAGTGTACTTAAGTCAGCAGGAGTGAAGATGTTTGGCAAATCTTTGAACTGTTTTGGAGGGATTTGGTAAATGTCTATAGAGATTCTCAGTCATCCAGCTTATGGTTGTCTCAAAGGCTCTTTTTCAAGAGGCAACAGGACTTTCTTGTTTTTCTTTGAAGGTGTTTCACTTTTCAGCCAAGAAGCTTCTTCAGCTCTGACTGGATGGTAGAGAATGGAAGGATTTATATTCCTTGCAGACAGCTGGTCATTTGCATTCTTTTAGAAAGTCGTTGAGGCTGCTTGGAGATTTATCTGTGTCCTCAGGATTACCTGAATAGTGCAAATGGATGTGGAGCCTTCTTGGAACTGCTGAAAGGTCTGCATTGTAGAATGGAGACAGATGACATTGTATCTGTCCCCTTCTATTGAGAGAGGGCTGTTCAATTTTGACATAGATGACCTGTTTGACCCTTCTTTCAAACCAGCAGTCCTCTCAGTCCAAAATTCTGTTTTCAAAAGAGTAGTCTTTGCCTTTTAAAAGACAAGGGGAGGAATATGACACATTTATCTCCAGTCGACAACACAATCCTTTCAGCAGTTCCAAGAAAACATTTGCACTATTCAAGTGAGGACACACATAAACTACCAGTTGGCTCAACAACTCTCTAAAAGAATGCAAGTGATGAGCTAGCTGCGAGGAGTATAAATCCTTCCATTCCCTACCATCTGGTCAGAGCTGAAGAAGCTTCTTGGATGAGAAGCGAAATGTCTTCAAACAAAAAAGAAGGAAGTCCAGTTGCTTCTTTAAAAAAGCACCTTTGGGTGGGATTGGGTAAAGAAAACAGTGCCATGTGCCTTTATAAACCATACTGTTGTTGGATCAGCTGCACATTCAAAAGAATGGAATAAACTTCAAGACTTTTCAAGTGGGTAGTAAAGAAGACTTAACACAAAGCTGAGCATCTTTTCAGCAATACACATTTTTAGGGTGGGGCAATTAAAACTCAGCATTGCCATTTCATACCCAAACCAATGTTGGTTTTGGAACCAAAGGTCAGCTAAGTCATAGTTACTTCTCTTCTATCTGATTCCGGCCAAATCTAAGAAAACTCACTTTTTAACTCTTTCTCTTTCTCTCTCTCCTTCCTAGACTGCAAGCTCTGTTGCAGCACCTCCTTGGAAAGAGAGTACCAAAAATACCAAACCAGGCAAAGTAGTGGTGCTGAAGCCCGGCATAGAAAGCAGCAGCCCAGGAGTGGCAGACCTATCCAAGTGGAGCCTTCTCCTAGCCCAGTTCAACTGTGACATGGTGCAGGTAAAGAAAGAAAATTTGCAAAGGAAGAAATAGGCTTGACTGTCACCACAAAAGAGAGGACAATAAAAGGCTGTCTTCTGCTCTTCTTTTCGAAATTGCAGTAGAAAGGAAGAGAGCGCAGTCTTTTGCTGCCAAAGGACTTTCCTTTATTAGAGTGAGAGGACGTGCAGATGGAAAGAAGCAAGGTTCTTTGGCTAGCGGGAGGGAAGCTGTTGCTATGGCATGAGGTCATCCTTGGCAGTCTCTCTTTAAGGCAAAGGACAGAGGACAGTAGGTCAGTCCACAGAAATGTTGCTTTTTTTTTTTCCTCCATTTTTTTTTGAAGGAAAGGGCATGACATAGACGTCTCACTTTTGTTCAGGAAGGGTGGTTAAATGTGTTGGTATAAGTCTGCGAACACAGAATGGGCTGTGAACATGTGCCTTCAAATAAAACAGTGAAGTAAACTATTGTTTTTAGAAAGTTCTGAAAGTCTTGAATATGGACTCCAGTAAGGAAAGTCCCTAGTTTACTGTCATCATTTAACTGTAATTTCACACTGGCCATAAAAGAAATTGCTCAATTACTTTCTGCGGACAGTTTAGAAAGAGTCGGATGACACAAACACAAAACATTTTATGGTGTCCCACCTGTTCTGAGAAGCTGCTAATGCTTGCCTGGTTCTTGGGTGTAGGCAGTCTAAGACAGAAGCTCAGATTGTGCAATTTCCTTGACTGCCTCCTTTCTAATTCCAATCTTTATTGGTTTAAGAAGCACAAAGCAAGAATGTGGATGTTGTGTAGATATCAAAGTGTGTCATGTAGCTATGAGTTTAATAACTGAACGCTGATAGATTTCACAGTCCTTAGTGAAGATGAAAAGCTGCTGGAATAGTGAATGTTTTATTACTTGAAGCATCTAAATGCATGTCTCAACTTTTAGGGCAGGTCTCTGTGTAGAAAGATGGAATGACTGGGTTTCACATAGCAACAGTAATTGGGCTAATGTCAGGCGTAAATAACCAGGAATAACCATTCGTTGAATTCAAAGCACGGGGGAGTTTATTATTGCTACCTGTACACAAGAATCTAATCAACTAATGGTAAAAGCTAAATTGGCTAGATAAGGGTCAGTGGAATTCACTGGAGGCTGGATTTGAGTCTGTTGTGGCAATGCAGTGATTCCAAACTGATGACATGTTTAACTCCACCTTGTAGCTCAGCCTGCTCTTCTCCTACAACTTACTCATTTCATCTAAACTTTGAGCTGTCTGTTGAATAATTCACAATGAATGGGTTCATACATTGTGCAAAATTTAAGCAACCTTCATTACACCTACATATATGAACCAAGTCAGTTGTGCTCCCCAAACCTATAGCCACTCTGGAGGAAAGAAGATACATGTGTTGTAAATAGGAAATTATCTTCCTCCAAGTTAGATTGTGTAATCATCCAGCTAATCTGTATTCTGACAGCAGCTTTCTGGGATCAGGCAGCATTTTTCTCTAGTGCTTGCAATCAGATATTTAATTAGAGTTGGTAGGATTTATACTGTGGCTCTTATACTGCGGAACAATATTGCTTTTCTCAGGGACTTTTAGTACCAAAAGGCATTACTCAGATTACCTGCATGCGTGGCCAACATAAGTCTCTCTTATGCCTCATCCTCTAATTGTTTCTCAACCTCAGCACCTTTAAGACATGTTTTATTCCCATGCTAATGGGAATTCTGGGAATTAATGTCCACATGTCTCCACATTGCTATGCCTCTGTAAATTTTTGGTTTTCTGCAGTACAGTTATAGTTGTTTACATTGTCTTAGAAGGTTGTATTTATTTAAGAAAATGTATATTGCCGCCTAACTCATTATCAGTGACTCTAGGTGGCTTACAAGACAAAAACCTAATATAAAATAATAAAAAGCAATAATCTCTCACCCTCCTGGTAGACAACAGTTAATCAAATAAGCCATTTGATGGGCTCCATCCCACTCTGGGTTCCCCAGGCCCATTGGCAAAACCAGGTCTTCGGGGCCTTCCAAAGAGGATCGGGGGTGTGGGGGGGAAATCTTATTTCTGTGGAGATGATGTTCTACAGGGAGGGAGCCACCACAGAGAAGACCCTTCTTCTTGGTCCAACTAGATGTTCCTCATTAGGAGAGGGGATCCACAGCATTTCTTGCTTCTCTGCTCTGGTAGGTTGGCTAGATGTAACCAGGAAAAGATGGTCCTTCAAATAACCTGGTCCCAAGCCATGTAGGTCATTAAAAGTGACAACCAGCACCATGGATAGGACACAGAAGCAAATCAGCAACCAATGCAATTCCTGCAGGAGAGATGACACATATGCACACCTAGGCCTGCATAAAACAGTGTGGGCTGCTTCATTTAAGTTTTGCTGGAAACCTTGCTAAAGCATTATAGTTCTGTAACATCGACTGAAATGAATACTATGGGTATATAATCTTGTTTGAATTTTTTACTGCTATACTAGAAGAAGACTTAGTCATAATGCCCTATATCCTTTTTCTTCTCCTACACAAGAGCTGACTTTTGAACTTCCTGAAGGATGTATAGCAAAGTATAGCAAACCATCTATATTTTTTACACCTGCTTATTTTATGGCCCTTTCAGGCTGAAAAATGGATGCGAGGAAAACTTCTTGATCTGAAGGATGGTTGCAGATTTCAGGAATGGGAACGGATAGCTCAAATATTACAGAGAGAGATGAAGGATTTTGAGAACACCATCATTAAACTGAACCAGGTAAAATGTGGGCTGCTTCCTCTTACTTTACATCTGCATGAAAAAAGACACCTGCATCCAATTCTTCAGTAGCTCAGAATGGCTTAAACCACTTCCTATCTACAAGATCCAGAAAGGGGAGAAAATAATAATTTTAAAAATTAAGCAATCTTTTTCATGTTTTTCTGGAAAAGGAACAAAGTGTGTATTCTTTTACTTCGGTGTAGCATGTTAATAGATATAAAAATAAATATTGCATAATTGCATTCAAAAATAAAACTATCACATTTTGTTACAAGAAAAGCTAGTGCAGATGTTCGTGAGATAGTGGACTGTTGGAAATGTGCCAGTCCCTGCTTAAAGGCCAACTTTTTCTCCCTCTGTGGAATTTTCCACCAAATACCTCCCAGCTAAGTAAAGAATAAAGTCCCAGAAGAAAGCAACAGCAAACTGCTACAGTATTGTTGCCAAGAAAACAACATGGATATGCCCATGAAATGACCAAGTCAAGCTCAACATGAGGTTTTTAATGCTTAATAGTTTCCTTCTTACCTATTCCACAGTTAATTTAAAATCAGATGACGATGAAATTTACAGAAGTTTCTATTAAAGCAGATTTTCTTCCTGAAAAGAAAACAAACAGGCTTCAGTTCTCTTTCTCACAACTACTTTATCAGAACATTTTTTGTGCCATTTTCTCAGGGACAAGGCCAAGTTTGTCATATAGGTTCTTGGCTGTCCACAAACCAAACTCCCTTCCTAATGAATTCCTTCCTATGCATGTCACCTTAATATTCCAGGAATTGGAAGATTCTTTGCGCATAATAGAGAGTTTCCTCAGTTGCCACTCTTTTTTATACAGTAGTATTCAATTCTCATCTGATTGGTTCAACAGTTATAGGATTCAACTGAATCTTAGTATCCACATTAGACTAATCTTTTAGGTTAAGATACAGCGTACATACAATCTTTTTTGTAATACTTTCCCATTGTCCCAAAATAAGTAGATTTTGATCCTCAATTTATGAAAAGTTCCTCACCTGCTACATTCTATTAACATACTTTCATAACTGACATTTTTTAAGGCAACCTTGAAATCTTGCTAGTTGATTTCTCAGAGGGCTTAATTGTCAAACTTTTTTTTAAAAAAGAACAAATTGGGTAAAATGGAATATGCTAGGGAAATATTATTTTTTTTATTGCTAACTTCCTTTTCTATACTTTTTTTTCATTTGGTAAATGCATTTACAAGACAATATGGTTGTACTTTCAACTTTGTTAGTATATTTTTCCCATCTTTTCTGCAGATGGGTGAGCAGCTCATGATCCAACCAAAATCCAGCACAGAAATAGAGAGACGACTTCAGACACTGCAAGAACAATGGCAATTGCTAAAGCACATGGCAACAAATCAGACTAAAACAGTAATTGGGTTCAAGAGCTTACAAGAGTTCAACCAGAAAGCTGAACAACTGGAAACCTGGATCAGGCAGAAGGTAATTACTTGGGATACATAAGAACCTCCTTGGATATGACCAGTGATAATCTCTCTGGAATGGGCAGCATTGAAAACTTCTTTTTAAATTTTATTTTGTGGGTCATTGTGATTGAAGTAGCTGCTCAAGCCTTGCAAAGGTCTAAATATCCATTTTGCCCTTTAAGATCCTCTAAAATGGCAAAACATAGTCTTCTGAGGAGGAGAAACCCTAGCTAAGAAAAAAGACTCCCAAAATTTTACTCCTGTTTGCTCTGGGAGGCATCTCCAGAAATTGCAGATAGAGAGCTGAGGGCTATTCACTTTTGGTTTATGAGTTCATTCATTCAAATATTTAAGAGACTTTTAAGTGGATAAATTTTCCTCAATAATCTAATTTGGGATAGAAAAAAATATTTCTTTTCCCCCTCCCCTTTTTCAATTTTCTTCCTCAAGCTAGTGTTACTCAGATGTGGTGGATTTCAGTTCTAGTAGTAAATCCAAACTTCATTTTTTTAACTGTTACCTTTAATTAAAATGTTTTTAAGGTTTTATATAAAGGAAAAGTTTTGGCCATTTCTCTTGAAAGCTCAAAACAGAGAGAAAGCTAGAAGAACGTTCTGATGGTCAAAGTTTATCTTGAGTGCCCTTCAGTCTTCAAAGGGATTTTTTTTTTGCTTTGAATTCTATTAGACATTTTAATTTTAGTATCCATAACTTCTGTCCTTCACTTATATTCCATTTATTGACATAAACTTAAACATTTCTAGAGTTTCTTTCCTAAACTTGAAAAGAATGAAGAAAATCCTACCCCATATTAGCAACCTTATTTAATTTTGCACAATTTACACAGATCTTAATATTCAAGTTTCTCTGTTATGCATATTTACAAACACAATTCCTGTGTGCACTTGGAAGAAATATTTCCATCTTTTAAAATTTCCTGTAAATATTATGGTCACTGTGTTTTCTAGGATCTCACATATTTTAATCATCTTATCCTCTCTAGGAAGAGAAGCCTTTGCTAGCTATTTTACTACAGGAGAAGGCAGATAAGGTACAAATTACGCGACAGATCCTTGACTTAAAGCAGGTAATCTTCCTCATGGGAATTTGTGTTGTGAAAGGTGTTTCTACTTTGGTTTTACTTTCTGTATCTGATGCATTTGCAAAACAGATTCTGTCTTCGAAGAGTTCTACAGATCTCCTTAGAGTTGGACTCAGATTGAGCAAGTCCTCTTAAGGGACCTAAAGCATTGTTTTGCAGAGTTAGCTGGGAAGAGTTACATTCCCAAGAAAGAGGAGAGAGTTCTTTGGACTGCAAACTTTGCCACTAGTTTATTAGATTTATGCCTTCCTTGGTTTGTAAAGGCTTAAGAGGTGATTTGGTTGACTCCATGCAGGAATGTCGATTTCCATGAGGGAAAGAGTGGTTCTTCTATCCTTGAAGAAAGTGGTGGCATATCATTGCTTGACCCAAGAGCCGTGGACAATTTTTGTCCAGTCTCCAATTTTCCTTTTTTTTTTTTTTTTTAGGAAAAATTGTTGGGAAGGTTGTTTGGACTGTTGCTTCAGTAGGCTATAGAGGAGGATTATCTGGACCTTTTTAGTTGGGTTTCAGACAGGAGCATAATACTAAGGCGAACATTGCTTGTACTTGTTGATGACCTCTAGTACAGGCAGTGGTGGCTCTGGTTTTCCTTGACCTTGGAGTGGCTTTCAGTATTGTTGATCATGGCATTCTATGGAGGCTAAAGAAACTAGTGGTTTTTCTCCTTTCTGGGTGGTTCCAGTTATTGTTGGCAGGAGGAAGTTTAAGCATGAGGTTTCTCACTTACGTGGTGTCTCAAGACTCAATACTTTCAACTCTTATCCTTAAAATCGACATAGGGTTACTAATTGATACCCAGTTGTACAGCTTGACCACAGGCTACCCAAGTGATGTAGTCAATATCTTCTGCTAAAGTCTGTGGGGATTCAGATGGGAACAAATAGACTCCTGCTCCATCAAAGGAAGAATGGATGACTGCGGGTGTTTGGGCTCTTGATCCTGGAAATTGTCCACCTTTAGTCCTGGATGGAACACCACTTCCCATTTAGGACTGGCATGCAATATGGGAAATTTCTGGACACACAACTCCTGCTAGAAGAGCAGGGGGTGGCCCGGAAGATCTATGCACATATCTATTTGTTCCTGGACTAGGAGATTCTTCAGACATTCACGGACTGTGAAGAGTAATTGCACACCTCAATATGCACACATGATCTGGCAACTCTCTGCAGGGTATTTGTTGCCAGCTTAATTTCCAATGGGGCAAAGAGAGAGATATTTTAATGAAAACTTAGGTTTGCATTACTTTATTGTCTTCTGCTTTTCCCCTACACTCAACTTAGGAGGAGCTGCAATTCCAAGCAGTGCACGAGGAATTGAATAGCCTGGCTCAGAAGCTTGAGAAACAAGGGAAGAGTGAAAGCAGAAGTATCATGGCACGACGCAAGTACCTGAATAAAATGTAAGCCCAAGCAGCAGCAGAATGTACTGATGCAGAGACAATATTAGGATAAGCTAATTAAGACAAGCTAATATTAGAGTATCATCTAATCACATTTCTCTTAAGTTTCCATGCTTGATATCTTTCTGTTAAAATACAACAATCAAGGCAGCTTATTCAAGAAGGAGACAGGGCTAAACTGTTTACCTGTCCTCCTTCCATCATTTCAGGTGGCTTCAGCTCCAGAGGACATTAAAGGAACATCATGAAACCCTGCAGCAGGCACTACAAGCAGCTTCTTTCCTCCAGCAAGCAGATGTGCTCCTTTCAGTCATCCATGCAAAGGTACTAAGGGATGAGATTACATTCTAGGCAACTGCACCATAAAAATAGATCTGGATCATTGAATTACCTAGAAGCATGTGTTTGGTTCAGCAGGATGCATCACTTTTACCCAAGCCTTCAATTATGTGCAGTTTAATCCAGACTTCAGTTATGCTATATCCAGCAAGCTGATTGTGGCAAGATTGGATAATCAACCCTGTAGCCAAGAAGGAATACTGCTCCCTTCCATGCAATATTTCATGGCATGCAGTTCTAGCTATACTATCTTACTTTATAAAGGGTAGGGTAATAAGGAATGGCTTGATGCTGTAATTTTGTGTTCCTTAACAGATGTCTTGCATTTCAGCTTCTAACAAGATTGGGTGAAGCTGCTGCACAATTTCTAACTTTACAATATGAAGATTTATAATTGAAGTTATTCACCCAGTTAGATTTAAAAGTCGTCCTGAAGCTCAGAAATCTTGGCTTGGAACATAAAAATTCAAACTTTAAAAATTTGTTGTTTTTTTTAAAAATAAGGTTCTTGGTTTTTATTAAGTAACATTAATAGATATTCTGATTCATATATTTTGAAAAGTGGATACTCCCAAAAAGATTAGATTGCTAGCTGTCTCTCTGGGTTTAAAGTCTATCCTGTTTGTTACAGTTGAGGCATCTTTATGGAGAAAGAAAACAGAATGAATTTGAGTCAAGCCTAGACATGGATATCCGGGATATTGCCAGCCAGGTCATGGTGAGTAATGGAATTATTATCTGGAATACTTAAGCTGAGAAAGCATTATTTTTAGATCATAGAGGACCTATTTAGATCATTAGATCACTTGCTACTTAGTGCAAGAATCCAAGTTAAAGTACTCCCAACAGATTTCTCTCCAGCTTCTGCTTGAACATATCCAATGAATAAGAACCCACCATATTCCTTTGTGATTGATCCATGGAAAATCAGAGACATCATAAATCCTTCATAGCATTAATAGGGATAGAAGAGATTTCCAACCTGTCGAGGGCAGGAATCCTCATACCATTCTGGACAAATGGCAGTCCAATCTTTTGTTGGAAACCTCCAGTGACAGAGCATTCACAACATAAGGAGGAAGGCTGTTCCATTGCTGAATAGTTTACATAATCAGGAAATCCCCCTTACTTCAAATTTGGATTTCCACCAGTTGTTTCTTACATTGCCTCAGGTGTTAAAGAGAATAAATCTATTCCCTCTCTACTGTGACATCCCTTCATGCATTGGAAGATTGCTATCATGTCTCTCCTTATCTTTTTCTTCTTTAAGCTTAACACTAAGTTCTTTTAAACGTTCTTGATAGAGTTTAGCCTTACTATCACTGTTGCTTAGATTTGTCTCTTGGTCCTCTTTCTCAATTTTGACCTATTTTCTCCAATCTGGCCACTTTCAGATTGGTTAAATCCAATCCCCAAATCCCTAACCATGCTAGGTCCTGATATTGGTTCTGCACTTCAGCTCCTGAACTATATCTATAGTCAGTGGTCTATCATACTAGTGGTTATACATATTAAAAAGTTAGGAAGCTAAATTTTCAGCAGAAGCTTTAGTTACTAACAAAATGTCCTTGTTGATATGCATTTGCATCTGAAGAGCTAATCCAAAACATTTCTTTGGTAATGTTATGAGATAGATGTGCACAATGTGACTCATCAAGCTGTATTTGGCTCATGAAGTAGAGCTTTCTGTAGCCCGTAACTGAAAAACAGAGCTTGGCAAGTGCTTGACTAGCCACAAAGCACATGCCCAGTCTGATGTCTTTTGTTTGGTGGGTCAAGTTGTGCGGGCTCAGCCAGTCGCAGATGGCCAGTTACCATTCCCAATTATTCATGTTGTTCCTTTTCTATACCTTTAGATGCTAGATGTGACCATGTCACAGCTTATAAGTCTTCACCCCAGTCTGGCAGCACAAGTGTCGCTCAAACACCAAGATATCAAGGAGAACTGGGCCCGGTTACAGCAACTGTCAAGGTATTTGCTGAATATTTGATCTGTAACTCTTTTCATAGCTTTAGTTAAGTACTTCATTTATGAAGCATCTAATTTTAGAATTGATAAGAGTTATTTTTAAAAAATACTAGAGTTACCATCAGCACATCCTATCTTTTTTGGTGTGACTGACTGAAGAAGGCATTCAACAAAAGTTCAGAAAGTCTCAGGAACTATAATGGTCTCTGCTTCAACAGCAAAGCAAAATTAAGAGTTTAGCAATCATTCCAATTAGTTCAAGCTTTGCACAAAACACCACCTTTTTTAGTAAAAGATTTAAGTAAGAAAACCAGTTTTTCAACCTCAACAATTTTAAGATGTGTGGACTTCAACTCCCAGAATTCCCTAGCTAGCATGCTGACTGGAGAATTGTAGCAGTTGAAATCTACGCACATTAAAATTTCTGTGGCTGAGCAACCCTGGACTAAGTGCATAGAAAGATTGGAATAAAAAGAGCCCCAAGGAGTTTATGGGTAAACGGAGAAGGCTTGGTATGTGATCTTTAATCTTTAACTTTAATCCAGCATCAACTTCAATGACTATTCTGGATGGATAATTTCATATATCTAGAGGACAACAGGTTGGTGAAGATATTTTTAAGTATCTTAAAGTTCTTCTTTCTTAAAAACTAGTCCTTATGCGATTGTGGTGAATATCTGTAGCTTTGGGTGTAAGATGTTACTTACACTGCTAAACATACTACCTAGTCTGGGAACAAAACTTTCAGAAACCAAACCACAAATTCGGAGAACAAACCTCCACCCTTACTTGTCCTAATATTTGTTTGTTTTACTTTTAGCCTCCAAAATATGTATTTTTTTGCAAGTCTGAGGGCAGGAACTCATTTTATTAATCTTTAAATTTCCACCTGTGGAAGCCTATAGTTTTACTCCCAAAAAAAGAATAAAATGATTTAAATAGTGCAGCTATAATGAGCAGAGCTTAAGATTGCTCTGAGACAGGGCTAGATTTATTTTGTCCTGATTTTCATGTTGGCTCTCTGCCTCTCCTTTCTCCATTCTTATTGGAATCATTTTCTTCTCTTTTTCTTTTCTCCGTTTTCCTACTTTCCCATGTCTTAGGAGTGATAATCCTCCACAACTGGCTTTAACCAAGGAATTTATAGATTCAAGTCCTAATCAGGTACTGACTATAACTACAAAGAGTCCAGAAGAAGATCCAGAAGAAAAGCTAGTATGGGAGGTAAGTGTTGCATTTAGGACTATGTTCCGATTTCTTCATCCACATAAAAAAATGAATCTAATCAAATTTCCTTTGCCCCACATCTAGTTACATCACAGAAATCATAATTAATATGCTACTAAACCCACAAATCTGTGATGACAGTTGAATCTTTTATATTAATCCCTGATGAATACATTGATCTTCACTTTGTTGGCTTAAGCCTGTGATTAAGCTACTACTGGTTAAAAAGGTCCTTTTGATGCAACTTTCTGTTCATACATTTGTGGGACAGAGTTAGGATGAATTTCCGAGAATAAATATAGTTGAAAGTATCTTTTTCTCCTGGAATGGCTTTGGAGTGAAACAGTAGAGAAGATTATGGTCCGTTATTAAATGATGGTCCTTTACTAGTCCAACATAACAAGTTTGGGATTTTTAGTTAAATTAAATTCTGGCACAATAAATTTTTGTATAATAAAGAAAAGAAGGAAACTTGAGAATAAAAAATGGGAGATGTTACATGCCGTAGTTATCTTCTCCCATTCTTGCTTCTTGAGTGAGTACAAAGTAGCCATTCTACAAAATAATCAGCATGAACTTCTGTAAAATGACAGCAGGCCTGGGTTAAAGGCAGTTGCCAGTCTTAAGGCCAATGACAATCTATTTAGTAACTCTCTAATCATTGGACATATTTTCCTAGGTGCAAAAGAACGCTCCAGAAATCACAGTACAAGGTGTAAGAAGCCAAGAGAACAACTCAGATTTCTTAGGAAGAGAAGCCATCAACGGTGATAGCAGGAGGTATTGGCATACACAGTGCTGCTCTAGGGAAAGTGTTCTGGAAAATGGGAAATGGTGAAAAAATTGAGCTGTGTGAATATCCAGACAGGGAACTTGTTTTGATCTGCTTTATTATTTAGCAATAAAGTTTTTTTTTCCATAGCCTCTTGTAATGGAATGTGTGGATGGAAGAGATGCTATATAGGAAACAATCAGAGAAGAGCCCCCAGTGACTTAACTATCAGAGAAAGAAACTTAGGAAGGACCCACCCTAGTGGATCAAGCAGTGAAATGTGGTGATGAAAAACTTCTGTTGCAAGATTTGTTTAATGTAGCCTTACAATAAAGGAAATTTAGTTCATCTTGTCATGTTTCCTGTCTGGTTTACCCAGGAAAGCTGAATTATCCTGATAGTCTGAAAGTACAAACTTCCCTTTGCCACTTTTAAATGCTTGATCCATTAGGAAGGGTACTTCCTCAGTTTCTTCCTCTGTATTAAACTCCCTGGGGGCTTCCGTTCCTCTTGTCTGGTTATCTCCTATATAGCATCTCAGTCCGACTGAAGAATAGTTCATTATATATAGAATGGACTGGAGAAATATTTACAGGTTTATTCTGTCAGCTTCATGGAAAAGTTGTATTGTCATGCATTTTAGATCAAACGAGGTGGGTAAATAGCAGTACAGAAGACTTCTGTATAATTTCATGGAGCTCTATTCCATTCCCCCTGGTTTTCTGTTTTAAAGTTCTCTCAAAGTTGCTGAATATTGTATGTCCACTGAGAATGTTCTGAGGTTTGGGGATAGTTACTGTAGCTTCTGTTTTGTAATGTTGGAGTCCTCCTAACTCACAGATACTTTGAGTATGGATGATACTATTTGGTGACATGGCAATCTTATCCCTGTGTTTGCTAGTACGTACACATATGGATGTGGCACTTAAAATATTTATAGTCCCCCATTGAAATGTGTTGCAGTCCAAAGTGCTCGCGAATAAAATGTATACACTCTTTGTCTGGGGGGTTTAATATATTATGGCTGTTTCACACATGTGCACTTGATATGGCAGTAATCAACGGATGAATTGGAATGCATGATCTCAGCCTACTTCTCTTCTTCTGCAGGAGGAGGAAGTTTCTCAGACAGCCAAAGTCTTTAAAGGATCTGCCTCAGCAAGAGGCACACCTTCAGGACATCTGCCAGGATACTGATCGGGTAATGTCTCCAGAGAAGTTTCAAGGCCTTTTCATGTTGCAGCCCACATGGATTCCTTTACTGTAGCAATAATGCTCGTGTTCCTTAGGCTGCTGGTTAGCTGCCATTTGGATGGAGAACAGGCCCTGGCATGAGTAGCAGATCTGGTCTACACATGCAGTGGGATGAGGTGGAAGAAATCAGGAATATAAACAGGGAAAATCAATTCCTCAAAGCTGCTGCTATTCAAATAAAACAAAGAAGGGAGAATGTTCTTTCTAAATTTCTCCTGACTCCCCTAGCTTTTTGTATTTCCAGGAAGTCCATAGAGATTCTCAGGCATCAGGTCCTGGTTGTCCCAAAAGTGCTTTTTCAAAAGGCAACTGGACTTCCTTTGTTTTTCTTCGAAGACATTTAGCTTCTCATCCAAGAAGCTTCTTCAGTTCTGACTGAAGAAGTCAGAACTGAAGAAGCTTCTTGGATGAGAAGTAAAATATCTTTAAGGGGGAAAAAGCAGTTGCTTTTTGGAGATATATACCTTTGGGATATATCCTAAAATATGCCTTTGGGATATTTTCAGGAAGATATTTTTTCTGCAAGGAAACTTTAAAAATTTGAGCTTCAGTAATGTGATGTTCTATTAGGCAGAGTAAGTCATCTACCTTAGGGGATGGATGCTAGAAAATGTGAGAACAGAAGCAGCAGAATGTTCCTTCTAAGCTGTGCTCTCAATAAAAGATCTTTATTGTGTGCTACTTAGAGTCTCCTCTAAAGAAGTTGGGTAGATGTATTAATTTGATTAATAAATACATACATATATAAAACAAATAGAAAAGATGCTATTACTTGCTAATGTTAAAGGATAATCTTGCTCTCAGGCTAGTTAGACCAGTCCCAACTTTTTCAGAACTCTGTTGTCTCTTTACCATTTGCTTGTTCAATAAATAAAATCTTTGTCAATATCAAACTAGATGTGATCATTTTTGTTTATTATATGTCATTTTGCAGAAAAATTTACTCTTAAAACAGTTTGCATAGAATTCTGTAGTTTTTAAACACTGATTAACTCCCACCGTATAAAGTAAGAAGCTCAAAGACTATTAGCACCTTGGAGTTGGGTGGTCTTAACAAATCTATTGTTAACAAATAGGAATCTGTCATCTGCACCTCTATAACCATCTGGTTTGATTCTGTAACCCACAAGACAGACATAGACTTCAGAGAGTAATTAGGACTGCAGAAAAAACAATTATTACCAACCTGCCTTCCATTGAGGACCTGTATACTGCACAAGTCAAAAAGAGGGCTGTGAAAATATTTACAGACCTCTCACATCCTGGATATAAACTGTTTCAACTCCTTCCCTCAAAACGACACTATATAGAGCACTGCACATCAGAACAACTAGACACAAGAACAGTTTTTTTCCCAAACACCATCACTCTGTTAAACAAATAATTCCCTCAACACTGTCCAACTATTTACAAAGTCTGCACTGTAATCTTGTTGCTTGTATCCTTATATTGATTGTATATTGATTGTATCCTAGTATGATTTGATTGCTTATTGCACCCTATGACTGTTATTAAGTATTGTACATTGTGATTCTTGACTCTTGACGAATGTATTTTTTTTTATGTATACTGAGAGCGTTTGCACCAAGACCAATTCCTTGTGTGTCCAATCACACTTGGCCAATATAGAATTTTATTCTATTCTAATAAATAAAATACAGAGGAAACTTAGACACTTGATCCTTCCCCATCTGCAGCTAACTTTCTCAGATTATCAACTTTTCTTGCCAGAATTCTTTTGGTTACATAAAAGGGAAAACAACATAAAAAGGAGTTGATACTCAGCCATTTAATACTAGAGAAAAGCAGATCTTTGTGAATAATAATGTACTCTATTCAGACTCTGCCTGAAGAGGAAGTCAGAGAGGCAGAAACATTGCATTCTGAAGATCTTAGGTTAAAACCATTGCATCTCCTAATTAAAGAATTAGGAAGTGAAAGCTCTTTATTTGAGACCTTTAAAAGCATTGGTAATATTATCTAGCAGGGGTGTCAAACACGACTTCATTGAAGGCCCCATCAGAGCTGTGTTTGACCTGAGGGAGGCAAGGGAGGCATGGCCAGCTTGATGTCCTGTGTGTCAGGAGTGCCTTCGGTGGGCCGAGTGCTGTGTCAGCAAAAATGGGCTCCCTCCCAAGCTCCATTTTCGGCTGCACCAGCCTCCTACAACTCTCTGCCAGCGAAAATGGAGTTTGGGAAGCCACTACCAGATCTAAGCACTCCATGGGTTGGATCCAGCCTGTGGGCCTTGAGTTTGACACCCCTGTTCTAGAGAATAAAATCAACGAGTAAGTGATATGACATACAGCATATGGCAGATTTTTATTTTAGTCCATATTAAGAATGTATATATTTTGCATCACTTAGGAAATACAGCAGTTGCCAAGTACTGATCACAGGTGGAGTCCAGAAATGGAAGATGCCCTTGAGGAGCTAGGAGAATTATGGACTGAATTAAAAAAAAGACATCAGGAAAATGGCAAGGCGCTGCAAGAAATTGACACAGTGAGTAGTAGCCATCCCTGGAAGCAATATTGTATTCTTCCTTTCTTCTTTGCAGTAGTTCAGCAAGTATTCTGTTTGTTTCCTCTGCAATCCTGGATGTGGAAATGGAAGCAGGGGAATATAACATATTAAATTGGGACAAATGCTAGCGGTTGGACTCTGATGGAATGGGAAACGGGAATTGAGAAAATAAGTCCCTTCTAAAACTTATACCTTACTCATTGCAAGTTCTAATCCCAGAATAACTTCGATTTTTGTTCTCTCTCCAAGCAGTTCATTTGCTCTGAAATTTTTTTGCAAGCATCTGGATTTGCTCCTTTTTGGGGAAGGTTCCTACACAATTTTTCCTACTGTTAGAAAGTTGGCCCCGGGGATTTGTGTGAACTCTTTTCTCCTCCAAAGAAGACTACTCGGGTGATATATGGTATATCATAGGCTAGATATAGCTCATGTATGTTATTCCTTTCTCATTGCAGGCTTTGCAGCTGGTTGGGGAGCTAGAAGCAGCTGAGTGTTGGCTAGAAACTGTGGCAGGCTTGCTCTCTGAGCCAAGAGCAACAAAGAATCTTGATGACCTCCAGAGAGATCTGCAAAAAGTTGGCACCTTGAAGAACAAAGCTGGAGCCTGGGCTGCTAAGATTCACACTTTGCAGGAAGAAATGCAGATGGTGGCCTCCTCGGAACACACAGCAGCTGCAATGATTCAGAGAAAAATGAAACGAGTAAAGGAAAAGTGAGTTCCTAAGGATCAAAATACTGTTCTGTGCGGAAGTAGTATAACAGCTGGTCTTTCCAGAAGGTAATACAAAGTGACCACATTTCTTCAGGGAGGCCTTATTTAAAAGACAGCTAAGCAAGAAAAGTTGACTTAAAGAAATAGGATGGTTTAATAAGGTCTTTCTTGTTGCTAGAGGTTTATCTCCCGAGCTAACCTGTTGTTTCTGCTTGATAAAGCAGAGAGCATTTTTATCTGTGCCATATATTCCTTAAATAGTTTGCATTTTCTCACCAGGCTGGTCTGTGTACAGGAAGCTCTCCAACGTCAAGCATCTGATTTACACGATTCCCTGATTTTAATGGAGTTCTTACAGAATGTCCAGATGGATCAGACACTAAACCAAAAAAGCCAAATAAAGGTGAGAAGCAAAAAAAAAAAAAAAAGGAGAAATGAATTACGGAATTGTGGAATAACGAGAGTTGGAAAAACTTTTGAGGTTTTCTAGTCCAAATCCCTGCTGAAGCAGGAGAACCTATATCATAAGCAAACAAATAGCTGTCAAATCTTTTCTTAAAAACCTCAAGTGATAGAGACACACAACTTTTAAAGGCATTCCACTGGTTAATTGTTCTCACTGATAGGAAATTAAGCTGAACCTCTCTTTGATCAGCTTCTGTCTGTTACTTCTTATCTTGCTCTGAGGTGTTATGGAGAATAAATCAGGTCCTCTCTTCTCTGTGACAGAAATATGATCTCAATCCCTTCCAGTCAGTGCGAAGTATGGATTATGAAAGACTTCTCTTTATTGTTAAGTGTGGACAGCAGATTATCATCTTATATCTCAGTTCAGAGTTAATTCACCAAAATAAGGCTTTTGCTGTTAGGGTCAGGATTTCAGTCCTTGTTTGGATATAAGTTAGTTCTGTGATGGAATATTGTCTCTAAACAGATCATTTGGTGACCAAAAGTAGTTATTCCTTTTTTCAGGATTCATTGAATCTCAAGAGAAATATGGCATATAAATTACAATTGGTAAAGACTTTTTATAGCTGAATTTTAACCTCATTCTAGTTCTGATCATCTCCAACTGTGAAAGCATTGGCTCTAATCTACTACCAGTAACTGCAACAATTGACACTTACATGAATTGCCACAATAATCTGCGTGGCTGTTTACTGAAATATCTCTTAAAGAAGTTCATGAGAAAGAACTGGCCTTTAGAAATATGGTAGATATCAATCTCCCTTATAGGCTGATTGATAGATTGATGTTAGCAACATTGTAGTTCATGTTTTGTGAGCATATCTGGTAAATAAGTCCAAGGGAAACTTTTTCTGTAGCAGTACAGTTACTTTGCAGTAATCTCTAAATTTAAATCAATCAGTGTCTCATTTGCCATTGATTGAAGAAACTTTGATTTTAAATGTTCATCAATTACTTTTGTTACTGCTTTCTTATTTTGTTTAATTAACAATAGGTAACAATCTTTACTTTGTAATGTTAAAACAGATTTTTTTAGATTGTTACTGCTTCTATAAATTAGCTGTTGCCCTTATTTTAAGATAATGCTTAATATAGATGAAGAGCAGGGTCTAGTTTTTTGTCATTTTTATATAAAAAAAGAAAGAAAACTCAAAGGCTTCTAAATTTCATGTACTGCAAAACTATTATTTGTATGGATGTCTTGTTACTATTAATTTTTATATGCCATTGACATTTAAATTGGTTTATTTACAGTAGCAAAGAAATATGAAGTAGACATATCAACTAATACTGTACATGCAGCTCACATCTCTAATTAATTCTGCCAATTATGGATAAAATCCCAAAGGTGCTTTTTTCAAAAGACAACTGGACTTTCTTAGTTTTCTTGGAAGACATTTTGCTTCTCATCCAAGAAGCTTCTTCAACTATAACTTGGATGACTGAGAATCTCCACAGACATTATGGATAAAATGTTTGTCTGAATATAAAAAGAGAGATGAGATGAGTTTTTCATATTGTTTTATAACTGATAGAGAATTGGTATCATTGTATGCTTGTCAGATATTCTGTTGTGAAGCATTCAGTACCCATTTTCTTCAGTTCCCAAATGTTGGCATATAATTCAAAAGAAAATAAGCATCAAGAAAAACAGTAAGTCTTCCAAAACAAAATTAATATGTGAAGCAAATGTCCTAAAGAGAATCATTATGAAAGACCACACCATAAGAAACAATCCCAGGCTTGTAATTTTTGAAAATAGCATGAAAAATCTTCCGGTACTAAGGAAATTCTCAAGCACTTAAATCTACCAGCCCCTGTGTAGACTTCAAGCAAAGTTTTAACTGAACATACAATGATTCTGCTTTTCATGGAAAGGGAAAGCTCATTGAGCAACTATTAGTTATTACTCCAATTACATGGTTGAAGGTATAATCTCCAAACCCTGTCCAAGTTCTTATGAAAAGATTATCTTGCTATTTTCAAATCTGGATTTCCCCATAACATTCATGTAACATGCTCATACAGAATAAAACAGTTGGAATGTTATCGAATGCTAACTCTTCACATCATTTAATACATTAGAATGGGAAATCCATGCTTGCCTAATAGCCAAACATGTTAAATATACCAGTTTACCCACAAAGGTAAAAACCCAGGAAGCAAAATTTACCATCTATGACTATAAAGTAAACTCTGATATAAACTGAAATCTAGAGCATTTTTTTCCTGAGTTTTAATGGAGCAGGATTTAGGGTATATAAAACTTATTCTGTGACTTTGAAATTTTTTCATGATATTTGGATAACAAATGCAAATCATACATATCGCTGGATATGTACATTATTATATTGAATTTTTTATTTCTCTGACCACAGTTTGCTGGCAAATTCATTTGGATAATTGGGAAATACTTTATTTTCTTGCCTTAAGCTTTTTGAGTACGGCAGTAAGGCTGGCTGGAGAATTTTGGGAGTTGAAGTCCATCCATCTTCAAGCTGAGAAAGACCGGAATAAAGAAATATGGATATTATATTATCCTATCCCTGTATATAAGATTTTACATGAAAATGTAACATGAAAACATCTCTATTTTATACACAGTGTATATTTCAGTTATTTTCAAGGCTAGTTGCTATATAGATTGATTCATTGGCTAAATAAATAAATATGCATTGATTAGCTGGGGACAATGTGTTACCTGTTTCATCCATATTGTGATTTATCAGGCATATGTAGCCAGATCTATTTCTAGATTTCTTGCTAATGACAGCACAGTCATATAAAATGGAATGTTGTATGAGTACACTTCCTGGATTTGAACCCAATAAGGTGCATCTGACTAAATATATCTTAACAAGTCCCAGTAAGGATGGTAGCATACAGCCTCACTGTAGTCCATGAAATAGAAGATTTTTCTCTGACCTTATCAGGACCCTATACAGATAGCCCTTAACTTATAATAGTTCATTTAGCTATTGTACAAAATTAGAATAGCACTGAAAAATGTAATTTATGAGATATTCTAGTAGAGAGAAGTTCCCTGAAGATGGGCTCCAGCATGAGTCCGAAAGCGCAGAAAATAAATCTCTGCTCGTGGTGACTGACCCAGATTCAGTCTTAATTTATGAACATTTTTCACACTTAGAACTATTGCAGCATCCCCATGGACACATGATCAAAATTTGGATGCCTGGCAAATGGTTCATATTTCTTGGGACTTGTTAAGATATATTTAGTCAGATCCATCTTATTGGGTTCAAATCCAGGAAGTGAATGCAGCAGTTTTGTGATCTTTTTGCGATCTTCTGACAAACAAACACAATGGGGAAGCTAGATTCACGTAACAACCATGTTAACTTAACAACTGCAGTGATCCACTTAATAATTCTGACAAGAAAGGTCATCAAATGGGTCAAAATTCATTCAACATCTGCCTCGTTTAGCAACAGAAATGTTAGGCTTGATTGTGGTCGTAAGTCGAGGCCTATCTGTATAAGCTGTTTGTGTTCAAGTATTTTAATCAGAATCAGGTGAGCACGCTATCTCTAAATGAAAAGCCCATTGGTAAATCAGACATTTCACAATTGAAGTCTCAATAAAGGCTCCTTTATTAACATTCTTTCCCCCCATATCTAAGAGTACTAAAACTGTTTGTGTTTTTTTCTACATTACTTCCAGATACTTAACTTGGTTTGTAGTATTTTATTAGCTTTTTCTAAGTTGTTATAGCAGCTTTAGAAATTGTTTTACTAACTGGGAAATCATGTTTCCTCCTATATGCATTTAATCTTTACTTGTATTAAAAGATGTTTGGATTATATCCACTGAATCTTGTATTCCTCTAAGCTTACTAGTAAGGTTCTTGTTCATTTGTTTAACGCTTACAATTTTTCAATGGATATTTCAATGAACAGCTGGTGCTGTAGCATTGTACATCATTGTAGCACAAGTTAGAGACTCAAGATATTCCTCCATTTGAAGACATCTAGGCAGTATAAAGCAATAGCACTTAGACTTATATAGCACTTCACAGTGCTTTACAGCCCCCTCTAAGCAGTTTACAGAGTCAGCATGTTGCCTCCAACAATCTGGGTCCTCATTTTACTGACCTTGGAAACAGTGGCAGGATTCAAAAATTTTTACTACTGGTTCTGTGGGAGGGTCTTGGTGGGCATGGCTTGGTGGGCATTTCAGGGGAAGGATACTGCAAAATCTCCATTCCCTCCCCTCTCCTGTGGGAAGGTTACTGCAAAATCCCATTCCCTCCCCATCTCACTAACTTGCTTTCCAGCTCCATTTTCCTGTGCAGGGCAACAAAAGAAGACCCAGCCGATCAGCTGGGACTCTGGAGGAAGAGAATAGACGGGGGCAGGGCCAATCAGAGGTGGTATTTATCGTTTCTCTGAACTATTCAAAATTTCCGCTATCAGTTCTCCAGAACTGGTCAGAACCTGCTGAATACCACCTCAGCTTGGCAGGATGGAAGTCTAACTCAACCTATATATGTTATTTAGACCAAGAAACATAGATAGGTCACTTGTTTATTAATTCTAATTAAGGAGATTTTTTTTCTTCCACTCAATCATGTATGATTCTTGGACACTGCCTGGACAAGTCCCTGAAGTTTTCTTGGCAAGGTTTTTCAGAAATGGTTTGCCATTGCCTCCTATCTAGAGCTAAAAGAGACTGACTGGCCCAAGGTCACCCAGCTGGCTTTGTGCTGGATCTTCCAATTTCTATCCTGATGCCCTGATCACTACACAAAACTAGGTCTGAGTTAAGGAGATATATCTAACTAAGGCAACAAGAACAGAAAAACACACAAACATCTTGATGAGCAGTTTAAATAACAAGTGATTAATTTTATTGAGTGGGGTGTTATTGTCTTGCTACCTTTCTGTTTTAAATTCCTCCTTTGTAGAATTGAAATAATGATAATTTATTTCCAAAATTACTGTGATAATTAATAGAATGATCTATTATGTATTTTAATGCCAATATTACTTGTATACTTATTTTGCTTCAGGGGGCACCAAACCAGTTCAGTTCCCCAGAATCTTTGCAGTTTGTCTTAGTCCAAAGTGCTCAACAGGGGAACAGTAAGGACATGAGTAGACCACTAAAGGAATTACAAGAAGCAGTGGAAATGCTGAACAATGTAGTGAAGGAACGAGAGCAGGCCTTGAAGGCAGCGACTCAAACCAAGAGCCCGGAGTGCTTTCCTCAGGTCATGAAAGATAAGGAGGAAATTGGGGTAAGAGGTGCCACATATTAGCATATTTCTCTAATAGAGAATGCTTACAGTTTTTACCTTGCTCCAACTCATTGCTTGTTGTGATCATGTTTCTGGTATTGGAAGAAGAATCTGAGGCATACCGATTGGTGGCTTTTCCTAACTATCTATCTATTAAAGATATATCTATACCAGCAATGCAGGATCTTTTGCAGGTTGTCATATTGTTGGCTTACTTTCATCCAGTGCAACTCTTTATGCAGACTAAAATCTTGAAAGGTGCTTAGAAGAAGCTAATTTATTTTAAGTCAGACTGTTATGGTCCATTTAATTATATATTGTCTACTCTGACTGTCAACAGTGCTTTGGAAAGGAGAATTTTTCAGAGTTTTAAAGATCCTTGGGATTGAACCTCAAACCCTTTTGCATGTAAATCATGTCCTTCACCTGTGATGAGTTACCCAAAGTAAATGAGTTGCTCATTTACTCCCAGATGTTTTTATATTACACCACATTCTGTCTCATACCTTTTCACTGTATTCCTACATGGCTTTCCAAACATTCTCATCCCTTCCATATAGAAAACATGGGAATTTCTTGGAAGTAAATCTCCAAATATATTGGATCAAATGTATAAATAGTCCAAACTAGCACTACAGTGGATACTATGAAATCCTTCAACAAATCCCAGAAATGGGTCTGCAAATCTAAGAATGCTAAGGGAAGGTAGCATATGTCAAAAATGCATCAGACAATATTTTGCCTAAAGAAAAACAGCTGGTATGAATATCCTAGTTTTCATAGAAACAAATCTGCAGTAGGGTGCAAATTAAGACCAACATACCGCCATTTTAGGGGGAAAAAACAATGTAAAATCAGCTTGGACAGAAAATGTCCTTAAATAATGGAAATATGAGCCAAACTCAGAAACCAAGAATTCAGTCTGGGCTAAACAAACGGATTCTGCATCTAGGCAAGTGCAATTTCACAGTTTGTGTATTAGATAGATAGCAATAGCAATAGCACTTAGACTTATATACTGCTTCATAGTGCTTTACATCCCTTTCTAAGTGGTTTGCAGAGTCAGCATATTGCCCCCAACAATCAGAGTCCTTGTTTTATCAACCTCAGAAGGATGGAAGGCTGAGTCAACCTTGAGCCAACCAGGATCGAACACCTGGCAGTTGGCAGAGTTAGCCTGTAATATTGCATTCTAACCACTGTGCCACCACAGCTCTATATAACATCCTATCAAGAAATGTAGGGCACCGAGTGCCTTTGCTAAGCTTCATGTTTGTTCTTTCTCTTCTCAGCTGAGCTGGGTTACCTCACAGATTGAAACAATCCGGGCGAAATCAGAAACACTGGCTCAGGACCTCATCCAAGCAGAGAGGAGTTTTATCACAGTAAAAAGCGAGATGGATCTGCTTGATGTGCAGGGCATACAGAAAAGGCAAGAAGAGATAGAGGTGAGATCCAAAGCTTTGGTTCTGACTTTTCTATCTTGAAGAATGTTGAAACTGTATTGATTTTCCCCACTTCAGAAAGTTTTCAGATAGCACTGGTTTTTAAAATTAAAATTAATTGAATTGAAATGCATTGTACAACTATTCTGTGTTTTCCTCCTTTATGCTTCCATTTGTAAATATAAATGGAGGAATTGGTTACAAAAAGTTACAAATGGAGGGTAATATCATCTGGATCCCTTGTAAAAATCCAGGAATGAGGTAAGGAAATTGTTTAATAACTGTTCTGTCAGGAACCATTTCATCTCCTGTTAATCTTGTCTGCAATTAAAACTAACTTTTCTTGTTTAGCTCATTCTAGGGGTTTGTACAAGTTTGGCCTTGGGCTAATCTCAACTGTATGTGGGTGAGGAATATCCTGGGATTTAGAATTAGATTGGCTCTGGTATATAAGAACACATATATTTTGCTGTAGTCATAAAGTCCCAAATGATACTTACTGGATGCTTAAATGCATTCCTGGACTTTGTAGGTTGCAGATTTGGGGGTTAATAGTTGGAAATAGTTGAACATATTCCAAGGGTTAAGTGGTGTGAAGTGCTTCTCATGTTTACACAGATGTATATGCAGCAACAATTAGCCCAATGTCCATAAAGTTGCTGGGCTCATGAGCCACTCCCCCAAATAAGTTTCATTATCTCATAGCAGATGTGGGAGCTATGGATCTTAAAGAAGACATTATATAGAGTTTTTTTTTTAAATCTATTCTGCCTACTTACCATTGCAAATCACAGATTATCTCAGGTTTAAGTTTGACTATAATTTTGAGCAGTACTTTTAAAAGAAGTATAATGTTTTATTGGTTCTGACCACCTGTGCTTTTTTAAAGCTCCCCCCCCCAAAAAAAAAAAAAAAAAAATCAATAGCAAAAAAACTATCTTTTCTGGGATAGCTACAAGGATTTGTTATCCAGAAGGAACCAGGAAAGTGTCTTCACCACTGTGAATCCTGTTTTCTGTGTCCCATAGAGTGATATGTCTCAGCTGGAGGGAAATATAGAGGAACTGGAAAGAGCAGTAACTCACCTGGTTCAAGTATCTGATGACTCCAAACGGACTCTTGAAATAGTAGAGGCTTGGAAAGATCTCCAAAAACTGGTGCTAGAAAATTCAATTCACGGACAGCAGACTGTTCGCTTATGGCAATTCTTTAAAAGCTATCTGGCCATTATGTAAGTTAGTTTCTCTTTCTCTTATACTACTTAAAATCTTGGGATGCAAGATGCCCAGAACTAAGAACTGTCTTAAATTACAAAAAAAAAGTTGTTTTTCAGACAGCATACCTACATTTCCTTACAGTTCATACCATATATAGCTTTCTGTCTAGTCTTATTTTCGTCATACTTTTTATACTTCAGCAAGAATGTGCTTTGTTCCTAGAGAAGTCTTGGAAAGGGCTTGACATTTTAAAATTAAACAAAGATCAGAATCAGGAAATAGTCCTTTTATTTTAAAAAATTAAACCTTCCTTAGCCTCCAAACTGTTTTGTTAGTAATCATGTCTGTGAGATGTTTTTGTTTTGAAGGCAATTCAATTACTTCTTAAATCTCTTTCAGTCATAAGCACAGTTCTCTACAGCAAGTATTTCTTGATATTGAATTGCGTGCAATTTGAATGTAAATTGTCACAGTTGACAAACATACAGGGAAGTTGCCATTGGCTACACATTTCCTTGCTGTATACTACCTTTATTGAGCAAAATACACATGCAATATTTAGTGTTGTCAAGTATGATGACCTATGTGTGAATTCCTTGCTAACTTTTAAACAATAGTGGGAGAAGTTGACATTGTTTTTACATTTTAATATTTCCTGAATAGACTTTGACACAAGGTAATGGAAAGTGTTTCCATGTCTTGCCAAGAAAACTGAATGGAAATGTCCATGTAAGTCAGTAGGTGTCCAGCACAGCTTGCAGGTGATTTGATGTTTTTAAAAGGCTTGAGGGAAATGCTTGCTAGCTTAATTATGAACTATAGGCGGAGAAATTCTGCCACCTAGTGATCCAGATGCAGGATAGATATCTAGTGCAATTCTTGGCTCCTAATAGCTAATGTTCTGCCTACAGTCTAGGTCCGTGTTGGCGAACCTATGGCACGCGTGCCAAAAGTGGCACACAAAGGCGCTTCTGCCGGCACACAAGAGGTCATCCAGAAGAGCCTCACTGCGCATACGTGCGCGCAAACCACCCAACAGCTAATTGTCGGGTATCTGGCGCGCATGCCTGGGGTGCGGGGGGTGGGAAATGCCCATGCAGAGAGATGTGCAGCGCACATGGGAGGGATTGCACACACATGCGCAGGGGATGTGTAGGGGCCAGCACACATTGCCTTCTGGGTACTGGCAGGTGAGCGCGCGAGCACGAGCACACACGCAATTTTCGGCACGAGAGCCAAAAAAGGTTAGCCACCACTGGTCTAGGTCTAGGAATAGATGAATTGTTGGTAGTGCAGAACAAGGATGGGTGGGCTTCAGCTTTGTCTGGTGTGTTTTATTTATTTAATTAAAGCCTGAAGATCCACCAACCAAACCCTGGTATAAAAGATATGCATTTTGCATATCTTTTTGAAGAAATAAGTCTCAGTGGCTAAGACAATGAGCTTGTTGATCAGAAAGGTTGGCAGCATGGCGGTTTGAATCCCTAGCACCACGTAACGGAATAAGCTCCTGTTCCTTGTCCCAGCTTTGGGCAACCTAGCAGTTTGAAAGCATGTAAAAATGCAAGTAGAAAAATGGAGACTACTTTGGTGGGAAGGTAACAGCATTCCATGCACCTTTGGCATTTAGTCATGCCAGCCACATAACCAAAGAGCTGTCTTCAGACAGCGCTGGCTCTTCGGCTTTGTAACAGAGATGAGCACTTCCCCTAGAGCTGGAAACAACGAACACGTATGTGTGAGGGAACCTTTACCTTTAACCTTCTTCTGAGCTTATGATTATATTTTGAGTACCAGGATTGCACTGAAACATGCAGCATTTTCACCCCTAAATCCACTCCCCATTACCTCCAGGTTTCCTCATTCAGCAGACAAATTTTAGTGCATGAAGTCATTGAGGGTTTTTGTTACTGTTGCTGCCGCTATTCTAACATCTTCCAAAAATCTACTTTTTGGTTTTGGTCTACCTTTTGGTCTATTTTTGCAATGGAAAGTTAAATTGGCTATATATTTAGGTAGGTATGAGGACCTGTTTCTTCTACATTCAAAGCTGTCCTCTAACCTTGATTTTTTTAGCTCTTGGACAGAGGACACCCGGACACAAATTTTCTCAGAGAACCTGAATGCCCAGGGTCTTTCAGAAGCCCCCTGGGAGAATCTGAAGAATAGTATGGAGGCTAAATTCAAGGAGTTTGAAGAATTGGCTGCATCAGGGTGGGAGCTAGTAACCGAAGAGCACTATTTGAGTAAAACGGTAAGTGTGAAAGGCTAGGAATATAAATATCCCACAGGCTGTCAATGGAATTATCATTTAGGTATCGTTATAATTTAGGAATCGGTATTTTAGCCCCAAAGAAGATCATGGTATGGTTTCAAATATGCCTGTCTTTATGTATTAGTGGCTCAGAGCAGCTAATGGCTTTCTGAGATGACGGTTTTCAAAGATTTTTCAGGACTGCTCTTAATTACGGATATCTTTTGCACCATGAAACAGCCCCCTCCTGGGCATTAGCTTTTTCCAGCAGCAAATGCTTTCCAGTTGGATAGCATGTATTCACAGGCACAGATGGGTTAAACCCTTTGGAAAGAGAGATGATATGTAGTTATAGATTATATCCAATTCATGCCCTTGAAAGCATTTTTCCACATAAAGAGATCCAGTGAGCACATATTTTATACATTAAAAAAAAAAATCTCACAGTGTTGCCTAGAGCACCTACAGTATTTGCTATCTCTGATTTAGAGAGGTACAGTAACATGATCTTATGAGTGAGATATTGATTTTGTTACCACTAAATTAATAAGAAAATAATATTATGGTATTAATTATAAACGTTATCTCAATTTTTCCTATTTTGAGCCAGTGAGGAGAAAACTGTGGTGAAATGCAGCACACATGGGATGGGACAGACACACCTTTCATTTAAACTTAGATCCTAAGATGGGAGATAAAATTCAATTCTGTAAATATATGTTGCCCTCTACAGAAGTGAAAGCAGTAAACACAGTCCATTGTACAGACAAATGTAATCACAACCCTCAGTGTGATTTGTAATCGTTATTGCACTGAATCAACATGCTAAGTTTCAAATAGATATTTTAATTGCTTTGATTTCTTAAGAAAGTTTGAGTTTTCCTATAGCTTATTTTGGAGAAGTAGAAGAAATGGTTTCAGAGCAATGATTTGGATGAAGGATATCAAAGATTTATTTATTTTTAATATTAAGAACATATTCGGGAAGAGACAGAGGGAAGCTATGGGGTCCTTGGCAATAACCAAGCTCAGACACCAACAAGGACCCCACAAGCTACAAATATTATCTTCTATTGGTAGAATGAAACTAATTCAAGAGCTTGAGAGGGAAACAAAGGGACATATTTCCGAGCTGGTCATAAATCAGATTGCAAAGGAAAACAGCAGCAGAAATTCAGGAGGTAGCACTACAGGGAAGGTTTAGGAATTGACTCATATCGAAGAATCTAAAATGGGAAGAAGCAATTAAAGAATATCATACACACAGTAGCTGCTGAGGACAGCAGGTAGCATTTCAGCAAACACTGAAAGGGGCTAATTCCAATTAGAAGGAAAAGTGAGATTAACTGTAAGGAATATCAGTTCTTGTCTGCTAAAACAAGTGCAAGAGGTGAAAGAGGTTTTTCTCTTGGGAACATTTGAGGAGAATCCAAAGACTTGTGATAATCTTTCTCAAATAATTTAATGCGTAAAATATACAAAACATCAGATTCCATGGTTCTGATGAAGCTCTCTTTGGTCTACAAAACTTTCACAGTTATCCTTGAACTACCAATAGTTATTCATCATGAAGGTGCCAGTGTTTTTTGTGACAAAAATGATAGATTCTCTCAGCAGGCCTTATTGAGGTAACTGGACAAATAAGTTGGATAAAATAGCTAAACTCTTTGAACGAAAAAGGACAGTTACAAATTTATTAATCTACCTGGCATCCTTAAGAATATGAAAACCAATATTTAAGAGAGCAGAAATAGTTTCAGAGATATTGTAATACCATAGAATACCATAGGTCACAAACGTTTCTGACCACAACCAAATCAGGTTCTGAGCAAAAAATTCACAATTTTTTTTCGCGGCCTATTTCCCCTTCTGCACCATTTTTTTTGTAAGCACCAAATTTCCAAAATCAGATTCGGGTCATAACCAAATCGGGTTGTTGTGACCAAAATTATGGAACGAATTATGGTGGTGACCAGAGGTTCTACTGTATGGCATTTCAGGTGGTTTTTCCTCCCTTCTCTTTCACGCTTGTTCTGACTTTAGATAAAGGAGCGAATGGAGGAGCTACAGAACATGCTGGGATGGATGATGGTACGCTATCAAGCACAGTGTTCCCCAAAGGACCCTGGAAACAAGAATGATGAGCGAGAGACTCAGAATAGCACTCTCAACATGCCTCAGAACCTCCAAGTTAGTATGCCTCTAGAGTGCCTTTGTTACAAATAGAACTTTTTATTCATGGACTAGGGAAACAATGAAGATTGTATTGTGCAACTATAGGGGAAGATTGAAGTTTCCTTATTTTTTAACTTATCTTTTTCTCTGATTTGTATCTCTGGATGGTAATGCATGAGAACTAAGAAGTGTTCATGTATCATTTGCTTTTGTAAATTCTGCCATCAATATTGAATCTGCAGTTAATGTATCTGATTGTTGTCCATGCCATCAGCTGATTGCCTATGCATGAGGACAGAGAACAGCTCAAGATGAAGAAACAATTTTCATTTCTTGTCCTCAGCCTTTCAAATTGGCAAAAGTAAAGATGGATCACCTTCAAACTTTTGAGAATACTAACAGTGGCAGCATAAAAGTACTCCTGATTTAATTGCAAAAGCATTGTCTAGACCAGGGGTGTCAAACTCAAGGCCCGCGGGCTGGATCCAATCTGGATTAAATCTGGCCCACAGGGCTGGCCTGGAAATCGCAAAGGACCAGTCTCTGCTGGCCAAAACAGAGTGCGGGGGCCCCAAGCCCTGTTTTGGCCAGCAGGGTGTTGCAAGAGGCTGTCCAGGCTGAAAATGGGGTGCCCCAGTTTGGCTGACAGAGTTTATCTTGTCTCCCTACCCACCGCTCCTGGCCAGCTGGCAGAGAACTACAATGCTGATCCAGCCCACAAAGAAATCCAGTTTGAGAACCCTGATCTAGATCAGCAATTTACTGTTCATAAAATGCATGTTCTGATTCAATATTTCTTTGATGGACTCCACCAATCAAAGCACCTATCTAGGCAGAGGGGTGAGATAACAGGAAAACAATTTGGATTTAGAATATTGCCCCACCTACTGGTACATAGGCTTGTGTTTATATCAGTATAGCGGGCTCATAGTGTGCAGTGAATCACCTATGCAGTGTGCATCTGGAATTATGAAAAAAAAAAAAAGGTAAGGTGCAACACCAGCAGGACTCAAGATTCTCAAATAACCCAATTCTGTTGCTTTGGCAACAGCTTCTTGTTCTAGGACTTATAAAGTACCAGTCCACTCTATTTTGATAACATTGAGGACATCTGCCCAAAGGATAAGCGTAGCTCTGTCAACATTTTGCTACTAAAAATAGAATATAGGTATTCTATGTCTCTGTGCTTACATCCTTTGTGCTTACATCCTTTTAAAAATTGCTGTTGTAGAAAAAGTGCAGGAACTAATCACCGGGATCCTTCTTCCACTTGCAACTTAATTTATTCTGGTCTCTTAAAGTCTTTTAAGAAACTGGAAGGACTGTGGACCTCTTACCTTTTCTTCAGGGCCCTTTGCTTGCCTGCACTTGTTAAGACTTGGAAGGAGATAGTGTTTCTTTTTTAAGGAAGAAAACTCCCTGGACCAACCTTGGATAGTGCCATTAGAGGCTTGAGAACTGGGGGTTAGACTGAGAAGATGTCAAAACATCATTGAAGTATATTTATGACTAGCTTAAGATTTTTAAATAATCATCATCTTGGCTTCCATGCTCCCATTTCTGAATCTGATTCCTTTCCAGTGATAAGAATAACAACAACAACTATGTCCTATATCTACTTGCTATTTTTCTCCAATGTTGGAGTTTTCCCATTTAAGATTTGCCATGCTTATTTTAAGTATATTTTTGCACATCCAGATTAAAACTTTCCAAGAATCAATACAGCAGTGGAACTTTTCTGTATGGTCTTCATTCCTATTATATTTAAGCAAAAAGAATCAGAATAGATTTACACTAGACTGGGTTTTTTTTTCCTTCTGAAAAACCCGTAATACAAGAGATTGAGGTAAACAGCCTGGTTTCATATGTAAGGCACTTGTTCACTTGGGTGCGCTGTTTCCAAATTTGCAGCAGACTTGCCCAGATGGTCTTCTCCTGCCTCCTATGTATGAACCAACCACAACATAGAATAAGAAACCAATACTGTCCTTTCCTCTGGTGATCTCTAATTTTCTGAGTAGGCCATGCTCTTATGTCTAATTAATAGTAACTTAATGCACATAAGCCTGTATAGTCAAGAAGGAAGTAGATCCCAATTCAGAAGAAATAACAATGCATATCAAGCTGAAGGAAGAAAATTAGCAAACTACCCACTGCAGCTTATTTATTGTGTTTTCTTACTCCTTAGAATGAACTCGATCCTAGAGCTGATGTGACTGAAACAGATGGTATCCTGAACTCTAAAGTGTTAAAGAAATGTTCAACGGGCGATTACCATAAACAACAGAATGAACCAGTCTCCACTGCATTTCCACTGAATGTTCCTCCAGGGTGCAAACAGGGATTGGAAAAATCAGGAACTGATTTACCCTTTGAAGTGGATGTCCCTAAGGGGATTCTAGTTCTAGAACCCTCAGAGACCCCAGTGTTACTTATGCCACAAGCACCCCCTGGCAGTTTGGGTAGCACGGTGAGCTTGATCCTGAACATTGAAAAGGAAGGGGAGAAAAAGGTTAGAGGAAGCCAGGCTGCATCTTCACCAACTGTAGAACAAGAGACTTTGCACAAGGTAAGGTATCTTCTTGCCATACAGATAGATATGCTTAATTGCCAAATGTAATAAATGCAACACTGCCTCTAGAGCAGGGTTTCTCAGCCTTGGCAACTTTAAGATGTGGGTACTTCAACTCCCAGAATTCCTTAACCAGCATGAATTTTGGGAATTGAAGTCCACATATCTTAAAAGTTCCTCAATCGGAGACATGCTGTTTTAGAGCAATGGGAGGCAAGAATTTCTAATAATGAGGAAATTCCAAACTAAGAATGTCAAAGAGGGGAGCACCTAACATCAGTGGAAAAGTTCATAACTAAGCATTAGTATATGACTACTGTAAAATCTCCAGTCGGGAGGTGGTATTTGCCAGTTCTCAGAACTACTCAGAATTTCTGCTTCTGATTCTCCAGAACTGGTCAGAATCTGCTCAATACAACCTCTGAATATGCAGTATGGATCAAGGAAGCTAGTTTTGTTTTCTGCTTCTTGCATAAAGAGCTGCCATATATACATCTAGTACAATCTTTTTATGTGGCATCAACTGACTTTCCGCACCTTTCATTTCTCTGCTGGCTGTCATTGCTGCTCCTTCACTTTCCATTTTTGTTTCTTTCCTAATATCCAGCTCTCTGAAATTAAACCCTCAGCCTGTAAAACGTTTTGGAAACGTTGCCAGGGACTTTTAGAAAATACTTTGGGTAGTTTAAAGAGAAAGAAAAAGCTGTCCCATCAGCATGCAAAAGAGGTAAAATTGCTGTAATGGAGGAATGAGGGAGTGAGGACCAGGGATGCATGTTAGGGCACATGACTGCATGTTGCAAGGTCCTTAACTAACTAGCTCATTGCTACTCCTCACAGTTAACACCTGCATTGATTTACAGTGATAGTAGGAATCAGACAGACACGTTTAGCAAGGGTACAATGTATGAAGGTGTGAATACATTACAGCTGCACTAAAGTTTCCATCTCATATCCTAATATGTCCTATGAAAACTGCTCCCATAGAACTTTAAATAGCAATAGCGCTTAGGCTTATATACCACTTCACAGTGCTTTACAGCCCTCTTTAAGCAGTTTACAGAGTCAGCATATTTCCCCCAACAATCTGGGTCCTCATTTTACCGACCTTAGAAAGATGGAAGGCTGAGTCAACCTTGAGCCGGTCAGGATCCAAAGAATTGAATTCCTCACAGTGGGGGCAGAATTAGCCTGAAATACTGCATTCTAACCATTGTGCCACCATGGCTCTTAAATATCTTGTATTTATCCAAGCTCTCTATATGCTGTGTTTGTTCTTCTCCACATCTTGCATCTTCACTAATTGACCAGAATTGGAGCCTACACAGTTTCTGCTGTTAGTCTCTATATTAATGATGGTTCTCTGTTCTGTATAACTATTGAAGATGCTGGACTGGTGTCACCGATGTAGACTTACAAATTCACAGGAGATATACTAGGACGAGGAACAGTATGTAATTTAGATCCCACTATGAAAGAGTAAATCAATTTGCAAAGGAAAAAGAAACAAGAAATGAGTCCTGTGGTACACTGAATATTGAGCTAACTTATGGACAGGAGAAAATATTTTATTTTTGGAAAATGGCCAATGCCTCTTTCAGCTGATCACTTTAACTTAACCCTTTAGCTGTTTTTAATACAGCTGATAGCTGATAGATACAGTTGATAGTTTGAATGTTGAAATGAATTGAGAAAGGGTAGTACATCACCTATACTGAAATGCTTTGAGATGCATTTAGGAATGGTTCCTCTACATTTAAGTTCAGACTACATTTAAGTTCAGACTAACATTGCCTCCCTTCCTGAAAAGCCTGGAATAATAAAATGAAGTAAACTAGAATAGCTAGAGTTTTAGTTGGCAAGAACATTAATAAACTTGAAATGCAGTGTCCATTTTGGGGGGATTGCATGAATGGGTCTTTCAAATGAAGAGTGAATAAACATTGGCAGAAGACAGCATGTATCAGTGCATGCCTTTAAATAAGGTCTTATGAGCGCAAAATTTGCTGCTGTGCTATCCTAAATATTTGGTCTAAACTCCAGCAGCTTCATACAGTTCAGAGATGTTCTTTACTTTTCTTAATATGTTTTACAGGTGAGCACCTATCTACATGTAAAGGAGAAAGATGGGTGTGGAAATCAGGATCCCGACTTTGGAAATTCAGACTTCATATCACAATCTGTTAAGCAAGTGCCTCCCAGAGTTCCTTCTTCACCATTTTCCAGGATAGAATGGAGTAAAGCAACCTCTCATACCTTCCCCAAGATTAGTTCCAGCTGCTCCTCGAAAAGCCCAAAGGGAAAAACCAAAGGAATGGCAGGAGATATTCAGAGGCTCACTTTGCAAAGGATTATGGGGAAAAAAGCAAATTATCTGCAAGAAGTGAAGTATAGTATGAGTAACACTTGGCCACCTAGATGCACCCAGAGGGTGCAAGTCCTTCAGGCCTTGTCCTTACCACAAAGAGAGCTGATGGATCATGTGAAGAATCCACTAGATTGGGCTAATGATGCTGACTGTGATTTACCCAGAGAAACATCTGGAAAGTGTATATTCCTGAAACAAAACACAAGTCTTCATAGCCACCATGCATCCACAGAAAAGATAAACACATGTCAGCATCTTTCCCTGGGATCTGTTTTGAGCCTGGAACTTCCCAAGGACCTCAGTGCTCTTAGAAATGTCCATGACATTGTCAGGGTAGCAAGGGACGAGGTAGCAGAAAGGAAGGGAGCAAACCAGGTGAACCAAGTGACCCAAAGGAGCACAGAAGAGGCAAAGACACACGAAACCAGTATCAGCCTGGAAAAGGAAACCATAAGAGGACAGCGAGTAATGCATTCAAAGCCTGTGAGAGCAGAAGATGTTTCTCATAAGGTCCCCAAGACTAGGAAAGGCACTTGGTTTGAAGAAGTGAACCTCAACCCAAGCTACAGTAGGCAGAAAACTTACTCTGTTGCTTGTAGTGAAGAGGTGAGGCTGCATCCTAAAAGTCAAAACAATTCCAGTGATGAATGTTTTGATTTCAAGCAGAATAAGCCCCCTCATACCAGTGTATTCCATGAGCAGATAGATTTGGAGTGGGAAAAACTAGCTGCCCCACTGGGTAGAATGGGTATTTCCAAAGAGAAGCAAGTAAAAGATGCAGATGACAAGAGAGCCAAAGTTCAACAAGCTTTGAGGTTGAAACTGAAGCCTTTCTCTGCTGAATCCACAAGCAACCCTGATTTAGTTTCTCATCTAACCGAAATGAAAGATCCTTTAGTGAATGAGACATCAGAAAAAGAAAATACCCAGTGCTCTGAAGAAAGCATTTCAAGACACCCATCTACATTTCTGCACTTGGGACATAAATCCCCCACCAAACCTTCTAAGCTTGATTGTGAGTTGGGCTATGAGGAAAATACTCAGAATAACCCAAAACTGTGCCCTTTCAATTTGACCCCACGGGCAGAGGTACCCAAAGGAACAAAGTTGCAAGGCATGGCAGCAGAAGTTCGTCATCCTGCTCATGAGATGTTTGAAGAAGAGGAAGAAGAGCTGCAGGCCATATGGAATAATATGGAGAGGCATCAAAAAGGGTCAGATGTCCCCGATGGCCCAGGAAGAAAGGTGGACAAAGAACAAAGTCTGGGCAGTTCAAGTGGAAAACTTCTCCTGACATCTGCAGATAATTGGCTGATAGCCAAATTCAAGTTTCCCACTTCTGCTGAGATGTTACAGAATTCAGAAGGAGGAAGAAGGGCTAGTCTTGGGGTTGACAAGAGGAAAAACAGACCAAATCAGTGCAGCAAAGCAGATATATCTTCTTGCCAGGAACTTAATAAAGAGGCAGCATCTTCACCTGGAGAATTGTCACTGCAAAATATATATCCAGCGGATCAACAGAAATTCCAAGAAGAAAGCAAAAGTGTTGGCAAGGTTAGAAATGATTGGCTTTCAAAGGGAGGCATCGGAAAAATTGCATTAGAAACTTTGTTTTATCTAACATTTAAATTTTTGGGATTCTTTTTCATATGTTCCCAAAATAATTGATGCTTTTATCTTCTCACTAATGCAAAACTCGCACTTTTTCAAGTAGATTTCAAGTAGAATACTGAGCCCTGCAGCTGTGTGTAAGTGTAATATTCATCAATATTAGCCAATTTGGCCAATTCCATGTGGCTGGAATAGCAATGGTAGACAAGCACACCTAGAATTTGTATAGCTAAAAGTCTGTAGACATTCTCAGTCATCCAGGTCATGGTTGTCCCAAAGATGTTTTTTCAGGAGGCAACTGGACTTCCTTGTGTTTCTTTGAAGATGGTACCTTACCATACTGGATGGTAAGGAATGGAAGGATTTATATTCCTTGCAGACAGCTGGTCATTTGCATTCTTTCAGAGAGTCATTGAGGCCACTTGGAGGTTTGTCTGTGTCCTCAGGGTCACCTGAGTAGTGCTAATGGTTAGCACTACTAATGGTTATATAGCATTAGCACTCAGGTGACCCTGAGGACACAGATAAACCTTCAAATGCTTCAACAATCCTCTAAAAGGATGCAAATAACTAGCTGTCTGCTAATCCTTCCATTCCCTACTATCCAGTCAGAGCTGAAGAAGCTTATTGGATGAGAAGTGAAATGCCTTCAAAGAGAAACGAGGAAGTTCAGTTGCTTCTTGAAAAAGCACTTTTGGGACCTGGAATTTGCTAAAGTTAGAGTAGTTGCAAGTTTGGGTTGAAAATACATTTTTCCACCCTTCTGCTATGTTTTGGGGAAAGTGATACAAAAATGCCACACATTCCTTTGCAAGGTTTTTTTTTTTTTAATGTTTTCAGGAGACTTTATTATGTGTCTTTTTCTAGATTCATCCAAGTAAATTGGAACTTCAGATGATGGAAGGACCTCTGGAAAGAAAAAATCTGTTGCAAGCAGGAGGCAGAAAGGTATTTATATGGAAAAAGGGGAAATATGTTCATTTCTTTTCACTTCTTGTTAATGCTTCTCTGCAGATGCAAACAACTACTGGTTATCAATAAATTGCTACATTGAAAGAATCTCATCCAGTGTCATGATGGTAATGTTGTCAGTAATTAACATTGATACAGCTCCAAATGCTTTTCAGTGAGATGATTCAAACATAAGTTAAAGTAATAAATGATCTGAGTTTTCAGGATAAATATAATCCACAGTTTGTCAGCTAAAATAAAGTGAAAAACTAGTTTGATTCGAGGGGAATTAGAGGGAAATTATTACCAGGGAATCACCCATACTTTTATTTGCTTGGTGCCAATTAAGTAGCTTTTCATGCCCTGAAGGAGCTTTTGGACATTAGTTGTTTTTCTTGGCCCATGTTTTAAGAAAGAGCTTATAGGTAGTCCTCAACTTATGATCACAATTTCCATTGCTTAGCTCCTGATTTTATGACTTTTGCCATGGTTGTTAAGCGAATCACGTCATTGAGAGAATCAGCCTCCCCTGTTGCCTTTGCATGTTGGAGGCCAGCTGGGAAAGTCACAATGGATGATCATATTACTGTGGGATGTTGCAACCATCATAAATATATTACGGTAGCCAAGCACCCAAATTATGATCAAATGACTATGGAGATGCTATGAAGGTTATAAGTTCTAGGACAGGTCATAACTCCCTTTTTTCAGTGCCTTGTAACTTTGGTCACTACATGAATTGTTATAAGCCAAGAATTATCTGTTCTAAAAGCAACTATAGACAAAAGAGGTTTCCTATTTGTGCTGCTTCATGTTCAGACCAATCTTCATCTGTTTTTAGATCTGACCTTGGATATTTGTTCTTTCAGGCAAATAGTCGTTCCTGGAATACATTTCATACAGTTCTGATGAGGCAAACTTTGTGTTTTTACCAGGACAAGAAAGATACCCTCAAGGTAATGGCTGGTGAAAGAGAGCAAATAAAAATACAAAATGGAATGTTTGTTTGCTTGCTTGATTATATGCCATCAAGTTTTTTTTCTATTCCTAGCATTCACATTGATAGATTTTCTCCATGAGAAATGGAATAAGTATAATATGTAAAAGTCTCTGCCAAACATTTAACAGTGTTGTTCTTTTTTAAACTTCTGCTTGAATTTGATTCTCCACCATTTCTATATCCTATATAGAATATCCTTCACCAATGTTCTGCATGAACAAGGTTATTATCTACTTGAAAACTTTATACTGTTTTTGTTAACTGAGTTTTAGAAATAAACTGCATTTTTCCAAAATAAAACTGAAAATGGCCTAGTACATCCTGGTACAGTCATAAAGGGTAACAATATAAATTAACCATATGTGCATTGAAACTAAGCTTAAATGGCAGTTCTAAATGGCACTGATTAAAACTCACAAAATTTTCATAGAATCTGCATTTCTTGGTATAATCACATTGATCCATCAAGCAAGAAGAATGAACATGATCACAAAGAGATCCTTGCATTTTACATTGTATCTATCAGAGGTCTCCAACCTTGGTCGCTTGTGGACTTCAACTGCCAGAATTCCACATCCAACATGCTCCAGTCCAGAAGTCCTAAAGTAGCCAAGGTTGGTGATCTCTGGTCTAAATCAACAGAAATACATGAATAGAATCCTGGATCATTCCTTTCTTCAGTTTGCCATTTAAGATAGTCCCTTTCTCAGGCTTTTTCTTGGTTAAATATGTCCCAGTTTACTTCTTTGATAGTCGTAGCTAAACCTTCAGAATGATTACCCTACTCCAGAAAAAAGAATATTTGCTTACCTGAAAGTACTGTTCCATAGTGGCTTAGTTAGAAGCAATATTTTCAAGTATGGGGACTTTATGTTTGCCTTCTTTGCATAGCAGAGCTCTGTGATGGCCATACCACTAAATCTGTCTGGAGCTGTTTGTACCCTGGAAACAGAATACACCAAAAAGAGCAATTGTTTCACGTTACAGTAAGTAGCATCAATAATTCCACTCCTGTATGAGGTACCCGGATGCATTTGTCACTTTCAGGTATAGGTGCTGTTAGAATGTGGAAATTTTCATTCTCTGGCTGGGCATTTGGAACAGGTGCTGTCCTTTATACAATTTTTGTAGATACCCCAATATACCAACAGTGGAATGCATTCACTGTGTTCAGTTGCTAAGGAAGGGCACGGGCAGTTTGTCATATCTCTGCTTCCCATCAAATTTCTAGGACAACCCATAGTGCCTGTGAATTTCCCGAAGACAGCAGAATCAACTTCTTATTCCAGCACTAATTGGTCCCTCTTCACATAAACTTTCAGTCATTCCCATCCTCTTAACTGGTAGTAATGTTTAAGGTAGATAAGTTATTTTAACCTATTACTTATGTCTTAATTCTCACTGAAATACATTACTGGAATGTGACCAGCCATCTAATAGTTCTATTGACAGGTGCCTTAGGATTAGGAAGTCCTGGAAAGTATTTTATGGAGAACAGGAAAGTATTCTAGGCAGTTGTCTAAACTAGTTTCCAAAATTATATAGTATTTTTTATCACACCATATATGGAGGGCAGAGGGAGTGGCCTGGACAGACAGAAGAAAAGAGCCACTACCAAGACTTATTTTTCTTATATGTATCCATGTATTCATAACTATGTTTTTACTTATGCCTATTATCTTGTAAGCAATTGACAAACCAAATTAAATAAATAAATAAAAGACAACAGTCAGATAAAAGAGGATTGAGTCCAGAGCAGGAAAGTATCCTAAGCGAGCATGTCAGACAAGACCCTCGCGAGATCTCATGAAGGGACAGAAGAGGAAGCATATTTAGACATGTAAGATTTTGTTACTATCGCTTTACAATAAGTAGTACTGACTTAACAATGAAGTCTTAATCTGGGCTACCTTGAAGTTTGATCCCATAATACTTTTTCTCTCATACACATCTAGGTTGAATGATGGCTCCAAGTATCTTCTCAGAGCTCCAACTGAACCACTCATGAAAGAATGGGTTACCAAATTACAGCAAAACTCAGGTAAATTACAGCAAAACTCGGGTAAATATAGCCCAGAGCATAATGGTTAGGCCTAAATGGGGAAATGTTTGGGCATTTTACAGCAACGTTTATCTTCCATCACCGTGTATCTCATTGAAACTGTGTCAAACCTAGGATCATAAAATGGGTTAATCTTAATATTTTCGGGGAGATTGACTAAAATATTGGGATTTATTTGTGGGAAACTGAAGCTAAAACAAAAGTCTCCATTCCTTGTATGTAACAGTATAACAACAGTGGCTTGTACATGGGCAACTGTGCACATTTCATGTTTGAGCTGAATGATACTAGTAAAGAGGAATGAAAGTGCTTTAAAATTCACTTTGTCATTCTTCTCTGTTCATCAGAGAGGCTATAGCACTCTGTTCTTTCTTGCTTTTCTTTTTTTTCTCTGAAGTGTATGAAGTAGACTTTTGACATAGGTTTGCTTGGCTATGAGACCACTTTTTAAACTACTCGAATGGCTTTATTTTAAAATGTGATGTCTGAAATGACTGCTTTGATATATTCCAAGGTTTACCTGAAGTGGATTTCTTCCCATCATCTTCTCAGCCTGCTCAAGGAATGACCTCTGTGGCTAGGTAAGAAGTTCAAGCAACTCAGCTATGATATAGATTTGCAGAGGAGAATACAGAAAGATTTTTGAGAAGTCACAAACTGATATTCCTATAAATATTTTTGTGCTTTTTAAAAATGTAAAAAATGCAATACTATATCAAGATACTGAGAATATCCAGACTTCTAAATTTCTAAATGTGAAGTTATCGCCATGCTATGTGGCCATGGACTGATGGGGATTGCAGTCTAGCACTTCTGGAGACTAGATTAATAGCAGTTTAATATTTGGAAATACATCTTGTTCAAGTTGAGTTAATATTACTGTACTTTCCCTGCTTTTTCTTCCTGTGTGATTCTCTAGCCTCTACATTATTAAAGGCATCCCTGATGCCCATTTCTTGTTAACATGCAGTGTGCTGGTTTATTTTCAGCCACATAGAATCTGCCAGTGGACCAAATGAAATTAATTGAGATATCCTAAAGTGGTGCCTATGAATAAAACAGCTCTGTTTGCTTTATGGAAAAGATAATCTACAAATAACACTGCCTGAAATGTGCCACAGAGCACTGTGTGTGGATTTGGATTTGTATCTCCTTTCCTATTTCCATGCCCCCCCCCCTTTTTTTTTTTTTTGTTTAGTGCAATTCCTGGCCAAGGAGTTTCCCACTTCCAAAACTTTCAGAAAAATCTTCCAACCAAGAGTCAAGAAATCAGATTTCTGCCCAAATCAAGTGTAAAGCTGCACTTGCCTTATAGTGCTCATAGTGAACCACTGGAGACAACAGGTAAATGTATGGAGCTGACTGCAGATTTTTAAGAGCATTTTCCTTTCTTGACCTCAGTAGCTTATTATTGTAATATCAGCAAATAGAGAACGTGGGCTCCTCTAAACCCATGATGGTAAAGCTATGGCACGCCACAGGTGGCATGCAGAGCTATTTGTGCCAACACGTGAGCTGCAGGCAAACTTAACTCACTGCACATGCGCGCGCCTCACAGCTGATTTTTGGCTGGCTTGAGGCCTTTTTTGGCCTCCCAGAGACTTGAAAAAAGCCTGTGCAGGCCAAATAGGCCTGTTTAGTCACTTCCTGTAATACCGGAAGTGACAAAACGGGCCTTTCAGCCTGCAGAGGCTTTTTCAAGTCTCTGGGAGGCCGAAAAAGGCCTCAAACCAGCCAAAAATCAGCTGTGAGGTGCAGTGTGCAGGTAAGGGGGTGGCGGGATGTGTGTGGCAGGGGGGTTGCGTGCGCATGTGCAGGGGTCATGGGGGGGCGGGTGCACATTGCCTTATGGGTACTGGCACATGAGCGTGTTTGGCACAGGGAGCCCAAAAAGGAAAGCCACCACTGCTCTAGACCCTGAAATAAACAAGATTGGGTCTAATAAATAATTGGATGGGAAAATTACAAGTGCAGGCCTGATTGGGAATTTCCAAAATATGACTAAAAGAAATAGTGATGAATTATTTCTGTATTTCTATCAGAAATCCATAGAGCCCCTGGAAGCCGATCTTGAACAGAAAGACACTACCTTTGCCTTTAGTATAGTAATACAGTTATACTATCCAGCAATATAAGTTCTTTAAATAATATGTAGTAAAATGTTCCTGTCAGTGCAATTGAAGCACCATAGGAGAATATCCTTTGAAAATTGCTGTTGTAGAGGACGGGTAAGAACTAATGAAATTGAACCCAATCAAGCATCTTCTTAATTTATTCTGGATTTCTGAAGTCTTGGAGAAACTGGCAGTGGACCAAACCAAGGCAGTGAAAATGGCCATTTCTACACAACCCTTTGCTGAACTAAACTAAATGGTTAAAAGGAATCTATTGAGAGAAGTTTTTTCCTCCGACTGTAGGTTGGGGACCTCTGTACTAAATCATAATGCGGATTATTTTGATTAGGTTTTATACGTTGTGTAAAGCTAGTTAATCATCCATAACCAAATCATGGCTTATCAGTCTTTCCCTCCCATACACATGCAGACCACCCTCCTACATACCTGTTCTACGCTTATTTTGTGGTCCCCATCACAGCAAAGGTTACTTAATCAGTGTTAAAGCTAATATGCTGACATTGGTCCCATAAGCAGGTCATCTGATCCAATCGTGGCAGGGCTTTAAAGGCTACAATTAACACTCTGAGATACACAACTAAAATATTCAGCCTTAAAGCAGTGTGTCTCTCTTTCTAGGAAATGGCCTCAGAGCTGCACCTATTTATACCACAGAACAGAATCTAAAGCAGTGTTCTCCTTTGGAGTCAGCAAATTCACAAGAGCCTCAGTTCCATCAGGAAGATGACTGGGAACTGGTGACAAGCAAGAGGCGATCATATTCATTCACTTCAGGTATGTACATGCATATCTATAAAGAAAAAAACAGAATTATTAGGTGTAGTTATTGATTTGGTCTTGTATAGCACCCAGAGTTTGCTAGAATGTCTGTAGGTATTGTCAAAAAATAAATAAGTGCTGTTAAGACTATTAAATTTTCTCCTGGCTTTCTAACTGCTTGTACAGCTAATAAGTTATAAAATCCACGTCCTTATGTTCAAATACAGCTCAGATCTCTGCCATTAAAATTTGTTTACAGTGACTAACATGACATCATATGCTAGTTTCAGACTATTATCATTTCAGTTAGAAGTCAAGGTTATTTTCAAGTAACAAGTTTGTTGCTTAAAATCTCCACTAGGTGCCAGGAGCACACTTTGGGAGTCAGATCCATTTGTTTGATTTTTGAAATGCCCTTCTCACTTTAATGTGCTTTAAACAGGGTGGAGCAGACTTTGGTTATTCAGATGGAATGCTAGATTTACACATTCCATCTCCTGGGGCCTAGCATGGAAAACATATCTTTAAAATTAAATAATTCTGCTCCAACAATTGGTTGTAAGCAGAGAACCAAAAGTAAATGATATTTTCATTTTTTTTTAGTCAGAAAAATAAGTACATTAAAAATATTGTTGACAAAACTACAGATCTCTAGAGATTTACCAGTAAATCCAGATCTACCCTAATTATATGCTCAATCATTCAGTTCTCAAGATACATATTTTTTGCCTGTGATAAAAGGAATTGTGACTGAAATGGCAAATGCATACCTTGACAAATGTCTTCCAAAAGCAACTGTCGGAGGCAGTTTTGAAAAAGTGATTTTTGAAAATTGATCAGTGGTAATGGAAGAGCAAAATGCTCATCGACAAGTAATTGTCCTAAGTGTGAAGGAGGAGTCAGCAGGCCCAGATAGGGGACCAAATGCACCCTGAAGTTCCTCAGAGGCCAGATATTCATGCCTTTTTCACTGAACACTAGAAACATCCAGATGTCAAGAGAAGAAGGAAATAGTACCATATTTGTTAACCTTTCCTGACTGGGAACAGTCTGTGGTGGCTGAGAATTTTGGGCTTCAAGCTATTAGTGCCAAGCCTAAGCCCCAAGGCTAGGGAAGACTTCATCCAATAAAGGAGAATTTTTATAGCTCAGGATTGAAATGAAGGGTCCTTGGTGCTCTCTGAGCTTGGCTGTTTTCTTACAGGCCTTTCATTCCCCAAATGAGGTAGCATCATTAGTGCAGTAGGAAACGCTGTTTCTCCTTATGATCCCAGCCAGCTTCTTCTTCCTCTTTAAACGTCCTCCCTCCATCCTTAATGGAGTCCAGCCCTTGTTATAATGAGAGGAAGAGCCGCTGGCTGTCTTCACTCTGCTCTTTGGGTATTTGCTCTGAGCCAGCGTTTTACTACATTGCCACCTCCCTCAATGTCATGCTACAGAGGCAGCCAAGACAATTTTCTCCCAACTTGGCTTCTGAGCAGCTGGAATCTACACAACTGTCATTTTGTTGTTACAGAACTCCACAAGGTTTGAGGACAGGCTATTGGGGACATTTCTCATTCAATCAATGAAGTCTTGGCTGGCTTACTTCCTGCCAACTGGACAAGCATTACCGAGTAGGTTTCACAGGAAATCTTATCAGCCAAGCCAATCTTTCTAATCAGTTTTGCTATCTCTGAAAATAAAACTACCCAGCTTGATTTTCTCTGATTATATCAGTGGTTCACACACAAGCCTTGCTTCACCCTGCCTTCCAGCTTCTGTGATCAAGCAAGACACTGCATGTTCCCCACATAAATTTACCTACCCTGCCCTCAACTTGTTGGAAAGATGCTTGAGTTTAATGGGTGGGGCAGTGAAAGGTGATTTTTTGCACTCTCCTCCCAATCAGTTTGGAAGGAGCACTGATTGGTCCAACCTCTACTTCATCTACCAAAGTTAGTCAAGGTGGGATCACATGTCCAAAATGCTTTAGAAGGGGAGTTGAAACAGTGCCACATGGAAGTGTCCTATGCTTTGCAACTGCTAGTAAAAGATGTGAGTACAATATATATAATTTTCATAATCTGTGACCTGGAGATGATGCACAGGGACTAAAATTGGAGTTACCAGGCAACTCCATTGATATTATAAAAATAATAAAGACACATACCCCTCTCTCTCTTTCAGCTACATACCAGAAGATCACACCTTTATCAAAGTCTAAAGAACCCAACAACTATTCTGTTACTCTGTACATTGGTGAGCAGGCTCCAACCACTCCTCCACGGCCCCGCTGCCATTCCTTCATAGCCTCTCCAGGTGGAGCCCGAGAAATAGTAGGTGAGCATAACCAAAGTGCTTCACCTATCCAGAAGAACAAATCCGTCTTCAGGAAATTCTTTGGGAAGAAAGATTGAATTTTCAGGAAATGGGGACTGTGGTACTAAATGCTGGCAGTGAACTGTCCTTTGCTGGATAGGTTGAGGGTCCTGACTGATCCTAGAGGTTCTGCTACTCTGCACCAGCCCTTGTCATTAGCTCTCTCCCAAGAGGGCAGAAATTGAAGAAGAGATAGGCTTTGCTCAGTGAAATACTCAGCTCTCTATTCACCCCAAAAGAAATCAGCTGATGGAGTGGAAGGACAGGCAGCGAAACAAGTACCTTCATTCATTTTGAGGCAGAATGCTATGTAATTTCAATTACTATGGGGTCTTTCTTTACAGTAGCAGTATACTGCCTTTCTTTGACACAGATACAATCAGGTAATACATTCCGAGACACAAATGTTATTAATACCATATTTGTATTCTGGGATGGAGGAAGGAATTATGTTCCTTCAAGTCTTTCCAAACAAATCTGTGCATAATTCATGATGGGATCAAAAAGCAAAGCAGTTCTTAGATATAATTATCCAAGCAATGGAATTTACCTAGGCTGAAGGCTGCCCAGCTTTTTCACCTGACTGCTACTTTTGTGCCTTTAACCAGTGTGTAGACATTAGCCAGTAATAATTATGTGCTTCAAGTAGAGAGAAGATTCATCTTTTCTTTTATGTTTTTATTGTTATTCTTTATAAATTAAGCTGTCGTAAACACAGACACTCCAAAATAGGTCACAGCAGGATTTTTTCTGGTCAGTTGGCAACATTGAATGAGGCCCAAACAATACAATGGAAGCCTTAAGTTTTACAGGAAGGAAAACAAACAAAGCACTTACAACCCCAATTTAGAATTGTCATATATGTTAACTATAATTATTTTGAGGCTGAGGAAAACCTCTGCAAGATTTTTTTTTTTTTCAGATATTGAAGAGAGCCTTTTGCTGTTCAATGTGGAGTATAATGCCAAGAAGTTCCTTGTCACATAGTTTTCCGTCCTTCAGCAACTTTTAAGGCTGGTTTACTAGCCAATTGCATCTCCTGGAGAAATATTAACACCATAATAAAACACAAGTTAGTCTGTGTGCTTTCATTCAAAATGCATTAGGGTTATCTGAGTTATGCTTTAACAGCCAGGCTGCTACTGCACTTAAAATACCCAAACATATGCTCCACTCCATTTAAAAGAATGAAAACATTGGTATTGGCCCTTCCAAATAAAACAGGAAAGTTATGGATAGATTCCTAGATGTATTTTTTTTTTCTTCAGCTTTTTAAAAAAAATGTATTGGTTTTTAAAACAAACATAAACAAAACATAAAAACATCAAGTCATCATCCATATATATACATACAGTGTGCCGGTTGGTTTACAAATTGTTTTGTGCTTCCATTTCATTGTCTTCAATTATAATTAAATTGTATATAATCTCATATTTTCAATCAAATATTAAATACATTAATATCATTATTAATCATTTGACTATACTTTTGTTCATTCATGTTTTACAAAATGATCATATTTTACTTAATTTATTTTATGACAATTCATATTATCATCCCAGATCTATCCTACAATCATTTTGTAGATATAATAATAAAAAAATGCATCTTTATATATTTATTATTTTCTAAAAGTCTACATATTTCATTACTATATTTTATTATCTAACTATTGATAGAATAGATCCCAAATTTTATAAAATTGTTTATCATCTTGTTCTCTAATTTCAAATGTCAATCTATTCATTTCAGCACTTTCCAATATTTTCTTAATGATTTCCTCCTGTGATGGTATTTTCTCATTTTTCCAGTTTTTAGCAAATACAATCCTAGCTGTTAATACATTTACAATCAGGTATTTCAAGTCTTTACTATATATTTCAGGTAAAATTCCCAATAAAAATATCTCTGGTTTCAAATCTATATGGTTTTTTGTCATTTTTTCCAACCACGTGTGGATTTTAGTCCAATATTTTTTAACATCCGCACAAGTCCACTACATATGGGAATATGAGCCAGGTGTCTGATGACATGTCCAACATTTTTCGGATTCTTGAACATTCTTGTCGGGGGAAAATGCCACCTGTAAAACATCTGAAACAAATTTTCTTTATATGGTGTTGACATTGTCATTTTATAATTTTGAGACCACAATTTTTTGCCATTTCTCTAAATCAATCCCATATCCAAAATTCTTCCCCCAAGCAATCATAGTTTCTTTAACTTGTTCTTCTAGTTTAGTTTCTAATAAGTATCCATACAATTTTTTAATCACCTTTTCATCAGTACCTGTCAAAATCTTATCGAAGTCAGTTAGTTTAGCATAGAAACCTTCTGCTTTAGAATCTTTATCATACCTTGAATGTATTTGCACGTATGAAAACCAATTCATCTTTATATCTTGTTCCTCTAGTTTTTGTATAGATTTAAGTTCATTCTTTTCATTCAATATTTCACCATATCTAACTGTTTGTTCCTTTTTGTATATTATAGGATAAGAAAATGCTTCAATAGTCTTTTCATTGTCTTTTAATCTCCCAGTTTAACCACAGAGACTCCTGTATATAATGTCTTCTAAAATACCCCTGTAGTCTTTTCCAAGCCTAATTGGAATTGTTTGAAACAAATATAAAATTCTGGGTAATATATTCATCTTGATTGTTGATATTCTCCCTATTAATAACAGTTGTAAATTTTCCCATTTTGCCAAATTTAGCACTATCTGCTGTTTAAGTTTGAAATAATTATTCTCTTTTAGTGTACTGCATCTTGCTGTCAAGAATATCCCCAAGTACTAGATCTTATCCGTGACCTGAATTTTCAGTAGATCTGCCAGTTCTTCCGTTTGTCCTGAGAGCATATTCTTTGTCAAGATCTTTGTCTTATCTTTATTTATTTTCAAACCAGCCACCTTTACATATGTCTCTATCTTTTCTATCAATTTTGATGCTGTTTCTAGTGGATCTTCTAAGATGTAAACCAGATCATCTGCAAATGCTTGCAACTTAAATTCTTCCTTTTTAATTTTCATCCCTTTTATATCCTTTTCTTCTCTAATATTTCTATTTAGCACTACCAAAGTTAACACAAACAAAAGAAGTGATAGTGGATACTCTTGTCTTGTTCCTTTTCTTGTATCGATAGAGTCTGTCAGTTCTCCCTCTATCATTACCTTTGCCGTTTGCTTATGAAATATAGCTTCTTTTGCTTGAATAAATTTTCTAGCAAAGCCCATCTGTTCCAGCAGTAACAACATAAATCGCCAATTCACATTATCAAATGCCTTCTGTGCATCTAGAAATATCAGAGCCATTTGTTTTTCAGGATGTGCCTCGTAGTATTCCAAAGTGTCCAAGATTACTCTCATGTTGTCTTTAATTTGTCTCTTTGGCAGAAATCCATTTTGATCAGGATGGATAAAATCATTTAAATATTTTTTAAGTCTTTTTGCCAATATTGAAGCAAAACATTTATAATCTGCATTTAGTAAGGAATTAGGTCTATAGTTCTTGATTTGTAATGGATTGGTCTCCTCTTTTTGAACAAGTGTGATATAAGCTTTGGTTACGTCAATTTTTAACTTAATGTCCTTTTTCTGTGGCATTTTCTGTAGCTCTTTTTCAAGTCCTTTATATTCATCCTCTAATGCCTTAGAGGCTAATCTTTTCATGGTATTTCTTTTCCTTGTATGGTCTATTATCAAGCCTCTGGCATATGCCTTCATTGTATCTCATACATTCTGGATTGATGTATCTTCTTTTTTGTTTTCTCTAAAGAAAAAAGGCAGTTCTTTCTCCATCCACTGTGTGAAGTCTTTTTCCTTTAAAACAGTATTATTTAACGTCCACCTTGATCTTCTTTGTCCTTTCCATTTAATTGTCATTGGCTTGTGATCTGCCCAAGTACTTGTTTCAATATTTATTTCTTGAATATTAGTTAACAATTCTGTTGACATCCATATCATATCTATTCTGGATCATGATAAAGGTCCATTTGAATAGAAGATATATTGTTTAGTTTAACATTTCTTTCTCTCCATGTATCTTTTAAGTTTATTTCATCTACCATTTAAAAAAAAGATTTAGGGAGAGTCTTTCTGTTTTGCTTTATTGTTTTCTGTGCTGTATAGTCCAGTTTGTTGTCTGCAATTCCATTAAAATCTCCCATCATAACTATATTAGCACAGTCCAGTTCAATTGCTCAAAATGAGTAGGAAATTAACAACTCCTGGTTCTTCAACTTCTACTTCTTCCTCTCCACCATCTGGAGGACAACGTTCAATACAGGCAATGTTAAGGCAAGAAAAAGTGACCCTGCAGATGATTACGCAAGGAATTCAAAATATTCAAACAAGATCAGAAAATATTGAAAAGAGAATAGAGAACATTGAACAAAGAACAGGGAAAACCAATGAAAAAGTGGAGAACATCCAACAAATGATGATGAAGTACGATGAGAGACTCCAAAAAACTGAAGAAGATAAACAAAGAGACAAGAAGATTGGAGACATTGACAACAGATTAACTGTGGTTGAACAAGATATCTTCCAACTTCAGCAGCTTTAATGGCTGCCTCTTTGCAAAAAGAGCTTCTCTTGGATCTGCCAGGGACTTTGCGATATCCCTGGGATCAACAGGATGCGCTCTTTACATTCACTGTCTCTTTGGGATGGTTTAGATCCACTTGGACCGTCCAGGAGCAAAGATAACGGCAGCGATCTCAGACCTCCAAGATCGCATGCCGTATCTTCGCAACTCCGGCTCCCCCCCCCCCCCCCTCCCTGATTCCTAGATGTATTTTGTAGTCTTACCTGGAAAGCAAAATGGCACTCTGTGCAAAAACTTGAAATGCAGCCCTTGCTGAAATCCAAGAGCAGATAATAGCTCAGCATCTACTGGTTCCAAAATGTTCAGATAACTGCAGAGATTTTCATTTGAAAATGGGAGTGAGGACTTATCCTTTTTTCACACCTACTGATTCTTTTAAGGAATCACTGAGGTTTTTTTTTTCCAGGCCTGGCTGGGAAGAACCTTTTAAATAACAGCAAATGTAATATATGTCATATCACCCTCTGGCTGTAGGGAGGAAGAAAATAATGAGCAAGAAGGTGTCATATTTGTGGGGCTGCTCTAGGATATCTGGGTCTCAAATGCAGGAAGGGCTAATTAGCCCTTTGATAACCTTCACCTCCATATTTGGATGACATGATTGAGTGAACTGAGCCCCAAAGTGCCTCAGTTATTTCTGACTAAACTAATTCCTCTGGGTTAATTTCTGGAATTAGTTGGCTTGGTTAGATGTGCACAACAGGCTATTAAAGCATGTCCTGCAAATTGAACCAGTGGGTCTGCAAATCCAGATAACTGGGTTTCTGTAGGAAACCATAGGTATGATTTCCCCCATACACACATTTGAAAGGTTTATGAGGTAAAAGGTGACTGCAAACCTGAAACTGCTGGTTTCACATTCTGGTTCCAGATAATCAGAAAATCGAGCTACTCTGATGTTACATGGTATTGCTAAACTTTAAGTAAATATGGTATATATGCAGGAGAGGAATAAGATGACAGGAAGCCCACTTTCATTGGCAATACAGGCTGGCTCAACGTGAATTACATTTAACATGTAGCTCTACCGACTTCTTGTTTCTCAAGAAAAGAAAAACAGAATTGTTACTGCATTTTGTAATCTATTTCTGTGGATGGAAAAAAAATGATGTTTCAAGGAGAAAAAACTGCTTATTATATCCCATGATCCAAACATTTGTATCTGCCTCCCCAAGGCTGCATTTCAACGAATAGGGATTGAATTGGGAATGATAGATTCCATTTCTTTAACTCTTCCTTTTCTTTTGCACAATTCATTAGCACTGTCTTATTTGTATCCTCTGTTTTGGCACAAACACATTTTTTCAAATGAAAACAGTGAGTACCAGACACCCAGAAAAATGGCCACACAGAACCATACAGTAATCCATACAGGTAGCCTTTGACTTACAACAGTTCATGTAGTGACTGTTCAAAGTTACAAAGGCACTGAAAAAAGTGACTTATGACCATTTTTCACAGTTATGACCATTGCAGAATCCCCATGGTCACATGAATAAAATTTAGACGCTTGGCAACTGGTTAATATTTATGATGGTTGCATTGTCCCTGGGGTCATGTGATCACCTTTTGCGACTTTCTCACAAAGTCAATGGGGAAGCCGGTTTCACTTAACAGCCGTGTTTCCCTGTGGCGAACCATGAGCACGACAGCTGGGCCTTCACCTCAGCCCTCACTGCTAAGAAAATAAATCATCGCGGAAAAAAAGAAACAGTACGATGAATTGAAAGCGTTCAACAACTGCAATCCTTTAATTAAGGATGACAAGAATGTAAACAAATAGACCATAACATCAATAACATTCTCCCTAACAAGAAACATTCTCAACAGTACCTTCATAAAACTGGAGGCTACATTAAATAAACCTAAGCCAAAATTTGGAAATATAAAATGAGGTCACCGAGAACGTGACACTGCTGACACTGACACCGAGGCTTCATCACCATGGACAGCGCTATAAATCACGGCGCACAGCAAGCCATACACACATTGACAAATAAATTCATGAGCATCGTCAAACAATACAATTTCAAATACGCAATATAGCAAAAGTTACACAAAGCTGGTAGCTGGAGTTTTAAGTTGAATTGAAGTGCAAATACCTCTCCATGCGCAATTACGCACGGCGCAATGAATACTTATGTCAAAAGTCACAATTTTCATAGGTTCCACTACACCTCCTTAATTCTCAGAAAGGGACAGAAAGGGGGGAGCCATGAGGGGGAATAAAAACCCTCTAAAAAACAAAAGTCCAACCACATACTTCTGATAAGTTTGATAAGTTTACATATTGAATTAAAGGCAAAGGAATTAAAGGCGCAAATTGTGCTGGATTTTTCAGAATCTTTACCTTCATCATGTCCTCGAAATGCCAGCTCTTGCTTTCCAAGAAATGTGACTACATTGATGAGACGTTTCAGGATCTCTCTGTTCTGCCTGACCTTGTTGTTGTGGGCCGCAATATGATTATGGCGCTGTTCATCTAGCTGAAGATCAACTCTTGTGTCCCCAAAAGTTTTCAAACTGACAGTTGCTTGCAGGTGTGCCGCAGAATCTTGATGTCGTTGGGCTGATTTTGTCAGATTTGTAAGGCTCACAAATCCGCCGCTGACCCAGGTGGATGACCTGTCAGTTGTAAAAAGCAAACAACTCCAGCAGTACAGTCTGTTTGTTTTCTTACAGCCCGTCATCCATGGATATCGCTGATAATTTTCGGTCTTGAAATGCCTTTCCACTTTATTAACCTTTTCTTTTAATTCCAGTTCTGGAGTTGGTCTTCCGTTTTTTATTATTTGGAGTTTTTCTGTGAAAGGCCGCCTTGAAAAAGGCGATGCTAACAAGCTAGCCACAGCTTCGTTCTCGTCTTCCGCCATTTAATTGTCATTCACCGCTCTCACCACTCTGCCCACCTTTCGGACTTCACAAAGGCCTATGATCTTTTGTTTTTGTCCCGCCCACTTAAAATCAAACCGTGATTGGTCAGTTTTCCCATCACTCTCCAAACCAAAACACATAGCTTGGCTTTTCCCTGGATTCATGAAGTCCTAACCAATTAATGAGCCTGCTAACCGGGCTTTGATAGAGACGGACGATTCTGATTGGATAATATGTTTCAGGACAGTAACCCTTTCATTGCTGATGTAAACTTGACAGTAAACTTAACTTTAGAACATAGATTAGAGAAAATGTATTAAATGTATTGTATTAAATTAAATTAGATAGATTATATATAATAATTTAATACTTATATTTTTTGGTCCAGATTTTTTTAACGCCTTCTCTGAAGGCGTAGAAGGCCCTGAAGGTTCCCCTGTTTCCTAACTTAACAACTGCCATGATTCACTTAACAAGTGTGGTGATAAAAGTGATAAAATGAGGCAAAATTCACTTAACAAAGTCTCCCTTAGCAACCAAAAATTTGGGCTCAGTTGTGGTCGTAAGTTGAGGACTATCTGTATATCAATTGTGAAACTCTGGTTGAATCAAAAAGCTAAAACGGTTCAGTCCCAAAGCTTTGTTTGTTAACAGGAATTAATAAACAAGAAATTGCAACTCCAAATAGATCTCTGTTTCACAAGGACAGTCAATTGTGCATGGTTATCCACAACCTCCTCAGTTGCTCAGCCACACTTTTCACCTGTGGATTTTATTTTGCCACTAACCAAAACAAACACCATCATAATCACTTCTAGACAAGGTATAGTTCTAACTCTTGGGCTCATGCATTCATTGCACTTTTGCCTTTTTAGAGAACAGTTTAAAAAAAGAGTAAATATCCCTATTGTTGGAATAAAGAACAGTCATAAAGAAGATCTTGAATCCTAAGAATTTTGAGGCCTCTCCCTTTCACACTTTACACAGAACAGCTATCCCAGAATTGCAGTAGAACTGAGGTAACTCAGCTCAGAATTTACCACAGCTACACATGCACAGAGTACATACCGAACTGGGTCACATCATGTTCGAAATGATTGGGTTATGACTCTGTTGGGTAAATTCAACCATTGTGATTTGTTTACTAAACCCATGGCTAAACCAACTGATGAATTAATGCTGCCAGTGAGTCCAGGTTTTTTAGAACACTGAAACAAGCATGTCAAGCAAAGTAAATTGCTAAGATTGATGAATTAAGTCAGATAGACCAATATGTGAAGATTAAATATGAAAGGCTCAGATGAACAAGCCTTGAGCAACGGGCAGGCCTCATTTATTTATGCTGGAAGTGACATCTCGTTCAGCTGCTCTCCCAAGATGAAAAGGCTGTGAAATGGTGTCAGAGGCATACTGCATAGATACTAAAATTGGCTCTGGAAATAGGCTTCCTGGAGAACTGGATGCAGCTCAGTCTGGAAGGTTGACAGCTAAGCAGGTAAGGGATTTTAATTTGGCCCTTTTGCCAAAAGATTTGAATTCTTCCTAGTATTAAACAAAGAAAAAACTGCTCAGTCAGTAAATTCCTGTCTACAAGCTGCTCTTTTGCCTGTAAAGAGCAGGGGTGGGATTCTACCAATTCTCACCTATTCGCTAGAACTGGTTGTTAACATTCTCAGCAGTTTGGAGAACCGGTTGTTAGAAGAAATTACTGACCTAATCCTGTAAGGAAGGCAGGAAGGAAACATTCTGGTGTTGTTTACAGAAACTGCCTCTCCATTAACCCTTATTATATTCTTGGCAGGACTAGACTTCCTGTCTCTGTAACGTCTCTGGAGTTTTTTTCCCCTCCTTTGCTGGTACTTTGCTTGTGTGGAGTGACCATTCAAAGTTACAGTGGCACTGAAAACAATGACTGATAACCATTTTTCACACTTATGCAGCATCCCCACAGTCACGAGAGGCCAGGCGAGGAGATGTGTACTTCTATTTGAGTGATGCTGAGTTAGCCACGCCCAGCCGGTCACATTACCACCAAGCCACGCCTACCAACTAAGCCACACCCACAGAACCGGATGTTAAAAAAATTGAATCCCACCCCTGGTAAAGAGGCAATACAGAAGTATTACAGGTTGTTGTAAGAAATATCCATCTAGTTCAGTTCCAAGCTGGGAGAAAAACACTGGAAACACGGAGGCTGATTGGAAAGAAAGATTCCATTTAAGTGATGAACTAAACCACAACCACATGTGATTTTGCAACAGCTGATAAAATGGAGTTGAGAATGGGTGGATTTATGCCTTCTTTGGTTTTTTTATTTGAGCTTTGTATTTTAGCTTCCTATTCCTGTGCAAGGATATGTCCTATTGGCCATTGTCTGATTCCTATGGGGTCACGTAGGGGTCATGGCTGGCTCTATAGATAAAAGAGAAAATGCAAATCCTTGGTGTTTGTCCAAGCTAATGTGGTCAGCCTTTGGCTTATTGTTTATCTGAGCTCCCAGGTGAAGTTTGGACTGCTCTGGGATGGTGCAACGAAGGGGCTTGTGTTCTGAAAGGGTGTTGGGCAATTCCTATTGTGCCTAATGACTTGCGCCCTGTGTTGGATCTTGGGTGAGGGGCTACTTCTAATCCTACCATCCTGCCCTTGTTTCAAAATATCCTGTATTGAATGAAGTACCGAATCTGCATTTCTAAAAGATGGCCTCCTCAGTTTCTGCTTGGGACAGGGAAATGGGGGCTAGTTTCTGAATAGGCCTGCCCAATATTTCTTCATGGGTACAAAAATCTGTTGGGGACTATTAAGAACGACTGAGTCTGCTTCCTGCCTCTAAAAAAACTTGTTTCTCCATTTCTCATTTCGGGAAATATGATATTCTGCCTTTTTAAATATTCCTCAAAATATTTCTTTCTTCTGAGGGTAGGGCTTCCCACACGGTTTTTGTATGCGCAAAACCATGAATTTAATAGGATAGCGTGCTAGGATGGCTGGAAAAAACATTCTAGTGCCGAGATTTCCATGGAGACCCATGCAATTTTATCAAAAAGTATCTGATTACTCAACCCATTGCAATACAACTAACACAAGATATAAAAAGGATATCACTGCTACACATTAAAAAAACTCAGAAATAAACAACAGACTATTACAACTACATCGCATCACCATGGCACACAAAGCTAATGTCCTTAAAAACCTTAAATCTTAAGTTTTAAATAAATCAAACACACAATAGTCCAAGAAGAAAAAATAGTCACCTGCAGAGTAAGAACTGTAACAGTTACTGTATGGGAAAAATGGGCAGAAAACTAATTAGCACGTCTATGAATATCAGCTAGAAGTCAGAAGACAACATGAACATGCCTGAATCTCACAACACATGGACAGACTCAACCAGAGTTTCAATTGAGATATTGTGAGTATCGTAGACCAAATTCGGGAAGCTTGGTATTCAGTCAAATTGGCCAACAATATAAAGATAAATCACATTTATATCCCATTCAAAAGAGACAATAAAAAAACTAAGAAGGAAACAAAAGACTGGAATACATCCTTTCCAGCAACCAATACCTAGAGAAGCAAGGATTAACACCAGATAAATAATTCGGAAGAAAAAATACCTTAAGATACTATCATGGAAAAAAATCACATCACCACCAATACTGGCAGAACAAGCTACTGAATATAAACAGAGAGCAGCCCACACTCAATAGAATAGAATGAATGGAATGGAATGGAATGGAATGGAATAGAATAGAATAGAATAGAATAGAATAGAATAGAATAGAATAGA
>BLBF01000018.1:23039685-23050498 GCA_015471245.1 Laticauda colubrina
GAATAGAATAGAATAGAATAGAATAGAATAGAATAGAATAGAATAGAATATACTTTATTGGCAAAGTGTGAATGGACACACAAGGAATTTGTCTTGGTGTAAATACTCTCAATGTACATAAAAGAAAAGATAAAAGGAAACAGTCAATATAAATCGTAAGTATAAAAGCGACAAAGTTACAGCACTGATGATATTACTATATGGGTAATAAAATGTCTGTAAGTAAACAGTCAGGCTCAGAGAACACCAAGGGGTTCAAAGTTCAACTCTGAACTACATATGCTATCTTCTATTGAGTCTGCTTCCAAGACTGGCTTTTTTTTCTGAAATACTAGATTCTACGGTATCTATCAAACTAGATTCTATCTGCAGATATAAAGTCCTGTTTGGACAGCTTTTCATATAGGTGTAGGTATGAAAAAACATATATGCTTGGATGTGTGAACACGGCCATTGTATTTATGGCTTAGGCCACGGGTGTCAAATTGGAGGCTAGCGCACACGCACCCCATCTCTGTGAAGGGGGGGAAACATTGCAAAATGTCATGCAATAACAATGTGATGCTGAGAGTTTGACACCCATGGCTTAGGTTTTAGCTTTCAAAAGCTGCTCTGAAGAAAATGATTGATAGCAGACAAAGAGCAGCAATTCTTTTAACTTTTCTTTTGTTCATTATTTCCTTCATCCAAAACAAGCTTCTGGGGCACAATGAAAAAAAAATTCAAATGTAAATTTATGAGTTCAACATTTCAAACAATATAATTCCATTATGCTGTAGCTATTCATGCCAGCATGACAAATTCCACAGGCATTGTTATATTTTTGGAAAAATGTTGCAGCTACATATTTACATGGAGAATGACTTTGATTCTCAAAATTATTCTGCTGGCTTAACTGGTTCTTCCAGGATTCTACATTTCAAAAAAAAAAAAAATACATCTAGAGGTAAATTCTTGACTTACAAATATTTATTTAGTGACTGTCTAAAGTTACAATAAGGGTGAGAAATTGACTTATAACAGATCCTTGCACTTATGACTGTCACAGCATTCATTTAATTACATGATCATGTGATTAAAATTTGGGAACTTAGCAACTGGCATTTATTTATGTTGGTGGCAGCATATTGGGGTGACATAATCATACATTTCAGGGCACTTCCAACATGCTAAGTCAATGGGGAAATTGGATGTACTTAACAACTGTGGTGATACACTTAATGAATATGACAAAATAATTTGTATAATCAGGCATAATTGTTTAACAACTGCCTCAGTTAGCAACAGATGTTCCAGTGCCAATTATAGTTGTAAATTGAGGACTACCTGCAAGGATCCATAGTAAAAATATGACTGCTAGCAAGAAAAAAACAAAACTTCAGATTCCAAGAAACTAGAGACAGACAAAAAAACTGCAGGATTCATCATTTTTGTGGAAGATTGTTGCTCCTTTTTTGTCTTTCTTTTTGTCTTGAGTACAAAATTCATGTGAAAACTCTGGGGTTATTACAGTTTAGTCTGCCTGCTTAGTCTTGAAAATATTCTTTGTTCAGTTCCTGGTATTCAGTTTCAGAGTGACATTGAAAAATCCCCAACTGAAATGTTCAAGCAACTTCAACATTGACAATTCTGGTTCAGTGAATTAAAGATTTGATTCAGATCATGGTTTTGTTATTTCTTTCTCTTTAGTTGGACAGTACTTTTACCTAGTTGTACCTTGTGCTGCCTAAAAAAAATTATATGCTACATAGTATTTTAAGCCCATGTCACACTGCACCAACGGATGGAAAGAGGATGTAAAACGGAGAGAAACACTTGCCATCCGTTGGTTAACGCAATGCTTCCGTTCTGTACTTACTGCCTCTGTTTTTCATCCTCTCTATCCGTCCAGAATCCGTCGACTGAGATTCCATCCGCTCAAAAAGTTTTGAGCTGCTCAAAACTTTTTGAGCGGAAAATGTATCCAACGCGTAGGATGCCTAGAGGATGCAAAGGGACACCGAGTGGAAAACCTATATTTCCTATAAAAAGGGGGAGGAACTCACCTGGATCTCACTTTCAGTCCAGTAGCCCTGCTGTGCAGACCTTTTCAGCCTTCATCTGGCTCTTGCTCTTCCACAGCATCCAGTCATCTCCACCATGGATCGTAACACACTCCTATTGGTAGCCACCATCGTTCTGCAACAGTGCAAAGCCATCTACAGGCTCTTTCACCTGTTCTACGGGAAGAAAAGGAGGCGGCCAAGAAGTATCTGGGTCCGAAGATGGATTGGGAGAAGAGGAGAGTACAGACTGTACAACAAGCTGATGGTGGAGCTGAGGAACGAAGACACTCGTGCATTCCAGAACTTCATGAGGATGCCTCCAGCCATGTTTGACGAAGTTGTGGAGCGGCTGAGACCCAGGTTGACCAAGCAGAGCACCAACTTCCAGCCCAGCCTGGACCCTGGGCTCTAGGTGGCACTGACTCTGCGCCACCTGGCCTCAGGGACCACGTACAGGAGAATGCAGTACGGCTGGAGGGTGCCACACAACACCATCAGCATTGTGGTCAGAGAAGTGGTGCAGGCCATCATCGAAGAATACCTGGAGGAGCTCCTCCAGTGCCCCTCCACTGAAGAAGGCTGGAAGAAAGTTGCAGAGCAGTGGTATCAGAAGTGGAACTTCCCCCACAGCGTTGGAGCCATAGATGGCAAGCACGTGGCCTGCAAAGCTCCAGCCAAGTCAGGGTCCGCTTATCACAACTACAAGGGCTTCTTCAGCATCATCCTCTTCGCCATGGTTGATGGTGACTACAAGTTCATGTACATCGATGCTTCAGGCAACGGCTCATCTTCAGATGCCAGGTATACAACGCCAGTCACCTCAAGGAGGGGCTGGAACGCAACCTCATCATGGGCTTCCCAGATCCAGACCCCCTGCCCAACGACACACAAGATGTGCCCTACTTCATCATGGGGGATGACACCTTCTCCCTCAGAACCTACCTCATGAAGCCCTACACTTCCAGATGCCTCACCCATGAAGAGAGGATCTTCAACTACAGGCTGTCCAGGGCAAGACGGGTGGTGGAGAACGCCTTTGGCATCCTGGCCAACAGGTTCCAGGTACTTCTCACCACCATGCAGCATCGCCCAGAGACCGTGAGGAGGATCATGGAAGCTTGCTGCACCCGCTACCCAGTCTTTCAGAACAGGCTCGTGGACTTCCAACAAGGCAATGGGGACATGGAGCCTGGTGAATGGAGGCAAGGGCGAAACCTGATGGACACTCTGGATGTGCAAGGCCCCAACAGAGCTTCACGTGAAGGGAAGAAGCAGTGCAACCTCCTGAGACACTGGTGCAACTCCCCAGCTGGAGCAGTGGAGTGGCAAGACAGGATGGTAGATGCTTAATGGATGCTTCCTTCAGCCTGTCTCATCATACTGATTAGATTGTGCCATGTATGTTAGGTGGGCCTACAATGAACAGGGCATTTAATAAAGAGTTGTGTTTATGTTGAAATGTGTGGATCAATGATTACATTGTTATTGATAATAAAGGGCTAAAGGTGTGGCACCTGGGAGGGTGGACCATACAGTCCCACTATGCTTGCACTGGAGGTTTATCTATCCCACAGCTATCCTTACCTATCCCAAAGGTATCCCTGCCCATCCCACAGCTATTACCCATTCCAAAGGTATCCCTGCCCATCCCACAGCTATTATCCATCCCAAAGGTATCCCTGCCCATCCCACAGCTATTACCCATCCCAAAGGTATCCCTGCCCATCCCACAGCTATCTTAACCCATCCCACAAGCATGCAAAGGCTTAAACCATTTCTAAAAGTTTCCACCAAGACTTTATTGACTAAAATAAATGAAGCAAGAGTATGAAGCAAAGATAATCTTTATTAATAACAAGCTGTAAAAGAAAAATGACCCAAGTCAAGTGTCCAAAGCAAAAATAAACAGGTAGCCACCCAGTCTCTGGCACTCTTCTTGGTCACTCTGAGGCGTGCCCAGTCTCAGGGGTGAAGGGTCCAGGTGCTGTGGAGGTGGCTGCTGCTGGAGTGCTGGTTTGAGGCGTCATTGGGGTGCCTGGCCCCGAGAGGACAACAGGGGACGGTGTGTGGAGGAAGCTCTCAGAGAGCTGGCTCAGCCCCGTGATGTTGAGAGCCCCTTCCTCCATGATATTGGGTATCAGCCCCAATACCGATGACAGATGTTCTGAGGCTGGACTTGGCTGTGGGGTGGATGAAGGAGCAGTGTAGTGAGGATGTCTGGTCTGCAGCTGAGCGAGGTGTGGCGTCGGTGGCATTTGTGGCGCGGGTGGCATTCGTGGCGTGGGTGGTGTGGGTGGCACCGGTGGCGTTTGATGTACCTGTGCCTGGACTGGGAAGGGCTGCCTGTGCTGCTGGAGCTCCTGGTCGCCTTAGCCTTGGTAGGTGAGGGCCCGTGGAAAACCTTGGAAGGGCAGTGACATCACCTGGGGTGGAGGAGCAAGCTTGGACTGGGTGGGAGCAGGTTCAGCTTGGTCTGGAGGGTTGTGAAGAAGATCGGTGATCCTGTCCTTCACCACCTGGTACTGTGGTTCCGACATGTTCATGAGGGTCTGGTTGATGGAGGTGAGGAAGGGCTTGCGGTTGGAGGATGGGACGTCGTTGTGTACCAGCTGAGAGAGATCTACGCTGCTTCTGATGGTGTCCCTGATCTCCAGCAGGACAGTGTGGCTCTGCCCCTCCTGTCTGCCTCTTTGCCTTTCTGTGGAGGTGGAGCTAGGGGTGGATGCGGGTTGGCCTGTGGTGGAAGTGCCCTCTCCTTTCTCCCACTGCGTCAGGGGGTCCTCCACGCGCTCCACCATGGGTAGTATAGCTGTTGGGGAGTTCTCCGTCATGGCACGCTCCACAGATACCTGCCTGGACACAGGAGCTGACTCTTTGCCAGAAGAGGACTGGCTCTCAGCAGGCTGCCTGAGAGAGAGGGTTGTGAGAGGGGCTTCTCCTCGGTGGTGGATCTCACCCTCCAAGAAGCTGCACTTGGCCATCATGTAGGTCTCTCTGTCCGTCAGCTTGATCGCGGCCTGGCCAGATTTCTTGAGGTGCAGCTTCCCGTACCAGGTGTGCATGTGCTTCCACCAGCCAAGGAGCACCTCCGAAGTGTAGCCCAGGCTCTCTGCCTTCTCTCTCCAAGCAGCCTGCTTCCTTTTGATGTCTCGATAGAGCCTGTGTCCCTTCCACCATAGATACTCGTTCTCCCTCAGCCACTCCAGCACCTCCTCATGTTCCTCTTCTATGGTGTATTGCCTCCTCTCCCGTTCATGCATCTGCCTCTTTCTCCCTTTGGCAGTGCCATATGGGCCCTCATCAGAGGGGCTTCAAGGTTGTAAGGGCTGCTCCTCCACACCACCAGCAGCAGCAGCAGCAGCAGGAACAGTAGCAGCAAAAGCAGGACCAGTTGCACCAGCAGCACCAGCAGCAGGACCAGGAGCACCAGCAGGACCAGGAGCACCAGCAGGACCAGGAGCACCAGCAGGACCAGCAGGATCAGGAGCAGCGCCAGCAGAGTAAGCACCAGCAGGACCAGCAGGACCAGCAGTGCCAGCAGAGTAAGCACCAGCAGAAGCACCAGCACCAGGAGCAGCGTCAGCAGAGTAAGCACCAGCAGGACCAGCAGGACGAGGAGCAGTGCCAGCAGAGTAAGCACCAGCAGAATCCCCAGCACCAGGAGAAGTGTCAGCAGAGTAAGCACCAGCAGAAGCACCAGCACCAGGAGCAGTGCCAGCAGAGTTAGCACCAGCAGAAGCACTAGCACAGGAGCAGTGCCAGCAGAGTTAGCACCAGCAGAAGCACCACCACCAGAAGCAGCATCAGCAGAGTAAGCACCAGCAGAAGCACCACCTCCAGAAGCAGCGTCAGCAGAAGCCCCAGCACCAGAAGATTGAGCCCGGGTAGCAGAAGTCCCAGCAGAAGCAGAAGCAGGGCTAGGGAGTGGGAGGGTGGCCCTGTCCCTCTTGCCAGGGCTGACAGCAGATGGCAGAGGTTTCCGTTTCTTCCCCATGGTTGTTGGGTTGCTGGCTGGCTGGCAAGCTGTGTCTGGAAGCAGGTCTTTCCTCTGAATGGTGACCTGTTTGAGAGGTGCTTCCCTTTATATCCGCGGGGCTGACGCAATGCATCCTCCCCGCATGCGCAGTGACTGCTAGGCATCCGCTAGGCTTCCGCTCTGCATCCGCCTTTAACATTCATGTGTTGGAAGCTCCTAGGATAATTGGCTTTCTTAAGTTGAATCACAGGTATTTATAACCAATGAGGTGTTAATCACATGTAGATTTGAGGGACTCACCCCTATTTAAAAAATGTTAGCTGCCATCATTTGATTCTGCTCTTCCTAACAGTTCAGGATTCAGGAGAGAGGAAAGAAGCTCAGAGAAACAGCAGGGGATCTGCATACCACTCTTGCATTGTTGATGTTAGTGTTTATTAATCCACTATAAGAAATATAACAAGAGTGGCATTCAAGGAAGACAAAAAGGAAGAAACCACAGCCTTTCACAAAACACATTGCTGTTTCTTTGGTTTGAGAAAGACCACTTGATGATCCAGCAAAATGATGCTCTGTGGATTGATGAAACTAAAGTGAAAGTTTTTGGCTTTAATGAGGAATGTTCTGCTTGGAGAAAAACTATAATCCAGCAAAACAACCTTGTTCCAACTTTGTGACATGACAGTGGGAGCAGTGTAATCATTTAGGGAGTGTAAATTCTGCAATAATTTGGAAAAATGTCAGAGTTTGGTCAGTTACCTGAAACTTAAATGAGTGTGGGTAAGGTAGCATGATAAAGATTCTAGGCACACAAGTATATTTACAAGAAACTCACTGAAGCAGAAGAATCATTTATTTTGGAATAGCTGAATCAAAGCCCTCCTTTTAATTAAAATGAAATATTGTGGTAAGGTCTGAAGTTCATCCAAAAGTATCAATGCACTGAAGCAGTTCAGTAAAGATAATTGGGCCAAATACCTCCAAGCAAAGGTTCAGGGTTGATTCAAGGTACAGAAAACATTTGGTTGAAGTAGCTGTTGCTAAAAGATATACCGCCTGTTACAAATGTAAAGCTCAATGTAACCCTTTTTCAATAAAGACAGTGGGTGTTGGCCCAATAGACATAGCACATGTTTTGTGTGTTATTTTGCTAGCATCTACTTATTACATGGATTTAGACAAAGTGTAGATCACATTGAAGCACTCCCTATACAAGAATTACAGTGGCAAGATAAAGTTCATGAACTTTTGAAGAGTGAACAAACTTTATCTCAATATGTGCAGGAGAAGGCCTCCGACCCAATTCTTGGTACCTCCAGATTCAACAACCAAGGATACAGAAGATATATAGGACCACTTTTCCCTCAGAGAACCTGGAGAGCTGCTGCCAAATGGAGCAATCAAACCCAAACTCCAATCCTTTCAAGTTGTTTGATTAGGGATAGCTTATTATTATCCTCGGTAATCTGCCTATGCCAAAGTGAGTTTGTGCTAGAATTCAAGCCTGGCATCTTTCAGTGTCATCTGTGTGGACTGGAATATTTAATATAACCAAGAAATTATGCAAAGAATATTTCTATTCTTTTCTATCTGATTTAGCTCTTCTTGGAAAGGAAATTTTACTTGTATTCCTTGTTCCTGCTTCTTAACATAAACAAATCCAACACTTGACTGATTTTGTCTGGACTGAAACTAGCCAAAGGATAACAAGCAAACAAATATTTGCATGGGAGATAATGAATGCTAGGGCTGTGCCATAGGTTGGGCAGTGAAAAAGAAACCTAGAAGAATGTAGAAGTGGTACATCTACTTCTGTGCTAAAGCCAAGAAACCTGATAGACATGTCCATAAGGTCATGGAAAGGAATGCCTTTCCTTCCCCAGAACCTGTTTCCACACAGCAGGAATTCAGGAAAAAACTCTTCCAAAACCCAAAGTATCTGGCCAGGCACTTTGTACATTCAATAATATCATTCAAAGCTCTTGGCTCAAGTTCCTTTTTTTGACTGCCACTCATGTCCAAAAAATGTTTGGTCACTACAGACACAAAGTATAGTATCTTTGTAACGTTGGCACGTACATTCACGCCCATCAATAACCCTAAGCCATTTAGCAGGAAAAGAATGAGACAGCCAAAATAAGTGGATGTGATCAACCCTTGTGTGAAACTGAATGGTAGGCAGAAAACCTTTTGGTGGGCATAAAAGGAACAAGAACCAAGCTCTAACCTCCAGAATCAAGTCGCCTTTAATCAGGAAGCCTGTTATTTGCTGTTCCTAAAAACTGAGAGGGCAACAATCCTAAGCAAGCTATTTTTACCCAGACAGAAACTAAAAACCTATAATACAGCAAGAGGGGAAACTGGTTCTTTGATCAGAGTTTGCTTGCTAGCTTTTCTCTAGTTTATCTTAGTCTGAGCCAGAAGCTGCCTCAGAACATAGTGTTGATGGGTCTTCTCCAGAAGGATCATTCCCTGACCTGGCCCCGTCAGGTTATTCAATGGTGCACTTGCACCCTCGTATTTGAGCAGATCTACCTTGCTGCTAACCATTCTTTTTTTTTTCTCTCTCTCTCTCTCTCTCTTTCCCAGCATTATAAACTTCTCAAGAGAACCAAGTCTTGGAATATGTCCAAAATATGTTAGGCTGGTCATTGTACATCCCAAGAGAATTAATTCTAGGTTGACTTGTCCAATGATCCATTCGTTTGTTTTCTTAGCTATCCATAGTATTCTCATGAGTCTTTTCCAACGTCAATGTTAAACCCCCCCCCCCCAAAAAAAACTTCTGTTTTAATAAAGTGGTGCAGGAAAACCTGAGTTTTGTTTAGGGACAGCTTAATATTTTACCTACAGGTAGCATTTGGCATCAAGAATGGATCCAGCAACAGGTGCACAACAGGGACCAATTTCCAAAATACTGATTGGACTCAAATATCTATACAGAAGAAACTTGTTAGGGGGGGGGGGGAGAGAGAAACTCCTTTAATTTATTGGCTAATTTATTAAAAAGCTCATGGCACCGTGTTAATTTTTAAGCTGCTTGTTTCAGATGGTGTCAGCATATTCAATTCTGGTGCCCAAAGGACAAACCGTAAAAACCAGTACCTTCTGCCACTCTAATAGGATTAATATGCTATTTTATGCCGGACTAAATCCACCTTTTTTTTTTTTTTTTTTAAAGGCAGCTATAAGCAGCAGAGCAAGCAATTGTGGCCGCTGTAGTCCAAAATGGGTGCAGGGTTCTTTAGCTGCTCACACCTGGTTTCCAATGCACAAGGAAGCTAAGAAGAAGGGCAAGGCAATCTGCACGTGCTCAGGGACACTCCCGCCCTCCAGTCAAGTGTCCTGTGGCGCCGATTCCCGCCTCTGAAGATGGTTCGGGAAGACGCCCGAGCGTCGGTCTTCCCGAGAGCACTGGGACCTGGTGATTCGCCCTCGGCCGCTAACAAATCCCGAGCGGGCAAGCCGAGAGTCCTTTTTCGGGGCCTGCAAGAGAGAGAGCGGTGAGGGGAAAAGCGAGCAGCGAGGTTTTGAGCGGGCAGAACACCGGGGCTCGGCTTGTAGAGGTCGCAAAGAGGAAGACCTGCAGCCACATGTAAGGAAGCGGACAACCCGGCTTCCGTGTTTCTTTCTGCGGGCGGGAAGCGGAGCGTTTCTGGAGCCCTTTTCAATCCTTCGATCCTTCCGCCGCCGCCGCCCCCATGGATTCAATCCGGTTTCTGCTTTGCAAGGCCGGCCCCGTTTTCGCTGACCGGCAGCGGCTCCCGTTTGCCTGTCATGAGTTTCAAGGTGGAGCTTCGTCTTTGGAGCGTCGCCTTCCTGCAAAGCATTTGCGCTTGGCGCATGCCGCGTTCCCCTCAGGAAAGTCGCCTGCCGCCAGACCCGGGCCCTCAAAATGGGGCTGGCTCCACGTGCTTCGGCACAAGGGCCTGGAGGCGGGCCGGCTGAGTGAAGGAAGGTGCGGGTTGGTGCCCTTCTCGCCGCGCTTTGCACGGTTGGCTCGTCTGGGTTCCTTGTATTTGGGGAAACTTAGATACGGTCTGTTCGTATGTAGGTAGTCCTCAATTTGCAACGGTTCGTTTCGTGACCGAAGTTACAACGGTGGTGGTGGTGGTGCGGCGGCGGCGGCGGCGGCGGCGGGGGGGGAGAAAGTAAAGGTGACCGTTGTAACTTCGGTGACCGTTTTTCACCACACTTAGGACCGTTGAAGCATTCCCCATGGCGACGTGATCAAAATGCCAGGTAACGGGTTCATGTTTATGACTGCCTGCCACTGCAGGGCACTCAGGGCACTCCCTGAGGTCATGTGACAACCTTTACAACCTTTTGACAAGCAGTCAGTGAGGAAGCCAGATTCAGTCAGGAGGTTAATCCTTACTAAATTTTTTTTTACAACTGCGTTGAAATTGTGGCAAGAAAGGCGGTAAAATGGGACAAAACTCACAGAACAAATGTCTCACTTAGCAACAGAAATATTGGGCTCAATTGAGGCCTGAAGTGGAGAACTACCTGTATTGATTGGAATTAGTCCAGTGTAGTGTATCAGTCCTTAATGTCGTGTATTTGTCGGATGTAATCTAGGTTTAGGGATGAGCAGATAATGTGAAGGGAGCCTTGCAGTCCTTTTAGATTTTCCAGTCATTCCTGAGGGGAGAAGGGTGTATCTGCGTGTGTGCTTTGGACCTTACTACTTACTTATGGTCAAATCCTAAGTGTGATGTCTTGTTGAGTCTTATAGTTAATGGTAATAATAATAATAATAATAATAATAATAATAATAATAATAATAATA